>CM070877.1:132565020-132992520 GCA_036365515.1 Torymus aiolomorphi
ACGAAATGAAGCATATTTGAAATTAGGTTGACAATATCTCCAGAGAAAGGGCCTAAAATATTGGATTAAAAAAACACTGCGCTTCAGTTTTAGATACCAGAAATCGACTCTAAAAGCCCCGTTAAAATCCGTTTCTCGGAGGGCGTGCACTCTTTTTGTAAGTTCGCGCAAAAACTTTATTTCTTTGTATACAGGCAAAGTGGAATTCTTCGGCAAAGCCGACGCACATACTGTCAGTTTTCTATATTTAATTGAATTCCCTTTTTGTAAAAGAAAATACTCCTCGTTTGTCGCGTGCGAGGATTCTTTTGGTTCTGTTGATTAGAATTTAATTATTAGTAGGTAGTGATGATTCTTTGCTCGTAATACTAAATACTAATACGTATGAGGTATTTTATTGCTTTTATAAATAAATATTAAAAATTTTCAATAGTAATTTATTATTTAATATTATAAGGCGTTAAAGCAAAGAAGATTCATTACGTTGATAATAAAGAAACTATCAAAGGAAAACAACAACTACCAAAACTAAAAAGTATTGAAAGTAATAGATGAAAGTGTTGAAACTGAGTCCTTTTAAAATTTAAAACAATAAAAAGTTAAAATTAGTTTTTATAAAAGTATTGAACGAAAGTTACATAATATTGAACAATGGAAAGAAAATGGCGAATCAAAACAATAGTATACAAAAGTAATGATAAAGTATCTGAGAATAAGAAAAGAAAGAATAAAGAATATAAAAGAAAGAGAATAAAGAATCTTTAATACAAAAGAGTTATAAAAACATGTTGCCTTAAATGAAATTGTCGTTATTGAAAATGATAGAGGTAATAGAGAATTGCCATGTACATAAAAAACTTGAGAATTAAAAGCCTTATTTTTCAGAAAATTAAAAATAGAACAGATTCCCTAATACCAGAATACCACAGTATTGATTAAGAAGATAATAACAATAAAAATGTATATGTAATGTTAACAACAGAATTTTTAAACTCTTTAACGCCAAATCGATTAAAATTAAAACAAAGCAATCATAACTTTACAAAGAAATATTTCAGAAGAAACAATTCATGATAGTAAAGCAGAGCAAAACATTTTTCCCGCGAATGAATTCCACACCATCAAATGAAAAAATTCCGTTTCCAATGATACGAATACCATTTCTAGTAAGGATCGAGAGTGCTTTCAAAATTAATAAATCACAAAGTTAGTCATATAGAAAGGTTACTAAATATCTCCACATGAATTTTATGTCTATATAAACATAAAAATTAGTTTCTAGTACGTTTGAGCAGTGAAATTACAATAAACAAATCATAAGAACAGGCATTTATCCCTTCACTCTGAAATTCATTCCCACTTTCTCAATTTTTATGCTATTTGCTTTTTATATGTTTTTGGATCGTTGGTTATGCATCTGAAGTATTCGATATAATTGTATGCACCGAGATGTATCGGATGCAGCACAACGAATTAACGAAGGGATCAGTGGCCGAAGAAAAAAATGACTAAAAATATATAGGAATAGGGTAGGTTAGTATAGGATAACTCAAGCTCGAAAAATGATGATTTTATATTTTTCATACTAAATCGATTTTAAACTCGAAGCTTTCAGTGCTTTGAAAATGTCATTTTAAAGCATGGCGCAAGTGGCTCTCATAAGCTTATTAAAGAGAAACATGTCAAGCTTTTCTATTTGGACCACACTCTGGGGAGTTAAAGCAATATTCTCGATTGGTTTCAATCTTTTATTTTCCTTTGAAATATTAATTTTCGTAAAAGGTTCACCAGGTTCTAACATCTTTGGCATTTTATCTTTGTTATTTCCTGCTACAGTGTCGTTCTGCTCTAATAAATCAGAATGCTCTAGAAATGTAATCACTTTGAAAATTTATGTGCCTTCAAAAACAATTCCTGGTCATTACTTTATACTTCCATCCATAAAACTGCTATATTTCATAATGACACCTCTATGTAAAGTCTCATTTTTATTATTCTCTTTTATTATAAACACCTAATACATATTTATACTGCAAGCGAAACCTTAATATTATTTACGGACTCTGACCAATGCGAACTAGTTCAGTTCAGAATTATTTCATACGTAATGTGCAATCGAGCTCCATTACGTATGATAATTCTGGAATGGAACATATGTATATACAATTCAATGGGCAAGAATCAATACGGAGCATGTATGAAGGCAGAAGGTAGTCCAATATCGGATATCAGCCAGTAACAAGCTATACCATTTACGAATATCCAGTTACAGTTTGCAACTAAGACATTACCCAAATGCCTTTTCCGGAATAAAGTTTTCAACATTTCAATATTCATGCCATTTTACAAAAGAGAGTAATTATACGCGAACGTTGACTAATGCCATTAAATAATTTGTCCTGCTGTAACATCCCTGTTGGCAGGGCTCAACATACACTAGCTGTATATAGCACGCGTACAAATGACCTCGGCGTAAGAATAGATCCCCAGGGCGTTAGAGCGTTGAAAAATTCTCAGATTTCTTTGTCATCCAGACGCCGCGTTATCTTTCCATAAACAAAAATCCAGATTTATGAATTCTTCATAAGTTGCGCGCTTCGTTTGCACTAGCAGCAGCAGCAGCAGCATCCCGGTATTTGATCCGGGCGTATTCGCGCGTCAGTCACGGCGCGACGATGAGCAAGCGAAAAAAGCAGCGCTAGCTGGAGCTCGGCTGCTCGCCGCTCTAGCAAAAAACTTCTCTAACGATGGATTGATATAACGATCGTTCATCCTTTATATACCATATTCGCGAGGGGCACACGCCCGCTCGCGCGAAGAAGAGCCGGTGAAAAAAGGAGCAGCGAGCGAGCTAGCGAGCCGGTAGCATTCCCAGCATATCCTAAACCCGATATTTTTCATCGCGAGGAAAACAAGTGACAAGATATCGACAGGTTTCACTCTCTCTCCCGTCGTGCCTTTTTCGCCTCTCTCTCTCCCTCTCCCTCTCTCTCTCCCTCCCACTCTATTTCGCGCCTCTGCAGGCAGGCGCATAAGGTCGAAGACCTCTCACAGCGGGTGCTTGCATCTCTCTCTCTCTCCCTCCCCTCTCTCTTTTGCTTCTCACTCCTTGCGGACGCGAAGCCGCGACTCATTAATCACCGAATCACGGTGAACTGGGACCAGGCAAGAGAGAGAGGGAGAGAGGGAGAGAGAGGCGGGACGGAAAGTCCGCACGCTCGGTTACCCTTAATAAGGCATGAGGCGGCGGCCGAGGCAGTACGGCCTCTAGCCTCGCCTTCAAACGCTTTCCACCTGAAAGCACTGGGCCACGAGCCAATCTTCATTGGTCCCTATCACGTGCGAGCTGCTTCCCTCATCTTCGTTTCTCCCTATAGCGCGCTTGTTTCTCGTTACCCTCTACAGCAGAGTAGAAGCTCCTTGCGCGCGCGCGCATACACACGGGAGGTGAGTTTCGAAGCTGGAAGCCCTTTAAATACGTAGCGCGCGCGTCATTAACCTGACCCTCCAAGAAAATCAAAGGTGCCTGCTCGATACTGAAATTGCACATACATATATACAGGATACGAGGTCGCTGCAAGAAGCCGTGTACACATATACATATACACAAACACACGGCTCATTAGCCGCCCGGGGCCAAATTACTTTTCCAGGCGAAATTGACAGAACCAGCTCGCGCAGGCGTGCGCCTCCGCCCAGCTCGCTCTCCAAGATTTCAATCAGCGCCGCCGGGTTATCGATAAAGCCCGAAAGATTTATCCCCACGCGCGCGTTCACCCTCCACTCCCTCCCTCTCCGGGGGGCAGGAAAATAGTTGGCCGCAAGCCAGCGATGATCGTTGACCCTGAGCCCAAAGCAGCGTGCGGTGACCGGTTATACTCTGGTCTGGCGACTCTCGGCCGACTTACTCGGGCGGTATCCTCCTATACTGCCGCTGGCTGGCTGCTATATATACGTATATTACATAGAGGAACAGTGCGCCAGTGGCGCTGATTTTTCGACTTCGCTCGTTTTTTCGCTGTAGCCGTCGTCTACACTTTTATTTCTCTCCACTCTCGGTTTTATTCCTCGTTTGAGGCTATTCGAACGCTGCGATTTTGCGGCTTCGGGCGTACGTAGAGATGACGACGAGAACGGCGGGGCAGCGTTGAATCGGACACCCAGAATATTTTTGCTGTGAAAGCTCGATTACTATGGATGAAATGAACGCAAGGTGTTTCTTTAAATGATTATTGTTTGGAAAACCGTGATGGTCGTTTCTAGTGTTAGAATTTCAAACAGAATAAAGAATGTAAAATTCTGGTTCCTATTACACTTGTGTTAAAAAAGAAACTTTTTGTCAATATTATGTACAATAACTAAGATTGCCATCGTGTTCGTAAATTTAGGTTAAATAAAATGATATACATTGTCAAATAAATATAAATACTTGAACAATGTATCAATAAATCTCTTCAATTTTGCTCAAAGGAATATTTTCCTGACGGGCAATAGATCAACGTTGATGTAGTTATATAGTTTTAGAGTCCATTAGACTTTTAGCCATGAAAGTGCACTGGCTGGGCAGGATATTTGGAAATGGAGCAAGTAAAAAAAAAAGAAAAAATAAAAGCAACAAATAAAATTTTAACAGTCACAGGGGGAATCCCGTATCCTGTCAAAGGCGATCTAATTTATCGAACGCAAACAAAAGTGTCAGCGCCAAAACTATCGCCTTAAATTCTCAACTCCTAGGCATCGGCGCCTCTTCCAGCGCACCGTAAACCAACTCTCTCTCTCTCTCTCTCACTCTCACTCTCCGTCCACTCTTACTATATTTATACGTACCGCGCACTTTTCTCCCGTCTCTCGTTCTCTCCGCGGCACTCCTGGCTTTTATTCTTCGTTCGAATCCATTCGCGCCCCGTGCTGTCAACTTCGCGGCTTCGTATACATCGTCGGCGACGGCGTACAGCTACTCTTACTCTTCTCTCTCTCCCTCTCTCTCTCCTCTCGCTTCGGCTTTGTACTTTTACATTCAAATTGTTCGAACTCGCCGCCTTAGGGGGGATGTGCACCGGGTAAAAGGTTCGCCCCCGCGCCTAAACGGGCCGCATAATGCTGGCGCTATGGCTGCGGCTCTCGGGGCGAACGAGCGACTGTAACTTCTGGAAGAAGCAAGTCGCTCCTAATTCAGTTTAATGGACGGTTGGAAGACAAACTACGTTAGCGATGCCAATGTCGAAAGGACTTTGGTAGCGCGCTCGGTAGCAAAGAGACCGAGCGGGCTGGGCGCGCTCTTATACGTTTCCCTGGAGACGTAAAGCGAGCCACTATACTCGGCTACTGCTACTGCTGCTGCTGCAGTCCGCGACGATCGATTTCGAGTATCTAGATACCACGCGCGCCGAGGAGAGAGAGATCCTTTTGTCCGTTAGACAATAAATTACTTTTAAATCGAACTATCGATCCTCGCGCGCCCGCGACGACCGTGCCGAACCGTTGCGAAAGGGCTTAACTGCGAGATTTGTCTTGGCGACTCAAGGGCCATTCGGTTTCGCGGAGATCGTTTCAAAAGAATAATCGCTCGATAGCGGGCGCTCCTTGTTTTCATTGCAGTACCTTTCAGACGGCGAATTTGCGAACTTTAGTCGGCGTGTCTTTGATGCCGCGCGCGGAAAGGGGAGATGATGGGGGAGGCGGGGGAGCAGAGGATCTTATGGGCTCGTGGGACTATGAAGGAGAGAAGAGGAGGAGAAAAGCGGCTTTTATGCGGCTTTTGATACCGCTCTTAGTTATGGCTCGCGATGAATGTATGAGGGTAGAGAGCGCATGCTGGAATACTTGGCGCGGGATGTCAAGAAGTGACGCTGCCGGGGGAATTTAACGATCGTTGCCCCCCCCCCCCCCCCCGCTTGATTGACGACCTGCGGCTTTAATGCGTTGCCGCGAAACTCGGAATGATTGTTAAAGAATGAAAATACTTATTTATGGGGATACTGTACCATCGATATTTAATATTCTGATTTCTTAAGAAAATTAAGAAAATTTAAGTCACAGCATAAAGATAGAAAGATATATTGATGTAACTATATATATATTTGTTTGCGATCATTTTTTCGTGGCAGATATGGAATTTTTACTGAACAAACGTAAGCTTTGCATATTGAAAGTTGATGAAAGTATAAAATGGATTCAAGATTGTGCAGATTGATAGCAAAACACACAATCCCATATTTATAGAAAAAGTTGATACTTGATTCTGCGTCAGAATGCAAACAAAAGAATTCGATTGAGTTCTATTTCAAACGAAATTGAAGTTTTAAGCGAAATGGGCTAAAAGTGCTGTTTCTCGTATGGTTCTCTTCAAACAGTTCTTCGAGAAAACTAGTTTTACAAATTCTTGTAGTTTTTAATGCTGCATGTTAGTAGCAATTGCAACGACATGAAACGATAGATCTCAGTCAAATGTATTTATCTTCTCGCAGTAATTGGCGCTAATTAACACGGTAGAATACGTACTTACACGACCTACTTTCTATTCCATTTTCTAAAAAGTACTTCACATGATTTTCACAAAATAATTCCAAACAACTTGTTTAGAATAATACCAAGCTGTAATTTCAGCAATACGTGCAATGAAATTTGAATAGATCAACATTATAACAAATTAAAAGCTTTATCAAAGATTGAAAATTACGTTACAACAAATATTTCTACAGTTACAGCGCCTAGTAAAACTTTCTACGGAAATGAAACGTACTTTGAGAAACCCTAATGAGCGAAAAATCTATAGTAAAATTTTACTATAACAGCGAAAATTTTTATTTTCGGATCAAAATTTTGTTAGACTCATTAAAAGTTTTCAACTTCTCTGTAAAATTCATTGCTTAACAAAGACAAAATTATTCGTGCTTCCCTGTGTTAAGTTCATTCGAATACAGCAAGCCTTTTAAAATGACATTTTAAAAATGTCTCTCTTTTTTCAAGAATCTGGCTTTGTTCTAAGTCAGCAAAGTGAATTCTTTCACTGTTTCAAAATTTCCTGCAGACTAATTAGAAGAGCTGAAGTTTTGTAAAAGTTAAAATCCATGTACTCGAATGAGTTTTTTAAAATAAGGAAAAAGTGTCCACTGTAAAAGTTATACCCTTGAAAAAAACTTGTGAATGGAGGTATCTGAAAGATAATTTTAATTAGTTCCTTAAAAAACTGCTATTTGTTCAATGTTAAATAACGCCGGAAAAATTTCTTCACAATATAATCGGTGTGACACTTGATGTACTAAACTTAATGCAATATCAGCAAAGATTAAATTTACGGGCTAAACTGATAAAAATATATTGACAATTAACGTTGTGACGGCTATGATCCTTTTAACCTTCGCCGACGAGACGCTTATTTTCCAAATAATCAAAGGCGCCCTGTATCACGCTGTTTACGCCCTGGATATTATGTTTACGCCGCGAAATAAACACGTCTGTTCTCCTCCTATACTCCCCCTCCCCCCTCGCTGTGGCACTCCCGTTATATAACCCCTTGGCATTCCTCCCCCCAGACTCCGCGGCGGCGCTTTCCCGCACACTCACCTATAATGGTGAAGTTGACTTTGAGATTCTTGGTCGGGGAGTTGCGAAAATCGACTCGGCATCTGTATTCACCGCCGTCGCTCTCATGAACATTTTGGATGACTAGCTGCGCCGGCACCGTGGCACGAAAAGTCGCTCGGTTGCCCCAGAAGTGCTCGGCGCTCCAAAGTTTCGTCTTGCCGTGGTGCAGGTACCGCGCGTCGTAACTACAACAAGAAGAGTCGTAGAATCAATTCTGAGAATGTTTACGGTGATGTTTATGGTTTGCTCTTATCAGGAAGGGTGGGGTCGAGGTGGTTAAGGGGGAACGGGGGGGGCGAGCCGACATCGGCAAAATCAAGCGATATACGCGTTGCAACTTCTCTCGGAGGGCAAACTTGCACAGGGCGCCCCTCGCGAGCGCGCGTAGTGCAGCTTGTTAAGAGTTCATAAATATTTATGCAAATAGCCAAGTTTATATCGAATTACCTCACGCCGCTGCGTTCCCGATGAACGCTCCGATAAGTCGCGGAATTATCGCCCGCTGAATTGTTTACGTTGTATATACATACATTTTGCAATAGCGCGTGTAGTCCTTATACAACTTTACGCTAATCCGCGCGCTATACTATACTCCGATCGCGAGGATTTTTCAAACTTTCGCGCCGGAAAATTTCAAGGAGAAGTATGAGCCGAACTATTCAGGATCTTTAATTCTTGTAGAAAAGCCGGCGGGAAACTTTGTCCGAATCAGCGGAGGAGCGAGCGAGCGAGCGCTGAAAAGAGGGAGATTTCAGCTTTGCTCTCTCTCTCTCCCTCTCTCTCTCTCTCTCTTTCCCTCTCTCTCTCTCTCTCTTGTCGGCTACAAAGGTATTTTAATTTTCTTCTTTTTCGTCACTTCATTTCCTTTTGGCGCGTCAGCTTTTCCACCTTCTCTTCTCTCACGCGCTCGTCTTTCTTTGGTACTCGCGAAATCTGACTAATGCCCTCTTTTTACGAATCATTTTCTTTGACTGAGTTTGTTAAGCAAAGAAGTTCACGCTTAATGTGCGTGTGCACTGATTTCTTTTGGTACAACTTTGTTGTTGAATCTTGTTTCTATTTACCTTGCTATCAATGACAGCTAAAGTATCCAAACCGTATTTATCATTATATAATTATTTATGAAACGTATACGCCAATCGCGCGTAATGCGAGTCCATATTTTATTTTACATCTAAACTATATTGGTTCAATCCCGAGCGAATAAAAAGATACTGAAACAAACTTCAAAGGCGGGCCCATTCGTCGGTTAATTACTACGAGAATTCGAAACGAGCGCGCGCGTGTGCGCGCACTTCGGAAGTCTTAATCGGGTTAGCTCTTTCTCAAACCGCCGGGGTCGTTGTCGCCGGTTCGCTTCAATATTCCGCAGCGTCGTCCTGCTCTCTCGCTAGTGCTTCGGCTATTTCCTCCTCGAAACGGCGCTCGCGCGAAATTTTCCTTTTTTTCACACGGCACGGAGCGCGCCCGGGTAATGGTTACGGCACCTATATATATATATATGTATATCGATCGGTCAATCGCTTTTAAAACTTCGCTCGAAACCATTAAATTTAATACTTTGTACGGTCGTGCGCGTGGAGAGGGAGGTAGCGAGCGAGAAGGCATAGGAAAATACGGAGTTTTCAATTTAATTAAAAGGCCGGCTGGGTAAAACGTTTTACTTGTATCGCGCGGGTGCGACGGCGAGAGTCTCTGACTGGAATCGTTTAAATGCTCTGCGGCTCCCCGATCGACGATGAAGGGAGAAAGAGGAAGCGGAGGAAGCGGAGACGCAGAGAAGCTGGCGGCGCGGAAGGAGAAACATATTATCTAATGCGCGTAGCGCACCGTCGCCGACTGATTTGAGTGAATTCGCTCTTTTACCGCGACCTCATTGCTGCGAAATCAGCTGCAATATGCAGGGGCATGCGACGCGTTGCGACGGTTGAATCAATTAAAAAGCTGGTCGATAATACAGATGGATTTTTCATTTGGAAATTGCTTGCGAGAAACCGTGTGGTTTCTTTTTTTTTTTAATTTTTCAAAGGGAAAAGGAAAAATTATCGGAATTGTATTGTACAAGTATATAAATGTGTATACGGAGGCATGGTGAGTATACACGGAAAATGTTTGTGGAATACTTGAAAGGGCGATAATTTTAAATCGGAATACACTTGTAGTATTTACTTTTGTGAAATTAATGGATTCTGCAACTTGATATATTCGTCTGTGTTTATTTATGCTCCACCATATACGCCGTGATATTGAGCTACGTTTACTCCGAGTATTACTTTGGCTCAAGGCCCAATGTGACTTCGATATTAGTGCGTGCATTGATAGCAAAAGTATGCGCTGTAATGCAACTCGGATTGTGGAAAATAAAATCAATTTTCAAAAAATGTGTCTTTTTGCTAAATAAGCGTGTGGATACGAATAAATATTTGAAAATATAAATGTTTTACTTATTATATTTCGACTGTTGTCAGAAAAATTTTAAATTATCATAAAAATGTTCAAGATCCCGCATTTTAATAGTCGATGACAACAAAGTACAAAAGTCGGAATTCATATATTATTTACAAAATTAATACGAGACGCAGCGAGAAGTTGCTCCTTCATAAATTTCCCGAAGAGATTACGAAACAGATTTTTTAATCAAACAGCTAAAGCCGAGAGTGGAGCAGTGAAAGCAGGAGCAGCAGCAAACTTGGGCTCTCTGCCAAGGTAATGGAACTTCAAATTCAAAATGTCGCGCCCACAAGTAGCGGCATATAAACTTCTTCGAGAAATCCTCTCCGTAAGCTCCGCGACGCCACGATAAAAAGTCGTAAGAGGGAAGAAAATTTTCGAAAATCCATTAACCAACGCTAATCGCGTAAAGACCCCTCCTAAAGTCCGCGGCCTCTTTCCTCGTACTTGCTTCCTTATTACACCCGGCCGCAATTTCGCAATAATGAAATTTTTCGCGCAATTACGCGCACCCCTTCTCCTCTCCCTCTTTCTCTCCGCCGCAAGTCAATTTAAAGCTCTGCGCACGACGTAACCGCTTCGACAATGTCCGTCAAGAGATTGCGCGGGGGGGGGGGGGGGGGAATGTGTAATATCGCGCAAGTGCTTTATACGGGCGCGCAAAAAACCACTTTGCGGGTTAGCGTCGTGCTCGCGGAGGAGAAGAAGAAGAAGGGACGAGCTACGCGTACATGTATACATATACTCATGCGCGTGAGACGAAATGAAAGAACAGGGAGGTGACAAAGAGGAGTTGAAAAAGAGACGACTAGGATGGTAAGGGCGCGCTAATTTCGTTAACCGCACGGCCGCGTGGCCGAGTGCGAGAGCGAGCGTATCCTTATTCGAACAATTCTATCGCGCTTACGTTCGCTGAAACGAAAAAGCGCCCGAGACCGCGAACGTCGCTCGCGCGCTCTTTCTTCTCCATCTGGCTTGATTGCGTGCGATCTCGCTTTTAATCGCTTTCGGTCCCGGCTTCGCGCGCGAGGGTTCGTTTTTTTTTTTTTTTTTTTTTTCATCCTGACCGCGCCCCGCTAGCGCGCGAGCTCTTTTCCGCTGTCCGAGCTCGGTCTTTTTGCGACTTTGATTTGATGGGACTCGCAATTGAGGACGGGAGAGCTTTTCCTTCATCAATTTACTTAACGGGTATAATGATGCGTTTTTCAGTGGGTATGGACTAAGTGTGTTTTAATAAGATGAAAAATTGATGCAAAGTGTAGGACTTGGGTTGTTGGTACAGTTTTGTTTTAATTAGAAACTTGACTTGGTGAGAATGAATATTGATTAGTAGGTAGTTCTTTACTTTTATATTTATCTCGAAGTCATACAAATTTAGTTAATATAATTATGAGTATAAGTGTAACGGCGAGTAAGGTGATATTTTATTATACTTTTTAATAAAAGGATTTTTCCGGTGAGAAAGAGTTCATTTTATAATTTCTAGAAGCTATAGGAATCTTTTCCAGTCGTCCAACATAATTATGAAACGAATAAATACGTGAATTTTAAATTAATGAAATCAAATTAATTAAAATAAAGTGAAATGAGTAATGTAAATCATAATTAATTAATTATTGTAGATTTTTATATTTACGGAAAGTGATTTTCATTATTTTTTCATCGAAGGGCAACATTAAAGAAAAAAAAACGTTTGCAGTATTTTTATTTACTCAATTTTCCTAAAGGTACTTCTCAAATTAACAATTACTCAATTATAATTTATTTAGAAAATGCCGAGAAAGCAACTTGGTAAAATTCTAATAAATGAAATCACTCCAAATTTGGAAACAGTACTTCATATACAATTACAACGGACTTGAAAAAATGTTTTTATTTTTTAATGGTGGTTAAATGAAAAAAAAAAATTTACGTGCCATTAAGGCAGGAATCTATACATGTATAAATATTCATGTTACTTATAATTATGAATATTTCACTTATGATTTAATTTTCTGGAATTAAAATGTGACGTGTTCGAGTATTAAAAATACTAAATACAATATAATATTAAATATAATAGTAGCTATTAAAAATGTGAGAATCTTAAATATTGTAAGATAACATCATGTTCAATGGGTAATTTTTTATTTATTACTTCACCTATTACCTCAAAAATTTTGTCTGAGTCACTCTACTCTGTAAATGAATATTAATTTATAGTTTAAGTAAGAGACATTATGGCCCCAATAATTAATTTGTATAGCACAATAGCACAAAAATAGAAGACACTTGTTTATTGTTCCAAAACATTTGCACAATGAAAAGTTCAATGACTTATTATAAATTTAAAAGTTAAAGTGTTAACTAAATTTGTTTTTAGGATATTGGTAATACTAGTATTCTAACGGATTAAGTATTTGAATTAAAATAGGGATGGAACTTGATCCACTCAGGTGAGAAGCAAGTGCCCGTACCTCCGCACTGGTACTACATTGCTACATATGACACTAATTGTAGGTAGGGTATATCATATCTTCCTATACTATATAGTTGTATGCATTTTTCTTACGACCTAGCCCCCTCCACTTCCTATCTGTTTCCATCTGCTCCCCCTCCGCCCCCGCACCGCAAAGTAACGTAAAAATGTCAATAGAAACAGTAGTTTTTACTTCCTCCTATAGAGGAAGTTTTGTAATAGTAAAATTTTAAGTTTCGTTAAATCGCTCTAGAAATACGAATAGAAGTGATAGAAGTTCGAATCACATGATTTTAAAAAATGTCTGTATGTGTACGTGTGTGTGTGTGTGTGTGTGTGTGTGTCTGTGTGTACGCGCGCGTGTGTGTGTGTGTGTGTGTGTGTGTGTGTCTGTGTGTACGCGCGCGTGTCTGTGTGTGTGTGTGTGTGTGTGTGTGTGTGTGTGTGTGTGTGTGTGTGTGTGTGTGTGTGTGTGTGTGTGTGTGTCTTCCCTCTTGCAATATGTTACAATGATCTAATCGAAGAATTATAAATAATTTAAACTCTTTCGACTTTCTTTCATAATTAGAAATATTATATGCGTAATAACATTTTTAGAATTAAAATCGTATCAAATGCCAACTAATGGCAGGATTATTAATTTATACGAATACTACATAGCCTCAGAGACACTAAAGCGACTTAAAACTTTGGCGTATAATACATTGTTGCGAACTTGGATATGAACTATTAACTTAATGACAATCATTAACGACGCAGTAGCTTATCAATTCAAGCAAGGAAGATTTGATATCGAGTGTAAAATTATAGCCGAGAGTACAAAAATGCAAAATAAAGTCTCCTTCGCAAATGAATATACAAATCCGGCCATTCCTATTCCCCGTTCATACCTGTTCTTTTAATAGTTTTAATATCACTAAGCTTCGTTAAAAAACTGCTGTATCGCATTTTCTCCAGCTCGCGGGTCTTATCCCCCTATTCGATCCATTCTACTAAACATTTAAAGGCCGGGGCGTATATGAGGGCGCGGGCGCCGCGGCACGTTAATTCCTCGCAAACGCTCCAAATACAAAAGTTCCCCGGGGCGCTCGCGCAACTGTAAACGGCTGCGAACGGCTCTTAAACGATAGATCGTTAACTCGATTAATTCGGAAGTGCGCGCCGCGGCGGCGGCGGCAGCGGTAGCGGCCTTCCCATTGAATATACATAAAGTTTAGACTTTATATACGTACACGCGCGGAGTGGAAAGCGTAAGGCGAGGCGGCGCCGGCGCCGGGGCTGCTCTAAGCGCCGCCGAGGGGGAAACTTTTAAAGGAAGCTTAACTTCTAGCATAAAATTAAAGAATTGTGATTGTGGTTGCAGCAGCGCGGAGTCGCTTCCGTGCCCGGCTACTGCCTCTCCTTCTTTCGTCCCTCCTCGTATAACGTTCTTTCCTCTCGTTCTCGGTTTTCAGTCCTTCGGCAACGACGACGGCGACGACAACGACAGCGGCGGTAGCGCCGGAGAAATACAATTTACCGTCGCTAACTTTCATTTCCAATGCGAGACGGCAAAATGGATTTCAATGGCCGGCAGGTGTCTCGCGGCTGTATAAGCGCGCGCTGGATTTTTATCCCCGCGGGAGGGTGAGAGAGAAAGCGAGACGGCTATATATGTGCGAATCCGCGGAGTGCAGCAAACAACTGGGGTTCAAAATAAGGAAAAATATTTTTTGAGGGCACACCTACCAGACAAGGTTTTTCTGGTTCCTTAGGTATCCCCGAGCATGAAAATAGTTGTGAACACGGTTTATAGTTTGCCAAACTATTTTGCCGACCAAATCGATGTCAAAATTTTCATGCGATTTTTCGCTTATTTAAAGAATATATTGTATTATTGATATAGTCGAAATTCCTTTTATTTCGATGCTTTCTTAGGCCCCTGTACTCAAATTGTTACTAAAAAAAAACAGTTTTACAATAAAATAATGAAGTTTAGGAAAAAAGCTTGCTAATTTTAATGGCATTGAAGCATAGAAAATGTAAATATGATAAAAAATTAAAAATCACGATACTTAAATTCCTTTTGGCTTTTATAGTCAGAAATGGGTTTGCATGTGCATTATTTTATCTGTTAAGAGCTTTGTATGTGTATGCAATTGTAGTTTTTTTAATGTAAAGTAATCGAATATTCAGCAAAAATGACATTTTTTCATTGGAGACAAGTAAAGAATGAGGCATCGCACGAACTGGCATCGGGCTTAGTCCGGGTTTGCTACAGGGGTGGCTGTGGCCAATTGAGGTCCATGGATGAACCCAGGGGTTACTAGGTACTTTTGCGAAAAACATAACCATAAATTTTTATAAACAATTTTTAAAAACAAAATTAAATTTGTAGTTTGAAAAATCGTAATTTTTCGAATTTTTGGTCCTTTCTAACTCAATAACGATATAGTCTTTTTCAATGTTATAAGGCCTACAATATTCTAATATTCTTTAGCCCACGTGCTTTAAAATGGAAAAACACTAAGCAATAATACCTTAATATTATTTCTAATTTTTTTTTTCATTTTAAAGTACATAGCCTAAAGAATGTTTTAGGCCGTATACAATTGAAAAAGACTTTTTTGCAACACTGTGCATGAAAATAAAAGTTTTTACCTAGCGGGCCGAAAGTACCACTTTTGCTCCCGGCGCCCAATCGCGAAGATTGTATTTTCAACCTCGCCAGGCAAACAAATCGTATACGCAACACGGGGATAAAGAGGACCACCACACAGCACACGTTTGCCACCCTCGCCTTTGGCTCGGGTGGCAATTTAGACGGTCTGTAGACTGTTCAAATTTTGTCCTCCCTAGGTGCGTAATATACTATTTATTCGTTACTTTAAATAAACTTGAAAAAAATTATGTTTCAGCGGTGACGTTGAATGTTGTGCTCCGGAGGATCACACACCATAAGAGCCGGGTTCGCTAGCCCTCTTAATACACGATCGTCCTCCGGAGCGCAAGGTTCAACGCCCCGGCTGAAACATGAATTTTTTCAAGTTTACATAAAGTAGCATTACAAGCCCTTAAAACGGATCTAAAATTTTATTTTCATGCACAGTGTTGCAAAAAAGTCTTTTTCAATTGTATAAGGCCTAAAATATTCTTTAGGCTATGTACTTTAAGATGAAAAAAAAATTTAGAAATAATATTAAGGTATTATTGCTTAATGTTTTACCATTTTAAGGTACATGGCCTAAAAAATATTAGAATATTGTAGGCCTTATAAAATTGAAAAAGACTATATCGTTATTGAGTTAGAAAGGACCAAAAATTCGAAAAATTACGATTTTTCAAACTACAAATTTAATTTTGTTTTTAAAAATTGTTTATAAAAATTTATGGTTATGTTTTTCGCAAAAGTACCTAGGTTATTCGTGTTCAGAGAATCAAAATACGTTAGTAACCCCTGGGTTCATCCATGGACCTCAATTGGCCACAGCCACCCCTGTAGCAAACCCGGACTAAGCCCGATGCCAGTTCGTGCGATGCCTCATTCTTTACTTGTCTCCAATGAAAAAATGTCATTTTTGCTGAATATTCGATTACTTTACATTAAAAAAACTACAATTACATACACATACAAAGCTCTTAACAGATAAAATAATGCACATGCAAACCCATTTCTGACTATAAAAGCCAAAAGGAATTTAAGTATCGTGATTTTTAATTTTTTATTTATTTATTTCATATTTACATTTTCTATGCTTCAATGCCATTAAAATTAGAAAGCTTTTTTCCTAAACTTCATTATTTTTTTGTAAAACTGTCCTTTTTAGTAACAATTTGAGTACAGGAGCCTAAGAAAGCGTCGAAATGAAAGGAATTTCGACTATATCAATAATACGATATATTCTTTAAAAAAGCGAAAAATCGCACTAAAATTTTTACGTCGATTTGGTCGGCAAAAAAGTTTGGCAAACGATAAACCGTGTTTACGAGTATTTTTATGTTGGGCAACACCTAAGGAACCAGAAAAACCTTGTCTGGTAGGTGTGCCCTCAAAAAATATTTTTCCGATTTTTGTACCCACCCCAGTTGTTTGCTGTAGTCCGCGGATTCCCACATATATCTCCCTATATTATATAGTAGTAAGAAAAAATCTGGCCGATCAGCTCCCCCTCATCCCCCTCACCCCTCCTTACCCCCCTCGCCCCTCCCTCCTGAATGGCCCCCCTCAGCGCTCCTCAAAACACCGTTAAAATCCGTCTATATTCCTGTGTTTTAGGATTTTCAAAAGCTCCTCATTTTCCCCCTCACTCTACTCACCGCTCCTCACCCCTCCTTATCCCTCTTGCCTCTCCTCACTCCCCCTCAATGATCCTCTCTCATACCCCCTCATACACCCCTCATACTCCCCCTCAATGGCTTCCCTTCATGCTTTTCCTCACTTTATATGTTTCAAAAATTCTGACTGATCAGTCCCCCCCTTCATACCGGCAGAGGCAGAGGCGTAAAGACAGAGGCGTAGAGACAGAGACGTAGAGACAGAGACGTAGAGACAGACAGGTAAAGACAGAGACGTAGAGACAGAGATTAGATAAAGACAGAGTCGCAGAGATAGAGTCGTAGGGACAGAAAGTAGAGACAGAGTCGTAGAGACAGAGACGTAAAGATAGAGTCGGAGAGACAGAGACGTAGAGATAGAGTCGGAGAGACAGAGACGTAGAGACGGAGATGTAGAGACGTAGAGACAGAGACGTAGAGACAGAGTCGGAGAGACAGAGTCGTAGGGCAAGAGATGTAGGGACAGAGTCGGAGAGACAGAGACGTAGAGACAGAAAGTAGAGACAGAGACGTAGAGCCAGAGGCGTACAGCCAAAGGCGTAGAGCCAGAGACGTAGGAACAGAGGCGTAGAGACCGAGTCGGAGAGACAGAGTCAGAGAGACAGAGATATAGAGTATTAAAAACTCTATGTTGTTATGTCAACTTATGTCGGGGGTTGGCGAGCGGAGCGAGTAGGGGGGTACCTCTAGTATATATAGCGAATCGCAGGAGAGATAAAAAATTCCAAGTAATCATTAGGGTTAAAGCTTTGTTTTGTGGAGTGCAGAGGTAAACTTTTTCTCTGGAGGAATGCCGGATTCGCTGGGATGCGATCTCCTTTCTGAGGCGATCTTTGCGTTTGCAGCATATGTACTTTTAAGGAATACATTTCAAACATACCACACCATTTATTTTGCAGAATTATCTACGAGTTTCAGATTTATGTGGTTAGTATATTTCAATAAGCAGTAGAGTGAGATTAGATTTTTTTCACGATCAATTACACCAATTTAATATTTTTTCATCAATCATGAAATCACATCACATGGTTTCAGCTACGTATATATTTAATGCATGCATAAAATAATAAAATGCGCAGCTAATGGTTTCAGAAGCGGCGTAAAATATATACCTCGTATATATACCTCGTATCGTTAAGTACAATTTTATGTGTTCATCTTTGACATTGAAATACGTTTAAATTCATTTTAAAAGCGAAAAAATATCTATATGAACTCTTTGATGATAGTTAAAAGAATACAGCAAAATATTTCAAACTAAATTTGAAATAATATTCAATTTCATTATTCATTTTTATAATGACCTTTATAACATATGGAAGTCACATCATTATTTTTTTTACGTATACAAAAAATATGAGGTAAATCGCAAAGAGAATATAAAAAATGGCCGGAATAAATCCGGCGCACTAGGCGTTAAATCGTCCATGCAGAATATATGAGCGCATTTTATTCAGCCTAAATTTGTGCAAATAAAACTAGCGCTCAATCCCATATTAGGCTTTTAGTTTAAAATTACTGTGTATTAAATAAATTACTATTTTAAAATATTACATTAATTTTGAACTAATAACATTTACATAAATATAAATTATATAAAGGTTACAATTATCGTTTCCGAAATTGTTATTAGCGTTATCATATTTTGTCAGTGCAAACAAATTCTAGGTATGTATATAATTAAACTACTGTCATCGTTTTTGTATTTAACTAACAGGTCATTTAATCTTTCTAATTAACGCTAGTATGAGCAATTTTCTGTTCACTGCTGTTATGAAGCTGTCTTTACGACTATATTCATCGTAAACATTCTACCACAGTTCATTTACAAATTCGTTAAAAAAAACATCGATATAATTAAGCTATATAAAGTCCGAGACTGGGAAATATTTAATCAGAAAAACGTGGCGTCGGCGGGACAAAGTAAGCAGCAAAACAAATCTAATTTGCGTAAAGCGTATTACCAGCAGCAAAAATCCTATAATTTCAAGTCCCTAGCGTAATTCCCGACATCTTATCAATGCATCTCAGCTCGACTGCACTCGCGTCGCACGGTCACGGTATTTATCATGCATAAATGCAACTGTAGAGAAAACTCTCTCTCTTCCTCTTTTCCGCTCTTACGTAAAACAAGAAAGCGCGCTGGGACGCAAGAGCAAAGCGTGAGAGGAAGAAAGAAAAGCCGATAGGAAGAAAGCCCGGGCAGCTTGGATTCGCGGCGGGACATTTTTATATTCGCCGGTTGTATAAATGTAAATAAAACGTAAGCAGATAAAAGAACTCGGCCCCGCCACCGCCCGCATTCCCTTTCCCCTTTCTCCTCTCACCGTCTCCGGCATTTTCTTGCGCGCGGCGCACGGCGTGCGGCAGCGATTGCCGACGCCGACGCCGCCGCTGCTACCGTTCGTATAGCGCACGGATTCCGAATGCCGATTGTCAGCTTACCTAATGCCGTTTTCTCCTTATGAATAAAACAATCGTAACCGTCTTGTAGCGGTATTTTCCACTCGGCGCGTTCCTTTGCGCGTCCGGCGCTCGCGTAACTTTGCCTCTAGCTCACGTACGTATATATGTATATGTATGCACGCTGTCAATTTGGGTTGTGTTTTAGAAGCCGCAAGTTTCGCGGTGACGCAGTTCGCCTAATGGAGAGAACGAGATTCTAGGGTTGCGCATGTGGTGGAAAGAGAGGGAGAGAGATATAAGTAGTGCAGAGTGAGAGAGAGAGAATGAGAGAGTCGCCTAGACTCGAAGAATAAAAAATAAAAGCCGAAGTGGTGGCTAGTTTTGCCATAATACAGATATTGAACCGAGAAATGTGTGAAAAATGTAATTTTATGGATTTGCGATACTTAGAAAAAGGAAGAAGTGAAACGATTTATTCTCGTAATATGCATTTCTTAGAATTTTTTACAACTTCGTATCGTATTTTTAGTTAAATTCAGGAATCGATAAGTATTGAATTATGTGTATAATGTAATTTAATAATCTCAATTATAAGTAAGAATATTTTGATTTATTTTTTATTTTAAAGTTTTTGTAAGGTTTCCTTCGAAGTAAGCTACATTTTCCAAGAAAAACAAGTTATCCCCATACTTCTCCTCTTTCCCCCTCTCTAAAACGTATAAGGTGCCCGAGGTAAGTCGGCCACCCCAAAGCATGTTTAGAAAAAACTCTTAAAAAGACATCAAAATATAGTACATCTTCTACGAAGCAAACAATTCAGAACGCCCTAGAAGCGATATCGCCTTCATACGAAGCCGAAGTATAAAAAGAGCATTATAACTAATATGCTTCGTCATATGCAGTTGATTCGGTCGATTTAATCCTAAAAGTTTTCTTTTATTTTCTTTTTTATTTTAAAAATTAAATTAGCCTTGCTAAGAGATAAATAAAAAAAATGGCCGATTGTGGACTTAGCATGTAAAGTTAATTCGGTCACTTTTCGAATTAATTCTCTTGTAAACAAGAAAAAGATTCGAAAAATAATGAAATAATTTATACGTCACATTTTTTACATTTTTTAGCTACTTGTATATCTAATCAAACTTCTCCATAAAGTAGGGCCGAGGAAATGTGTGTATGGCCGAATTACCTCGAGTAAGCTTACATTTTAAAAGTCATTCGTTCATTCTTGGCTTGTACAAGTCCCAACAGCAATACCAGGCACTATTGGATCAAGCGATAAACCGAACTACTCCTCCATCAAAACATCTTTCGCCCACACCCCTAAACACTCCGCGTACAAATTACTACGCCATTCGCGCGGTACAACTTGCACGCCGCGTGCGCCTATAGTCCTACATAAATATACACGTGTACATCCGTTACACGGTCGACTGCACAACACGCGCCTCCTGTATATGTATATAGTCATGTTTCCCTCCCTCTCTCGCGGGCTTGCGATGACGCCGAAGCCCCCTAGAGCGAGCCGCTCAAACGTCGCGCGATTGCGATTGCAATTGGCCCGGGCGTGCGCGCATGCAACGCAGCGGCCGTCTTTATTAGGCAATTCGCGCGGGGAGAGGGAGACAGTGCCCCAGGGAGCGGCACCCGCGCATGCCGCCGCCACCGCGAACGAGACACGCCGACATTTGCGTTGCCGCAGCTCTCGGCGCTGGGGCTTCACTATTAATTCAAGAATCGAGAATTCACGATAGCCAATGGGGAAGGCGAAATTTCCTCCCTAACTGGTCCCCCCTACCCTCCCCTAACCTATGGAAAATTCAGGTGGCCACTTTAGGGGCCAGAATTTGCGTTCCACCGGTCCCATGAGCGAGGGAGTAGCGCGCGTGGTCGGCTCGAGTCTTAAATATTTTTATCTTTTTGGATTGTTGGGGCTGGCGAGCGCAATCGATGTAGAGTAATTGTGTTTATTTTTCGGGGAATGAGGCAGCGCGGAATAAACGGTAAAGTACATAGTTCCGTTGCGTGGGAGAAGAGAAT
The DNA here is from genome assembly GCA_036365515.1 of Torymus aiolomorphi. Taxonomy (NCBI): domain Eukaryota; kingdom Metazoa; phylum Arthropoda; class Insecta; order Hymenoptera; family Torymidae; genus Torymus; species Torymus aiolomorphi. Next base: position 132,586,277 of record CM070877.1, read on the forward strand.
TTAAAAATACAAAAGGTGCAAATCGAATTTCCGTGCGCGTTTCTACGAAATAAAATACGGATTTTTAGGGAAACACTATAAATAGTATAATACCCACATGAAAAAGAATTTTATTGACATTTTCGCGTATTTGTTTGAGCTTTTTTATTTTCGCTGACCCAAATGTGTACCAAATCAGTCCAGAGTAGAGTTGTCAATAGATGGAATTCACGCATTATCCATATATTTCCGTTTACGATGAATAAAAATATCATATGATATTCAATACCGTATTCTTTCATATTCGCGCCTCGAGTATAACACTGGTATCTAATATTCTCAGCGTATTATACAGAGGATCTGAAAATAAATCAATATATATTTCTAACTTTTTTAAATTTATTGAGTTTCTCTGTAGAATAGTATTACAATAATAATGTATTTGTAACTTTACATACCCACTTATATTTTTCATTTTTATAAAAAAAAAAAAGACGTAAAATGCCACTTTTCTCTCTATAAAATTATTGTTTTTATTAATAATACCCGTTACCTATATAATGAAATTCTTTACATTTTGAAAACAATTTTAATCTTTTCCCTGTTCATTTTCAAAGGAAACTGCAGTGACCGTAAAAATTAAAGCATTTGTTTTCGCGAGATACATTGGTCGGAATGAAATGCACCTGCGCGAGAGTCGACGTATACATATATAGTTTCGTTGGTAATATTATCGTCCTGCATGCAAAAAACAAATTAGAAGAGGAAATTTCCACTCCGGAAACGACCGTAATAAAGATGCAAATTGTATTTTACGAAAAAATCAGCAACTCCCTTTCCTATCAAGTTCAGTTTTTCGGTAACCCCTTTTCCAGCTCGTAAAATAGGGACGATACGACGCGCGTCATCCCTCGGATTTGCTCGTAATCAGATTATTCAAAGGCCCCCCCACCATGTCCCGCGATAAAGCAATACACGCGACGCTCGCGCTCTCCATAACTTCCACGCCGGAATGCCTGCTAATAAAACGCTATGGAACTGAGCGCGTCAAAACAACGAAGCGAACCTGCAAAAATCAAATACAACTCGCCGTGCCATATCTCTCGCGCGCGTATATATTATATACGCGAGCTCTAACTCATTTAAGCGACGCTTGCGCTCCCGCGCGCGCGTTATATATCCCACTCCGGAGTATTATGAGCGTGTTTGCGTCGGGAGCTTTATTCGCATAAGTAATAAGAGGAGACTATAAAAGGAGAGGCGGCGGAGAGGGAGGGAACGAGGTCAAAAGTCATAATAAGCAATAAATCCGCAAGCGAGAGAGAGAGAGAGAGATCAGGGATGGGCTCGAGCTCTCTCAGGCGCGCTAAAGATCATTATACCAGCGCGCACGTGTTCCCACCTTTCGCTCAAAGCAAGAAGGCACTTAATAAAGCTGTGAGGTCAAGCGCATCGGATTTACTAAGCAGCTTTGCTTTTCATTAACACCGTACATCAATTCCAACGCGGATCTCTTAGCATTTTCCAACGCAACTGGCGCGCATGACAACAGATACACACCCGATGCACAGTGAGCATGTTACCTATATCGACTGTATAACCAAGGCAAAAGCGACGTCGAATAAAAATAGAGCGGCTCACCCGGGATCTATTAGTGTCTCGCAAATCCACTCGTACTCCCGCTCTCTCTCTCTCTCTCTCTCACTCTCTGCAAACCTGCACAACCAATTGATAATTATTGCGTAAGCGCCCGAACAATTCGTCGACTTTTGCTTATTTTGGCGCATCGGTCGCTCTAATTTTAACGATAACGAGAAGGCCGGCGTGTAGGTACGGCTAATGCGCTCGCGCGTACGCACACTCACACACGTGCAAGCGACTGATCGGTATTTTAATGAGCTTTGTTGCGATTTAATGGCGCGAGCACATTTCGATGCGCCGCAGCTCGGCCCGGCGTTATCTAATAATCGTCGTCTGGGGGAACGAGAGCATGCTCTCTCGTGCGCACTCGCAGCACTTTATGTAATTCGGCGTTAGTTAGATTCATTGTTTCGGGAACGATTAGTGATCAAAAAGGGTAATTAGTCACGCGTCTCTCGTGGGGCATAAGGCAAACAAGATGGCTGTGTCTGTGTGTGTATTTGGATTTTTGAGTGCCGCGTGTAGCGTCGCGTGTATACATATACCGGGGTTATCATGATTTAGCGTACGAGTATCGTATTTATTGGGAAGTATTACGATTTTCTGTGCTTAATGTTTGAATAAGATAGCATGAGATGAATATTTGAATATGATAATGTATGTGAATTCTATTCAAGTAATGGTCACTCTAAAAATATCTATGACATTAAAAAAAAAGATTCATGTGTGATATGCGCCTGATCGTTTATTGACCCTAACTACTTCATGGAAGTGTGATAAACATTCTGTTCATTTCAGACTCGTCGAACTCGCGCATACCAAGCATTCCGGGGTCGTCCGGTATTGTTAAGTTTGTCGGCGAGAAGAGGCGACAGAGGGCTTCTTAGCTCTCACCGCGTGTTTATTTTGGAAAAGTACTGGCGTACACCAGTTCCTACCGCGGTCTCTCTCTCTCTCTCTCTCTCTCTCTCTCTCTCTCTCTCTCTCTCTCTGTCCTTTCGTCTTAGGTAGTTTGCCGGGGTGCCTCTGACTATTTCGTCGTGGGTAGTCTAAGCGAAAGGTCGATCCACGGTGCGTTTCGAGGAGCAAAAAGCGCTATATGTACGACCCGTACTCAGTAATTCGTTCGAGCGTTCTAGTACACAACTGTACATTTCTCCATTACCACATTGACTTGACAATTTTATTATTTAATAAATAGTTTGTTAATTGTGCTTGTGCTTAGAAGTGAAGTGAGTTTATTCACCAAACCTTCCAAGCAACTTTCTTCCCTCCCCCTGGTACAATCGCTCCGACCACGCGTAAAAGCCTAATCCCTCTCTATCGTTGCACCGATTCAAGCTTTCTCGACCGGATAACAAGCGGAATTGTCAACGCATTCACACATCTATATTTAATGTTAGGAAGTAGATAGTAGAAACTATTTAGTAAAATCGCTGCTAACTGCATATTAAATTCAAGTGCCAATCATTAGGATTATACTTTTTCTTCTGTTTGATTTTCTTTTCCTAGTATTTGCTTTCAATGATCCAGAAACACATAATTACAACGTATAGTATGTATGAAATAAAAGAATATTTTTCTCTTCTCTCGTTTTTTTCATGTCACTCATAAGTTAAAATTATGTTTTGATTTTTTAAACTCCATAATAATGCAAAAATTGTTTTAAATCTCCTTTTTTTGGTTTTGAAAAAGAAAGCTATCAATTTAAAATCTTATTTCTTTCTTTAAAGAAGTTGCCTCTAAAAGCGTATTTGCACTTGCTAAAAAATATGCTTTTACTCTACTTTTTTATATGCTGTAAAATTTTGTTTTTATTTTAACAGCTTTAGTCTACTTCAAAATATGCCTTTATTTTTATTAAGCTTCCAGAATACTTGACCAGAAAACGGTTGCAAAATATACCGCGTTTATATATCAACACACGCGCGTACACGTACATATACGCAGATAGATACGTTCCATAAAATTCATCAAAATCTTTCTAAACCTTTCTAAAGCAGCAGGCGAACTTTACTTTGATATTTAATATTTTACTTTCACATTTATATTTAAAAATTTGCATTTAATTAAAAGTTTACTTTTCTCTTTATACAAAAGTTATACTTGTACAAAAAATGAAAACTTTTATTTTTACTTTTTTTTTTAATATTTTCAAATACTGTAATGTTTTATATATAGAGTTATTTAACTTTATACAAGTTTTCTTATTTTTACCACGGAAATTCCTCGTGATATAAATTACGTGAGTCAGAAATTAAGTATCTATAAAAAGTCTCATAGTAGTTCGTTGGCAACAAACTGGCTATGTTACTGAAGATTTAAGGCACAATTAAAAGACACCATTCTCTTTGGAAAACCGAAGGCTATACTTTAAGATAATAAAATGCGGTTATGCGGTATAGGGTTAAGAATATTTTCAGTTTTGCAATATTTTTGAAAGCGATGCAAAGTGTGCAGTGATGCAGGGTTCTTCGGAAATTAGAATTACTTGTTTCTAACAATCGACTGGATGAATCCTTTCACGGGTAAAGTCCAATTTACAAATTAAAAAATTGATTTACATTCCTATTCATTTGTACGAAATTCAATGCTATTTATTGTCATGTCAGAAACATGAGGAATTTCCTATGAAAGTGCCATTTCCTGCTTGAGATACAAGCTATTTAAGGTATTTCGAATAGCGAAATCATATTCAATATTTCGTTTGTATGGACTGAGTTTAATCATATATTTGAAAATGATTATCTTGTCAGATATGAAACCATTGCTAGTTTTCAGAAATTCGCAGAATTATTCACATAATAGAAAATTTTTTAGATTTCTTACTGCCACTACCATATTGGGGTCGCAATATCGAATTCCATTCATGCACCTTTACATGTCTTATGTCAGTATAAGTTTATGCTATTTTGTGCTACTTTTATCCACGTCTGAAAAATTCTTTTATTGGGAAATATTGATTTGACAAAAAAATTTTTTCGATAGACGTATTTCTCAAAACTCGCACTGTAAAATCTTGTAGAGCGATCGCGAAAACAAATAAAAATACTACTTTACGTGAATGAAAAGTTTTAAAATTAAAAAATTTTTGGACTTTCACCAGTTGAAATAACTCAATATAATTCTAGTTCTTCGATCTGGTGCGAATATTTCGTTTTTAAATAAAATGAACTATGAAGTTGTATAAAATTGTTTAAAAAGTTTGTACTATTTTTGACGGTTTAAGATACTGAATATTCGACTCAAATACTCCTGTGCCCCTAAAATACACACTGAAAAAACTCTGGCATACAAGACGCACGAAACGAGGGACGTATTTCGTCCCTTCGGTTTGGCACGGCTGTTGTCCCGTAACGGTGCTACTGATTCCCCCTGGCGGCGCGTATACCATATCTTAAGGCGAATTTAGGTTAGGTTTTAAAAGTATCGGCAATATTTGGTATGTATTACGTGCCAGAAGGGGAGATGTGCTGTGCCGAATCCAGAGACGAAATAAGCCACTCGTTTTGTGCGTCTTGCGTGCCAGAGTTTTTTCAGTGCACGGTCAACTGCCCGCTCCGAAAATCAAAACACACACACACACACACACACACGCACATACCAATTCCGGTACGACTCTTAAATACTTTGCATACTTCATCGGGCACAAAAAGTACTATACACTAAAAAAAAGAGAGGAGTACGAACTCGCTAAGAAAAAACGAATGAAACGAAAAAAACATGCACATGCAGAGAGTTCGGCATGCAGTATACGCAGGGATGCACAATGGCACATAATAGCGGACGGCTGGTTTGTCGACTCGGCGATTTTCGCCGGCTGATTCGATCTATATGTATGTACACGCGAAGAGAGAGCGAGAGCGAGTGTGTGAGAGAGAGAGAGAGAGAGAGAGAGACGTTGCCAGAGCCCGCAACGCTAACGCTGCTGCTGGCGTCGTCGCCAACCGTACGTGTACGTATGCCTGCTTCTCTCTCCCTCTCACTCCCCCTGCGTGCCGGTGTACGCCGCAGCACGTCGTCCTCCCCCGCACGCCTCCGTGCGCACTGTGACGGCTCTGCATGTATGGTATACATATAGAGCCCTCTCGAATTTCATAAGCGAATTCTCACGAATTTTTAAGAATTTACGGTGTTTTTTGAGTTTTGGTGTGAAGCTTTTAGCGAACGTTGGTAGAGCGTGGAAAAAACGATTGCGGTTCTGCGCGAGCATTTCCTTTGGTATTTTGTGCAAGGGTACGTTGGAGATTTTTGTTTTCGCTTTTTACAAGTTCTGCTAAGTTCGAAATGCAATTTGTGGTAGTCTATACCAGTTATGGAGAAATACTTTTTCTAAATAAATAAATAGAATATTAATAGTAAATATAATGTAAATATATAAGAAATTTGCTTAAATATTTCAGGTAATGTTTGATAATAGAATGATAAAATTATGGAGTTTTTGGTACTGTTTATAACTCCGACGATTTTACGAAACCTTTAAATTTCAAAATTTCCGTTTGGATACTACGCAGAAGTATTTGAATCTATAAAGAATATTTGTTACACTCTACATGTAATACGATGTTTAACGACCTTTTACAGTTAATTACTGAAAGCCACTGTTTGGGGCAGGTTTCATCGATAATAATTCTCTTCTATACCAAAGCCCATTATATTTTATGCTGATGTCATTTAGCGGTGATGTTATTTAAATTTCGACACGCGATGCAATTCACTTCATTAATCTCATAGTGGTCGGATAGGAAATTTCATATTTTGGTATCAGTACATCTAATTTTTCATATAAATTTTAAATGCCAATGGAACAAAAGAATTGGTACGTAATAAACACGAGCTGTAAACAAATGGAGAAGTCGTTGCGGTGAATTCCGATAATGAAATTGACTTTTTAAAAAGATTCAAACTCTACGATTCTGTCTATAACACTTATTTAGATTCTAATGTAATATAATAAACACTGTGAATATAGTTGTCTTTTCAGAATATCACACATTAATGCTTTAAGCACTCAAAATACAAAATAGTAAAAATACACCATTCTAATAGCCAAAATATGATCAATAATCTAGAATGGCACGTATCTACATGTATTATCGTAGAACTTCATATCCATTTATAAAATAGAGAAATTAAATTTACATTATTACAATACGTATACAATATTCGTAATCAACGAACTATTCAGAAACATCAACGTGAAACCAATAGCGACTTCTATGCACTGATCCCCCGCTTTATTCGACTATGGAATAATCTTTCGAATTAATACCGAGCCATCATTCGTATCGGTACTTTCAAACATCGTTTACAACGTCTATTATAGTCACCGAAGTTTAGCTTTAATCGAATTTTTCATTGTACATGTATTATATATATTTTTTGTCAATTATCTTTGTGTAATTGGGCTCATAGCCCGTGGATCTCAATAAATAAATAAATAAAAATATATGTTTAGTTAGTTCTTATGGTCCACTATTTTGAATCACTGACCGTATATTATCATTAGTTCACATTTAATGAATAGCAAATTACTCATATTTTTATTACCCTAGCAATAAATAATTTAACATGATAATATTGCGATTACATTATATTTCATTCACGATAATATATTTAAAATCATTTTCGCATCCGATCACATTATCAATTTTTGCTTCATAATATCATTGGAAAATAAATTAAGTAGAACCGTTCCATTATGGTCAGCCTGTATCTCTCCATTAGCTTACGCAGTTACGTTTTAATATCCTTCTATAACTTACGGAGAAAAAACAAGGTGCCCTTTTTATGCACACAAACGCGGGTCACGCGTTGTTATCTCGGGTTGTGCACGCCAGCCGTCGCGATTCACCGCTATCTGAATACCTCGATCACTCGTAAGAAGTCAACGTTACGGCCACTTTGAAACCCTCGTCCAGCGTATGTATACTCGAGTGGGCGGCAACCAGCTCTTCTACTGCTTTTTCGAGCCCTGCAGCAGTGTTGCACGAGCCGCAACCGCAACGCAGAGATCCAGATAGAGACGGCGACGGGGTATAGAGAGACAGAGAGAAAAAGAGCGAGAGAGAGACAGAGAGAGAGAGAGGGGGGTGGATGAGGGTACAAGCAAGGGGAAGGGAGGGATTAGCGGCCGGCCGCGAATTTGCCTCCCTCTTGTGTTGCGTCGCATCGTTACGGTGCCCGCGAACAATGGAGCGATAATTCGAGCTGCCAGCGCGTGCATACGTGTACACACACACATACACACGCACATACAGCCACATATACACACAAGGAGGCAAAGTGCAGCAGCGCTCTCTCTCTCTCTCTCTGTACGCTCGCGGTCTCTTCGCTCCAATCGCCGCTGCCGTCTAACGTCATCGTCGTTGTCCCTGCCTGTGCGCTGTTTGCGCGAGCATAAACGCGCTGCATTTGCTAGCTCTGGAGGATGTTGCGGATCAGGCCGCGATCGCCCGCCTGTTGGCCTCCTATATGTATACATATATACACACGCACGCACACGTGACTGGGTGGATGTGTTTGCCCACCCCTTGTATTTCCCCGTCGCGCGAGCGCGCGCTTATGCCGCGTGACGGATGGAACTCGAGAGAGCATCGTGGTTGTGTTCAGCTCTCTCTCTCTCTTGGCGTGACAATAGAGGTAGCTCGCACCACTACTGACTCAAGGGAGGGATAGAGGGAGTAAGATGAGAAGGGAGGCGGCGGATGGGGAAGGCTGAAGGGTCTGGATAGTAGTAGTAAGCTCGCGAGTGCGCTTGTTTCGTATACGCGAGGAGAAGAAGCCGAGTCGTTTAGTGCACATCTCTATAGCGTTGCCCTTGGCAGCGCCGCGCGTACCAGTCAGCGAGCTTCGAACGATAACGTCAGCACTTTCGTGCGCCCCGGGACTTTATCCGAGGACTGCGCGCGGGAATAAGGTAACCCCGCGGCAGCAGCCTCCGCGTATTTCTTCGCCTGCTTGTATAATTTTGTTTTCAGCGGTAGTTTTCTGCGCTGCCGAGAGAGGAGGGGAATGGGAGAGAAGAGCAGGAGGAAATCCCTTATGCTTCCGAACCTTTGTAAGTGAGGCGCGTTTCCTGCTCTTTCTGGCTGCGGCATAAAGCGTTACGATATTGCCCGGCACCCCCGGTTTTAAGTATATCTATATATATATGCACGGCGAGCTGGAATTTCGTCGTATTGGATTATTCAGACGTGCGAATACTAGGTGGAGTTGGCGGCATTCGAAAACTGTTGATGAAGTGAGTAGAGCAGTACATAGAACGAACGATAATGTGTCGTTCGAACGCCCTTCACTGCGGGGTGCGAAACAAAGTGAGTAGTATAGAGTATTCGTGCTGTGCGGTATGTAGTATGTCGGCAATACGAAAATTCTACTCGTGGCATTCAGTTGTGTGTTATAAGGAATCCCAAGTTGGCGTATAAAGGGTCTATTGTATAAGATGCTAAAGCCCGTGTAAGGCTTTATTGTATTTATTGAGGTAGAAGTGTGGATTTATTTTTATATGGCATTTTAGCTTAGGCGTTGCGTTTCATGTGAAACAAATACGCAGTTTCATTGTGCAGTTCTGGTTATTTTTTAAATCTTGTGCATATAAGGCAATTATTATATGCTTGCGGAGCTCGGTACTTTCAATGTTCATAATCAGCTTTTAAAATTCCAATAATAACGTCATTTAACTCTAAATTTGAATTGGGGCTTTTGTTCCCTTATTATTTTGCATTATGAAATTCGTATCTAATTTTCGACATAGTAATGTAATATATTTCATATTGACGTATTTTCTAGAAAATTAATTTTGAAATTTTGAAATTCATATAAAATATGTAAAGGGGGAATTTATTTCATTAGAATGGACCTGGTTTTTCAGAAAATAGAGTACAGTTCGAATCGCATTTTATATAAAATATAGTAAATTTTCAATATGGAATTAAAGGTACAGAAATTAAATACCTAGTTGTTATAAGCTATTATTTCTTCTGGCTAACTGGACTTTCAATATTTAAATCAGTAGGAAAAAATGCCTTTTGCAAGATTTATGTCACATACAGTAAAAAGTTTTCAGTACGCTGTATTATTATTATTATTAAAGTTATATCCAAATTAAAATAAAGTTGGAAATTAGCATTGTATGGCTTTGGCATAAAAAGAGTTGAAATCACATTTACGTATTTTAAAGAAGTGGACTACGTTATTAAAATATTTCCAAACGCAAGGGATGTAACAAGCCGTGTCGCCAAATCAAAAATTTAATGCGCTAGAAAATTCGAGCTCAATAATAGCGTCCCCTGAAAAAAAATTCCAATTCCGAGGGCACCCAAGTGAGAGTCGCCGACAACCGCTCGCGCGGCTAATGCAAATCGAACTCGGCGCTAGCGGCTGTCAGTCCTCGATCTTGTCCGCTTTGTCCGCTTATTATATGAGAGCGCGGCATCACGGCGCATTTACGCCGACGCTCGCGCGCCGTGCCATATCGATTAGGCTATAGGGGCGGAATATCCAGCGCGCGAGAGTGGACGATTCCGCGAGAGTCCACGTCGCGGTCGCGGCTCGAAACTCGATCACTGCAAATTTTACGTATACTATATGTATATATAACGAGAGGCACCAACGATGCAGCTCCACCTCCCACCACGGCCGCGATCACAATCAGTCACTGGGGGGCGCGTTGGCCCCCGCGCGCTCGAGGGTGCTCTACGAGTGAGGTGATCTGTTTCGGACTTTGGCAAGAGAGGGAGAACGCCGAGATCCACTCTCCAGACGCCGACGTCTGAAGTGTATCATTTGTTAGCAGGAGAGTGGCTGGAAGTATAGTCGGTCAGTGATGAATGTATCGATTAATAATCGTCGGAATTTTAATTTCGTATTATTTCTAAATAAAAAACAATGGGAATTTTCAATGTTTAACTTTTTTTGACAATTAAAGTACAAGTTTATGGTTTAATTTTTTTTAACTGAGCTAATCCAATCTTTTTAAGGCGATTACATTGTTCTAATTGTTTGAATTCGATAAAATTGAAAAATTTTTAAAACTCTTTTTTTAAAAGAAATTTTGTTTCTCAGGTTTAAAGTTGAACATTGTGTAACAGTTTAACAATAAAAGTATTGTGCACGGCAAAGTTAATTACACTTTTTTTATGAAAAAAGATTAAAAAAAGGAACTCAGTTTTTTTCCAGAAACAAGTTCAATTATTCGGAAATATGCTGCTCAATATTACAAGATTAAACAATTTGTTTATAAGTGCACCGTACGTTTAACGGGAAATTCCATTCTATTTTTTCAATTGCGATTTGACAATGGCACGCTACTTCAAATATTTAATCCTGATAAGAACTTGTCTCGCAATCGTGTATTTAATCGATTTTTAATTGATCGTATTCGCATTCGCGTAACTCCGAATGCCCAGGGTTATGAATGTTTGAGCGGCGAATGAAATCACTCGAGGTGCCTCGCTTTCAATATTCCAACGATAATACCTGCGAATTTCTCCGCTGCTCTTTTTCTCCTAATACAAATTGTACATATTCGCGCTACTCGCGAGTATGAATGGCTCTATTTGGATGCATACCACACCGCAGCCGCGCGCATAAGCATTTTAGAAAATTCACGTTCTCAAAGTAAATCTCAGCGGGCGCGTCATCTGTTACCGTTTGTAAATCTTTCGGGCCGAGTTTCATGGCCTCTGGGGAGGCTAAAATGAGATGACAGTTTGCTAGTTTTCCGCGTTGATGCGCCCCAACGGAATATTTTCCTGCGTTCAGCGTGAATGCACATAATACGGGTGTAAGTGATTCCAGGTGAGGTAGATGATAAAATTCGTAAGTTATTTGCGCCGGTATTCTTTGCTATAATCACTATTTGTTTCGATATTATTAATGGATGTATATTTTGCATTACTATTCGTTATCGTTAAAATGATGGTCGGAATAATTGTTCTTTAATCTAAGAGATATGAAAATTATTATTCATAGGTTAATGATTGAATTTAATTAAACAATTAAATTAATTTTCAGTAAACAATTGTTAAAACTATAGATCATAAAAAAGGATGAAAAATTACCTGTACACTGGCTCGCCAGTAGACTCCTTAAACCAGAGTACCATCGTAACAGCATCGTTGCTATCCCGAGATTGGGTGTCACAAGGAAGAGACGCAGTTTGTCCTGCCACTCCTTGGACCGTGATACTACTTACTGCAAGAGAAAAATGCACAACTCTTATTTTCACCCCAAATAACTAGAAGGAGCATTATTTCTCGACTTTTGAGAATAAATTCTATAATCGTATACTTTGTTGCAAGTTAAGCTAATATTAATATATAATATAAATAGATGTTATTAACGATTGCCAATGTTTTTGTTTTTTTATAAAAAATCGGTGCAAAAACCAGTGCGATTCATTAACACTTAGCTTTCTCAAATTCAATAGTTTGATGATTGTGTTTCCACATATAAATAAGTGGTCCTTTCAAACACGTTTATTTATTTCTTAATAAGACTTGTCTGCGCTTCATATATAAACTTTAACCAAAATTTCAATTAAATCGGTTCATTATTCAGAGAGAAAATTTACAGAAACAAAATCAAGAAAGTTGGGTGTACCACTAGAGTACTTTGTAGGCTTAATAACTGATACAAATTTCGCCAAAGTTCATTTATCGCTTTACAAAAAAAAAATAAAGAAAAAAATTGGGATATACTCTGAATAATAAATGATAAAAGATAAAAATTCTAAAATTCTCTAAAAATAAAAATAGACGTCTTTACTATATAAAATAAATTAATAGATAAAAAAAGGTGACATTTTCATAAATAAAGAATGACACACTGTAAATAGATCATTTGAATTTAAAAGAATACTTTATCAAAAATTAGTGACAAGATCAAGCGCATGAGATATGTAATAGTATATTGTCTTCCAAGGGCGTAAAGTGGACTTTTTTAGACCGAATGTGGAGTTTGCAGGACGAGTCGAAGGCGAGGAAGCACGAGCCGAAGGCGAGTAAATACTTAGCACCCTAGGGCGTGAATCGTGCACTTCGACTCGAATGACCCACTTAGCGCGTCTGTTGTATAATGTACTATTTTACGTCTGCAAAACATGGCATAAAAACGATTTTCTGGTTGGATCGTTTCTCGACAACAAAGATAATATACTTTGTATGGCCAACTTTAATGAAAGCATTCTCGAGACATACACTACATTGAGCCAAAAATATTGTTACGGTTACCGTTATTTATAGTGGAAAATCAATAAAGCGATATTTTATAAGTACAATTTATAGGCACAGAAAGTCGCCGGAATCAGGCGGAGCTCCGACCACGAGGGCGAAAAAGGTGGCGTCATCAGCGCCTTCGCGACGGCGGACCTCGCGAAGTGCCCGCGGGGCCTTCCGGCGAGCATCAGGTGGCACGCTCGCCTATAATAGACGGCGTGTGACGCTCCGGCGCGGCGCTCTCTTTGACTGGGACTCTCCAACCGAGTGGACTCCCAGCCTACTAACAGTCTTTCTTTCAGTCTAACCTTCTTTATTTTCCAGTTTGACTCAACTGACTCAATTCTTATTGTTTTCATTTTTGTAATTCATTCTCTTCGATGTAAGTTTCTTTATTCTATCAATAAATATATTATATTCAGGCCCGTTTTGAAGCTCTTTTCCTCACCTGGTCCGGCGTTTCCCAATCAAACAAATATTGGTCCTTCGACCCGAATAGGTTGTTAGGAGAAAAATTCGAAACTGGTGTTGTCTATTCGACATGTCTGTTTCTGCAACGCAAGGCGCCTGGAATCTGAGAGCAACCTGCTCTCTCTCCAGCGATAGCCGTTATCGATTAGCATTATCTCTGCGACACGAGGCACCTGGAGTCTGAGAGAAATCCGCTCTCTCCAGTGGTAGTCAACAGTATAAATAACCATATCTTTTTTCAGAAATTGCTCGCAGGAACCTCCGCTGAATACAATGGATGACATCATCACTGCCCATGCTCGCGTTACCAGGAACATTGCCAACTTCTGGACAAACACAGAAAAGGCAGGACGTGCTCAATTCACTGCCCGTTTCCTCCTAGGCTGTTGGGAGCTTCTGCGGCCCTATTGGAACAAGTTTGTCGAAAATCATCAGAAGCTTTTGACGATCGAAGGTCACTAAGATCATATCTACTTTACTGGCAATCAGTATTCACAGACTGAACTGCACTACACAACGGCTCTGGGATGCATGTACGATGAGGAAGCGAAACTTGCTGTTCAGCTCGATCCCAACATTAGCGTCACCCATGGGGCCTGGAGAGTGCAGCTCCCTAAACTCAGTTTCCCCACCTTTTCAGGTATTTAAGAGGACTGGGAGTCTTTTCGCGACCTCTTTCGTTCACTCGTCCATCTTGGTGCAGGCCTGTCTGGACTTCAGAAACTCTAATATCTCAAAACATCCGTTTAAGTGGAAGCCAAACTAGGGATTGGCAATTTCCGCACCACGGAAGCGAACTGCACGACCGTATGGGAGCTTTTTCTACAGCGTTATGCCAACTCGGAGTTCTTTGCTCAGGGGCATATCGACGCCTCCTATTCATATAAGGCTAACTCGTGCAACAACGCTATAAAAAGTCAATTCAAAATTACATGCAATACAAGTCCAATTCAAAAATCCGTGCAACAAAATGCCAATTCACGCGCCCATCCATACAATGCCAATTCACAAGCCAGTGCGATATGATCCCAACTGGCGCACCAATGCAATATAATTCCCAGGCGAACGTCAATGCAGTATGATTCCAACTCCAGCGTTAATGTGATATAATTCCAGCCCAAAGAGCAAAATAATAACAAAGTTCCGATTAGGAGATTTTAAATCCAAGTAACCGGGGGATACGAGGTGCACGTATACAGAATAATTACGCAGACGAGCGATAATAAACCATACGATTATTTAAACAATTTTAACTCCAAGTAGCTGGGGGAGACGAGGTCCACGTATGCACGGTAATTACGCAGACGAGCGATAATAAACCATACAATACGATGAGCGATAATAAACCATACAATATTATTTATACAATGTTAACTCCAAGTAGCCGAGAGAGACGAAGTCTACGTATGCAGGGTAATTATTACGTATATCAGTAACAATAAACCATACGATTATATAAACAATTTTAATCTCAAGTAGCCGGGGGATACAGGGTCCACGTATACAGGGAATAGATGTACGTCCAGGATCACGGAAACTAACCTGGGCTAATATTAGATCTCTCGTAGACAAGATCCAGGTGCGTTCTCGGCATTCAACCAAAGATAAATCTCGTCTCGGATAAAGAAAACCCACTCGCACCAGGTCGAGCCCTCACACACAAGTTTCAGATGCACGTTCTCTCTTTTAACAAGAAAAACCCGGTTTCAAGGTAAAGAAAGATGAATATCATCAGGAATCCAGCCTTCGTAGACAGTTTCAAACGCGTCTTCGTGCTTTATTCACGAAATGAAAACGCGATTTCAGGGTAAAAGTAGCATAATTTTTCCAGGAGACGAGCTCTCGAAGCCTCGAAGCGAACGAGCCTCAGGCTCATCTTCGCGCTTTTTATTGACCAAAAATGATGCTCAAAGGTGAACAATGCTTAATGGCGTCAGGAATCGAATTCTCGCAGATGATTTTCAGGCGCAATTTCGTGCTTTAATCAAAGAACGCGCGATTACGGTACGATATACGCTGAAGAATGCTGAATATTGCCAAGAGTTGAGCTTTCGTAGATGAGTTTGAGGCGTGCGTTTGTGCTTCTTATCAAGGATAACGCAGTTATGAGCAAAAGAAAGGTGAATATGGCCAGGACTCGAGCATTCGTAGACGAGTTTCTTTTATGTAACGAAAACTCCTGCAGGTAAGTTTCAGGCGTGCGTACTAAATTTAATTTATCGCAACAAAATATGAAATAAAATGTGTTTTTTTGTGTGTGCGTGTGCGTATGCATCTTTGTGTATGTGTGGACATGAAAAATATAAGTAGTATATGGGAAACGGTCTCGAGATTATTATTAAAGTTATTAATAATAATAAAGTTATTAATACGTAATTATCCTGCATACGTGGACATCATCTCCCCCGGCTACTTGGGGTTAGAATTGTTTAAATGATCGTATGGTTTATTATCGCTCGTCTGCGTAATTACCCTATATACGTGGACCTCGTCTCCCCCAGCTACTTGGGGTTAACATTGTTTAAATAATATTGTATGGTTTCTTATCGCTAGACGTATTGTATGGTTTATTATCGCTCGTCTACGTAATTTTTCTGTATACGTGCAACTCGTCTCCCCCAGCTACTTGGGGTTAAATTTGTTTAAATGATCGTATGGTTTATTATCGTTCGTCTGCGTAATTATTCTGTATACGTACACCTCGTATCCCCCGGCTACTTGGATTTAAAATCTCCTAATCGGAACTTTGTTATTATTTTGCTCTTTGCGCTGGAATTATATTGCATTGACGTTCGCCTGGGAATTATATTGCATTGACGCGCCAGTTAGGATCATATCGCATTGGCGTGTGAATTGGCATTGTATGGACGAGCGCGTGAATTGGCATTTTGTTGCACGGATTTTTGAATTGGACTTATATTGCATGTAATTTTGAATTGGCTTTTTATAGCGTTGTTGCGCGAGTTAGCCTTATATGAATAGGAGGCGTCGATATGTTGATGCTCACTCAGATTCAACCGCTGAAGCATGAGAGTAGTAGTGTACTACAGAATCTGGCCGATCAAGTGTTAAAGCATCGAGAGGCTCTGTCAGCGCTTGAACAGCTAGTAGAGCATTAAGATGCCTGGTGTGTCCTGTTTAACGCTTCTGGAATGGATCCAACGACGCGGCCAGAATGGGAATGGGAGTTCAAGTCGTCCGACACGCCAGCCACCTACGACCAAGTGATCACCTTTCTCCAAGCATCCATTGGAACCTTGAAATCGCTTGAGTCGCAGCCGAGATCGAGCTCGAGTTACCACCGTTCTGTCCAAGACTCAAACCTCCGAGCCCTGCCAAGTCTGCAACGGTAACCATATTTTGGCTCATTGTCGGGATTTCCGACAGATGAACCTATCTACCTGTCACAAAGGTACGTCTTTGTTACAATTATCTGCGAATGGAGCATAGTGTACGTAATTCCCCATCAAAAGGTCGTTGTCGACAGAGTGAGCAGAAACACTACAGTCTTCTTCACGGAACGTTGAATAGAATGAAAAGAGGAGCTTCAATTCTTCTTACGAATCTGCCCCGAAGAAACCTCGATCTACCGAGCCACATCCCATCTCAGTCCAGTCTTCCATCGAGAACGCGGAGGTTTGACTAGTGCTGTTAGCTTCGAATGAAATATCCCTAGAGGATTCAGCCGGAGGAATTCGCCGCTGCCGTGCCCTAATCAAACCAGAGTTTGAGGTCAATCTTATCACCTCAAGCCTTGCTCGACAACTGGACGTTTCGCTGCATGAGATTCAAGTCTCTTTGCTTGCCGTCAGAGGGTCCTCGACGTGTAGGGCATGCTAGACGACAAATCTTTGTTGCCAACTCGCAAGTTGCCCGGTCTCGCCTCCAGTTTCCAACTTATCTGCTGTCCAAGTTGGGAATCACGGCACCTCGATTTAAAGGAGCACGTAAGTCTTGGCCTCATTTAGACGACCTCAAGCTTGCGGATCATTTTGAGGGTCTTCTCGGGACTGAAGTCTATGCTCAGATATTGAAGGACGTTCTACGTTATAGACCCTTAGGGATGCCTATCGAATGCAGAAAGATTCCGAATTCTGTCGGGTGTACCAAGCATTTATGCAGGATTATGCGGAGTTGGGCCACGTGTAGAGCCTTTAAGGCCTCCCTGAATCTGCTATCAACCGAGACTGCTCCTATTTACCTCATCATGGGATCTGGTAGCCCTCTGACAACTCAAAAAATTGTCGGTGGTGTTTAATGTTCCCAGTCGAACCAAGGGTGGTACTTCATTAAATGATGTTCGAAAAGATGTATCGCCAGATTAAAATTGATGAACGGGATGTCGTCCATGAGCGGATCGTCTGGCTACCATCACTCAATACTCCGGAGGTACACTTTCAGGCTCGTACACTAACGTACGGGCTTTCGTATGCCCCGTACTTAGCCTTACAAGTCATCCAGCAACTCGCTAAGGACGAACGTACCCGATTTCCCAATGGTGCGGAGGTCCTAAAACCGCCTACCTCCGTAGACAACACCTTTTTTTGGCTCTCCAATTGCGTAATGAGGTGATCGATCTTCTTCAGTTTCTAGGTGTCTCTCTTCGGAAATGGGTAGCCAACAATCCAGTACTGACAAGCGATCTTCCTGACCATAAACGATTTCATCCGCGTTGGAAGGATTTCAAGATCGAGCAGCCTGCGAGAATGCCTGGACTTGCCTGGGATAGTACGGAGGATGCTTATCGACATAAAGCTCCTCGATCTAATGAACTTGTTCCCACCACCAAGCGATCAGCGCTGTTGAGAATTGTCCGATTCTTCGATCTCCTGTTTACCATCAGGGCAAAAATTCTTCTACAAGAAATATGGCAGTGCAAGCTCGATTGGGACGATCCCTTGCCCTCTCCTCTTCGCGAACAGTGCCAAGAGTTCGTTGATCTTCTCCCATCGGTAGAGCTGATACGCATTTCTCGGTGGTTATGCACTCTAGCTACTCACACCTTTGACGTTCATGGTTTCGCGGACGCCAGTCAAGCAGTATACGCCGGTGTGGTTTATATGACAGCCACCACTCCTACTGGACTCAGATGCTGGAGTCTGCTAAGCGCTAAGACTCCGACAGCTCCGCTCAAAACGCAAACTATTCTCCGCCTCGAGCTGTGCGCCGCGGCTCTTCTGGCGCAACTTCTGGCAAGAGTCATGAACGAGTATCATGAGCACTGGTTACGCGATGAGCCATCATCTGTCTTCGTTGCCAACCGGGTCACACAGATCCAACGTCCTATCCCAGTAGTTACACAGCAGAAACCACGTATCGTCGCAGGAAAATCCTACGAACGTAGCGTCACGTGGCACTGATCCGCAAACACTCTACCATCAACGACATTGGTGGTTGACACAACCCATGGGTATGTGACCCAAAAGTCGACCCGATTGCCTTATCAACCTTCTTCGAGCAGTTGGTGGCGGTTCCAGGATGATGTGGCTTCTACAACCGGATAAGACGCGCCTTCTTACCACTCCCCTTTCTTCAGAAGAACTTAACGAAGCTCTTTTCACTGGATATCTACAGCGACGTGCATTCTCTGACGAAATCACTGCTCTGACGCACCGCTGCGCAGTCGGAAAGTGCACCCCTTTACACACTGCACCTTTTCCCCACTCTCAAGGGCTTCTTCGCGTCGGAAGTTGACTTCACCAGGCACGACTCCCCTACTTTCAGCGACATCCGACGATTTTACCGAAGAAATGACACCTCGGTCAGTTAATCATCGGGAGAGCTCATAAGGCGGCAATTCACGGAGGTCCGGCGTTAACCTATCCCTACGCCATCCAGACAACGTGGACCATTGGAGGCTGAGTAAAAGCCCGAGCGTATGTCCAAAGTTGTGTCACATGGGCTGGCTTGCGCGCGACACCTTCCAACCAAAGGATGGCCGATTTCCCTCCTGTTCGGATCAACCCTTCGCCCGCACAGGCCTGGACAACAGTAGACCTTTTTTACTCAATGCCTCCAACCGATGCAGAGTGGCTAGCACCAAGAGATACCTCGCTATTTTTATCTGCCTCTGTACAAAGGCCATCCACATCGGGATCGTGGGAGACTTGACCATGGCATCTTTTCTTGCAGCCTTGAATCGCTTCAGCTTTAGAAGAGGTACCCCCACTGAGATCTGGTTCGATAACGCGGCCACCTTCCACGGCGCTGATGCAGCATCGAGATCTGTGTTTCGAGAAGCCCAGCTGGATCAGAATCAGATCCGAACTGACCTCGTTAACCAGGGCGTCCAATGGAAGGTCATCCCTCCAACTGTGCCGCACTTCGGTGGTCTCTGGGAGGCGGCAGTGAAGTCCGCTAAGACGTATTTGAAAAAGATTGTAAGTCAGCGTCTCCTAACTTATGAAGAGATGTCTACTCTCACACTCCAAGTTGAACGCTGTCTTAACTCTCGTCTA
Organism: Torymus aiolomorphi; assembly: GCA_036365515.1. Classification (NCBI taxonomy): domain Eukaryota; kingdom Metazoa; phylum Arthropoda; class Insecta; order Hymenoptera; family Torymidae; genus Torymus; species Torymus aiolomorphi. The sequence continues at coordinate 132,606,045 of CM070877.1, forward strand.
CTGACGCCGCTAACCGGGGATGTCCAAAATCTGCAGGCTCAGACTCCTGGGCATATCCTCACTGGTAACGGACTCAACAAAGACATAAGTGGCACCACACGCAAGTCAACCTCCAGGTCAACGATCTCGCCGTCATCCTGGATAACACCCTACTCTAACATGGTAAATGGCCACTCGGAAGGGTGGTTGGCACTCACCCTGGCTCTGATGGACAAGTTTGAGTGGATACCATACGAACACAATCAGGGAAATACACCCGACTAATCGTGAAGCTTGCCCAACTGCCAATATTAACTTAGAGTTTCGCCCAATTGGCAGAAGGCAGGCTGAATGTTTAAATTATTGAAAGTCTCCAGAGTTGCCCACGTGGCCCAAAAAGGTGGCGCCACGAGCGCCCTTGCAACGATGAACCATACGAAACTACGAAGTGCACGCGCTCGCGCGGGGGCCTCTCGGCGATTATCAAGTGGCGCGCTCACCTCTAAAAGACGGCGCGTGACGCTCCAGCGCTCTCTTCGACTAGGACTCTCCAACCGAGGGGACCTCCAATCTACTAACACTCATTCCTTCAGTTTAACCTTCTTTATTTTCCAGTTTGACTACACTCATCAAATTCTTACTGTTTTCATTTTTGTAATTCATTCTCTTCAAAGTAAGTTTCTTTAAACAAACAACATTATAATCCCTTTTTTCCACATTTATAGTTCAAAATACTATTATATATAAAACTCTGCTAAAAAGGATAGAAATTATAACTGTACAGCTAAACCACGTACAGTAGTAATATTTAAGCATATTTTTCTCAAAGTGCACACTTAACTCGTTATAAAACTTTCAGAAACTTTTCAATTGGTCAATACTTCTTTTCATGATTTCCTGATTTAGTTCCCGTTGCGAGAAAGGCTCTGTTAAAAACAATGGCTCTTCCATGTTTTTTAAGCAAGTCAATGTTTACAAAGCATTTTCAAGCGTCCAATGGTGAAAATAACGCGGCCATAATTTCCGCGCTTTATCTCCAAACCAAACCACAATAAAAGCTCGGGATACGTTAAAAAAAGCCATCCGTGTTTTAATTCACAAAAAAGTACATTCTACGTTTTCCAGTTCATGTTGTCTCTCATTTTCATTTGAAAAGTCCAATTAACGAGAGGAAATCGGCCGCTCCCTGTCCCTCCCAGTTAAATCGCTTATGCTCGAACGCGATTTCGCAGTAATGTCCGCTCGGGCGTAACTTTTAGTTAACAAAGCATGGCGCGCCCCCGCTCTCGCATTGGCGTTACGTAAAAGCGCTGCGCATATATATATCGTCGCTGCTCTTCCGTACGCTGCGCGCCTCGTATTGCCATCTCTTCCCTCCCCCTCCCACCTTCTCTTTCAACGACGAGCGCGCGCGCGATTCTCACGTGTGCACGCGCACACAGTAAAAACGGTTTACTGCATGGCCAACACTACCGTCGGGTGCCTTTATATATATATACATATATGTACATGTGTATAATGCTCGTCTCGTTCGGCGGTGTGTCGCTCGACGCCAACGTGTTTCGCTGCAAATATAAGAGCCAACGACGATCAGCTCGCGAGCGCGCGCGTTCATTTATGCCTGTGTAAGGGCTCGTCCTCGGCGGTTTTACGTTATGCGCGAGCCGCAGATACGTTTCACTGCGCTGCTGCAGGCTGTATTATACGCGTTCGGAAGTACGTGTGTATGGATGCGCGTATGTGGCCGCGGGAGGGCTTTTAAAACGAATGGGTCGCAAATATTTCCTTAAAGGCCGACGCTCACGGCCGAGGCCCTCTTCGGATTTAACGGGTCTTTATACCGCGGATGGGAACGGGTGGTGGGTGGGTATCGGTTCTATTTATGTCGAGTCGAGATTGCCGATATTTTCCCTTCCCCCGCTGAAAAATTGGTTTACCCTGGACGGAGAGTTTGCGCAGGCGCCGCTACCGCGTTAAATTGATTCTTTAGGGAGCTGAGAATATTGCGCAAGGGTGTTAAAGATACTGGCCATAACATGCGCGCGGGCTAGAAAGACGAATGCATAAATCGCTCGGTATAGCAGTTTCACAGCTGCATCTCGTATTAAAATGAATGTGTAATACATGACGTTCTTAATGGATATTTAAACTTTGTTATTGATACATGGTGGCTCTCGTAGTGACTTATTTATCTGTTTTCATTTTTTAATGTTTAAAGAATAAAGTTTTCTATTTTTCAGCAGCATTCTGTTATAATAGGCAGACAACTTTTTAAATATTTATAAATATATAAATTTTCGTTTTAATACATAAATTTTTATGGCGTCTTCAATTTCACATCAGTTTACATTTCCTCTACCCAAATTTTATATGAGTGAGTATGGGCATTTTCCTTTACAAATCGCGATATGTAATGTGTTCAAAGATAAAGGAGAAAAATGCTCATGCATTTTCGCAGATTAAATAGATTTAAAGAACTTACGTATTTTAATTCATCCATATTAAAAACTGGTATATAAAAACTTTTCATACAACTGTAACAATGTGTTAACCACAGGAGATTGTGATTTTCAGCACTTGGTCACAAAAAAGCGTAAGTGGTTTTGTCAACCGACAATGTGAAGCATCATACGTTATCTCATGATGATGTGGAACTTTTTATACGTTAAATAACAAAACGAGTCTTCTGAAAGAGAAACTTAGTTAATTACGGTGTTTATAACAAAACTTGCTTGTAAAGGATAACATCTTTTTACACAGAAAAAAGGGAAATAGTATCGATAATTCTGTATCATACAGAGTGAATCCATATTAATATTTTTCGTTATTATAATTAGTAAACCAAGTGAAAAATTCCATTAAAACTTGCAAAATGTAATTTACGAAACGAAATCAAACAAGAATCGTTTCGATACTGAATAATCGAAATAACCATGAATAAAATATGGGGCATTCAATTAATGCAGAAATTAAGTCAGGCATTCGTTGCTGGCGGGTTGGGGCATGGAATTCACGTCCAGTAGAGCCAGATGGATGTATAAACCACGTCAGAGTGAGAGAGGGAGAGTGGGAGAGAGAGGGAGAGAAAGAGGGGAGAGAGAGAGAGAGGGAGAGAAAGAGGGGGGAGAGAGAGAGAGAGAGACCGAGTACGAGGGCTTAAATAACCGCCGGCCAGCTGACGCATTCTAGTACACGCATTAAACATACGTCAACGCGTAAACATGCTCCGGCGCATTAATAATAGTAACGACAATAGTCAAAGCCGCAAACAGAGCTTTGTAATTGATCGATACCTTTAGGCGGCCTCCTCCTCCTCCTCAACGAATCTTTCTGCATTCACGTTCTCCACAGTTATGATTTACTACTATTATTAACGAATATTCTAACGCCGAATTGTTAATCGGAAATGACCATTTCGAGTATTTCAACGTTTATTATGACTTTTCCTTTGTCTCTGTTTTTGTGCTGTACAAATATTTCACATACGAATTCTATAATAAAATAGTCGAAGAGACTTTGCAGACATTGTCAAAGTCATTTTTTCAACAAAATCTGTTTTTTATTCTCGGGATTTTCTCAGCTTTTTTAAAATTAATTAATTTACAATTACATTACAAGAACTAGTTTAGCTCTAGGTTCCGTGAATTAACAGATCTGAATTTGTTTACATCGCTTGGGTTATCTAGTCCGGGCATAAGGAGGGTTTTAATAGCGGGTGGACTTCTATGGCTGCATCAAGGTTTTATATGTATTTTAATCCACTAAATTCTAATTTTTATGATGTTAAAATGGATCCAGTACATCATGAGATATTAGCGTATACACACACACACGCTTTCTTTCACACGTATTCTTCTGGTGCCGGCGCTTTGCTAGAGAGAGAAAAGAACTGAAGGAGCTACTAGGATCATCACTTACTCTAGAGACCGTCGTGAGATTGATGCTAGAGGCGGAGGACAACTGGACTGCGATCAGAAGTTCCGTCACAGCCGTCATGACGAGGTTGCGAGAAGAAGAGCAGGAATTAAAAAAAAACGAGGAGACCAACAATAACGGTTCCTCATTAACAACACAGAGAGAGCATGAACATCAGAAATCGTGGAAAAGCTAAAAAGCTGTAGCCGCCGTCGTGAAGTAATGCTTAGCGATGGTTCCGCGGGAACAACGTAAGGCCAATGACGATGAGGTTAGGATTTTAGTCGATAGGTTTAGTACAGTCCGACACACGGGTACACGGTACCTACGGTGCATAAAGCATTTCCCCCTCCTATAAAAAAAAACACGCACGCACGCACGCATCCACAGACGCACACGCACCATACATCGATACGGACATACGGACATTTTCTAAAAATAGTTTATTTCGATTCAAAATATATGCTAAACAATATTTCTAACATATCTTCTCAAAACTTTTTTTTTACTATCACAAAGCTTCCTCTAGGAGCAAGTTAAATAATTTAACCACAAATAGCTCTAAAACTTAATAATGAATAATCTGTACATCTAATTAGACCAATGTACGACTTCTACTTGAAAACACGTAGTTTCCTCAAACTTAATTTACTGATTCCTTCAATTAATTTTTAATTCCAATATTTAAAATTTAATACTTTATTTTGTACGGGGAGACTATGTTAAATGGTTTGTGACTTTTTATTTTTACTCTTTCTATGTTTTATCATTCAAAAGCAATTATTATTATACAATTTTATATTTTACAAAAAAAAATTCATTGCTCACAAAAAATACAAAAAACTGATCATCACGACCAGATTCAAGATTAAAAATTTTTTTTAATGTTTTTTAAAACTGATATCTCAGAGAATATTTGATCAATTTGAAATTTTAACCAATTACTACAATTATTTATTACAATATTTAGTTAAATTTTCAAGAGATTATCTTTAATTCTTTTGATAAAAAAGTTATTTAAAAAAAAACTTCCGTTTTTATTAAAAAATGTTTGACATCAATAACGGAAACCACCACAATTCTAGCAGCGATCGATACATTTTTATTCATGAATTGTGAAATTTGTCTATCGGAATACGTTGTTGATATTGAAATAACTTAAAAAGACGATTGGATAATTTTTACTCTTGTTATCATCCGACAACGGAAACTCTACTTTTTTAAAAAACATTTTTTTCTGAAAAACTAATGAAGATAATCTCTTAAAATTTTAACCAAATATAGTCTTCAATGAGTTTAATAAGTGGTTACAATTTCAAGTCGATAAATAAAATATTTTTTGAGAAATCAATTTATGAAATATAAAAACTTTTTCCTTAATAAAAAATGACAGACTGAAGATAATTTAAATATTAAAAAAAGAAAATATAAATAATTTAAATACCTTTCAAGAAAAGTTCATTATATTATGTAATAATGGCTGTAAGATATCAAAAAATCAAAAAACTAAAAATTCAAAATCGTTTTTTGGTTATAAAAAAAAAAGAAAAACAATAAAAACTCAAATCCATCAGGGTACTGAGTTTTTTCGCGAGACGAAGAGAATAGTCTTTGTCCGACGAAAATCGGTCGATTCGTTTTCGAGATATAAAGACATACATCTACAAAAAAAATTTTTCTCAAAATCAACAAATATCGACATATATCGCCTTAAAACATCTGTTACGAGTGAGAGCTCGCAACTAAATAAATAAATGGAGTACAACTCGATAAAAAAACCGCACGGCGAGACTCGGCGGGGAATTGAAAACACAAATGTGGTGTTTTCGGCCCGGGTATGGTGCAAAATAGTATACGCACCACGGGAGGAGTGTGCGTTTTTTTTCTCCCTAGATGCGTAATATACAATTATTTTGCAATTCATGTAATACAATGTTAATTATTTTTATAGCTCTCCAGTACTATGTTGTTTATTAAATGTGAATCTTGTATGTTATTTTAGTACTCTAAAAAATAAGTAATAAAACACTTCATGTAGCGAGTTAAAAGATTTATAGCGAAAATTAAATATGCATTTGTCAGTCCACTTCTCGACGAGCTTGTGTATACTCATCCGTTTATAGTACTGTGAAGCCGACTGCAACTTATGCGTATCGCTATTGATTACCTCAGATGCGTATATGTATAGAAATGTTAAAGTAATTATATCTTCAAACTGATTAAAAGATAAAAGCTTCGTTTCATTAAAATTAATATTTAATACAAATATGCGATCCCCTTTATTAAAAATATGAGCTATAGGCAGATTAAATATGGGTATATAGCTACAGTCTTTTAATAAAAGTTTAATAGTTTTATATGAATCTAGAAATAGTTTTTCTCAAAATAACTGCTCTTAATTTGTACGATACAGCTAGTGTGGATTTTACGGAGCATGCTATTGCCTGAAGAGATTCGCTAGAGTGCTTCTCGAATCATCGACTAAGTTCAATATATACCTACAGCTTAACTCGTTTAAGCTTGAAATCCAATGAGGCTTGAGATCAGATCTTATGGCTTCGTTCATTTAATAAAAATAAATTTTAAATAGACCAACGATGCTATTAATTAATTTAATGTTCATTTCGCGTGCTATGGAGAAGAGCTGCACTGAGCAAGAGTTGATAATGTGCTGTCGTATAATCGAAATATGGTATATGCATCTTTATAGTCAATTAATTCGTCTAAATGTATTCACGATCGATAGTGGTCGAAGTATTTTGTAAAAGAACCGTTTTCGTAAACTTTTACTTCTATAATATTCTAAATAAGAACATTATAAATAGCTTCAATAAAGTTTGGGCTTCTATTTGATGTCAATCTTTATTTACAAGACGATTTTCATAATCGTTATATTTCCTCACTATTTGTCCTACATCAGCCACTTCTCCGTGATAAAATCTTCGTCAAGTCCTACTACATCCGACATCTATTTATTCATAAATAAATCCAAGACCAGCAGCGACGATAATCGAATCAGTAAATCACGATGATCGACCCGGCTCTCGTCAGACGCACAATTCCCCGTGCTCTCAGCTCGGCTAAGCGCGAAAGACGTAAAGGGAGAAGGGAGGGAAGGGGGAATCACGAAGCATGGACTTTCTCTCCCCCAGCTCCTACAGAAGCTCCGAACCGAGGTTACGATGATTGCAGTTGAGATATGCAGCGGCGTTCTGCGGATGAACAGACGGCTGGCTGCTCTTGCCGCCGGGGCGCACAGGGCGCGTACAGTACGCGCGCGCACACACACACACACACACCTACGTGTACGGATATAGCCCGGAATGCTACGAAAGCTTCAAGCCGGAAACCGGAAGCTCAAAGCGCCTCCGCTCGCGTGCGACCTCGGCAATTGGTTATCGCGCTAATTGAGTAGCGGAGGGAGTGAGCGTGTGCCGTCTCTCTCTCTCCCCCTCTCTCACACAGCAAATGGGCGCGGTTTCCACTAATGAGAATCATAATCACCTATCGGATACTGGGAGACTGCGCGCCGGGAATGCGAGCTTCCGAGGGTGAGAGAGCTGCCAGCTGCACTAGTACCGCGTGTACATCGGCTATAAGCTATATACACAGGTCCGAGAGAGAGAGAGAGAGAGAGAGAGTCTCGCCGCCCTTGCACCCGGACGAAATTCTCACCGGGAGTCTTGAGATTTCGAGCTCTTTGCTCTATTACACACGGACTAGTGGGAGAGGGCGATGTGGGGGGGGGGGGCAAAATAGTCGCGCGTTAACTATTTTGGGATATTTGCGACGTGATGCCGCGGGATTGCTTCCCGCAAAAGCTTGCGCGCGCTCACGTCGTGTGGATGTGCTGCACTTAAACCCTTTCAGGCGTGCATCCGCGTGCTGTTACGGCTCTCTGCTAAAGCTGCCGTTTGATTTTTTTCTTCGTCGTTTTGTCGTTTTGGGCTATTGACGCCATTGCGAGTGGAAGTGTGGAGTAGACATTTTCGGCATGTGCCGCGATTATCAATCTAAAGTTGGAAATCGAGCGATAAGATCCCGCGCAAAAAGGAGTACTATTACCAATGTCTTGGCAATATATTGGCAACATGCATTGAGCATATGTTGGCGGTATATTGGAGATCCTATTGGCGAGATATTACTCATATCTCGGCACACCACAGTTTCCCATATACGTCCAATATACAGCCAATAGTTTTTGGCGTCTCGTTAATTCATTAATGCAATATATGCCCAATATATTGCCAACATGTTTTCAATATATAAAATAATGGGTTAGGAGAGCTTTTTGCAGAATTTTCTTTCGTTTTTTTTGGAATGATGTAACAGTATTCCCCCTAAGATTTAACACGTGGGGGAAATCGATAATTTAAAGCATTTACTTATATCTTTAAAAAAATTGAAAATAAAGTTAATTTATTTTACGCAGACATGGCGTAAAATTTTGAGTCCCCAATGTAAAGGGGATACCAAAAACAAGGGCAGCCTTGTAATTTTGGATTCTTCGTAAAGAATCATTTGAACTGTTAAATTACTCGGCTTATATACCTTCGGCCATCCCGTGTATCCACAGAAAGCACTACCAGGGCGCCGCATGGCGGTGACAAACGGGAACTTGTGATGGGCGGCTCTCGATACGTAAGCTTCGGCTATTCATCCGCTATGCGGCGCGCCGGTAGTGCTTTCTGTGGATACACTGGATAGCCTATAGTATATAAGCCGTGTAATTTAACCGTTCAAATGATTCTTTACGAAGAACCCAACATTACAAGGCTAGCCTTGTTTTTGGTATCCCCTTCACATTGGAGACTCAAAATTTTACGCTATGTCTGCGTAAAATAAATTAACTTTGTTTAATTTTCTTTTTAAACATTACCTATAAGTAAACGTTTCAAATTAACAGTTCTCCCTCGTGTTATTATTAATTCTTAGGGGAATACTGTTATATCATTCCAAAAAACGAAAGAAAATTCTGCAAAAAGCTCTCTTACGAATAGCCTAACCCATTATTTTATCCCTTATATAAATTGAGCATTCGAGATAATCTATTTTGCCCTCGAACGATCTCGAAATCTCGAATAATCGAATCCGTCTCGAATCTCGAAAGGAGAGAAACAAAAGACCAACAAACAGTGGCGCGCGTAGCGCGCTGATTAACGCTAGTATATTGAAATAGGGATGGCGATATTAAACAAAAATATCGATATTTGCGTATCGATAATATCGGTATAGCTAATATCGATAATTTCGATACATCGGGTTAAAAATATCGATATTCACAAATATCGATAAAAAAATATAAAAATAATTTTAAAAAATACTTTATTAATTTTCAAAATAATTTTAATAAACATTTGAAACTTTACAAACTATAGATTCCAATATTTTAATGGTAATAAATTTAGAAAAAGTAATTCTTGAAAGTGTTGTGGGGTTAACCGATTCCTATTCTGAACACTAAACGACACTAAAAATTCGAATCGAAAACGAAGACGAACACGAACTGAGCCGCCGTTGCGGTTACGGTGTTGCCAACGTCTAAGCATCTAATATATTCGAAAATCTCTGATAGACGATAGAGGTCGCACAAGCACATTTGCTTTTGCGAGTTACGATTTTCAATTTCAAATAGCGCAAAATATCCTCTCTTAAAAAAATGATGGCCGGAAGTAGTGGTTCATTTAAAGACTCGATGTGATTGGTTATTTGAAAAAAGTGCGAGTATTTGAATTTTTTAGATTGAACATGTGCTAGATTTGAATTTTAACACTCAAATATTTATACAACTAATAAATAATTAAAATAGAATAAAAACATTTGATTTATTGATTGAAAAATGTATCTAATTATCATTGAAACTAATTAAAATTAAATCATAGGGAAAAACAGTGCACATAACCCCAAAAATAAATTAGTACGCGCGAAGCGCGTTTGCATTTTGCTAGTAAATTAAAAATTTTTATTTGGCATAAGTCTATTGAATATCGGAAGCCGATATCTTAAGTATGATATCGATATTCCGATATTATCGGTGACAAAAATATCGGTTACAATTATCGATATATCGCAAGGGAAATATCGATATTTATAAATATCGATAAATATCGCCCATCCCTATATTGAAAACATATTGGCAATATATTGGGCATATATTGCATTAATGAATTGACGAGACGCCAAAAACTATTGGCTGTATATTGGTCGTACATTGGAAACTGTGACGTGCCGAGACATGAGCAATATCTTGCCAACAGTATCTCCAATATACCACCATGTATGTTGCCAATATATTGCCAAGACATTGGTAATAGTATTTTTTTTTTGCGCGGGATTTTTGAGGTTCTGAGTGTAAGTTTTTTTTTTTTAAGATGTAAATACTTTAGTTGTGTACTTATTGAAGAAAATTACATGTTATAAGTAAGAAATTTAACAAACCATGTTTACTTTTTATGTGTTTTTGCCGATAATTTCGATTAAAAGCTTATAAATTAATTTTCTCTGAAAGAAGTAAAGATCTTATCAATATTTACACGGTTATGAATGTAAAAAATGATTGTTATTAATAATTGGTAACATTTAGTAAGGAATTTCTTTGATAAAATTATGTAGTAATTGATATAGGCAAACATTTCTAGCATATTGGAAATACTGAACCCTTTCACTTTGCTTGCAATAATCTCTTTCAACTACATACGCTAAGCTATGGGTTCGAACTTACGGTTCATGGAGCAAACCGCTCAAAGTAGTAATTGTACATGTTATACAGAATAAATATAATACTTCCCTTCTTATACTATTCAGAAACTTAATTTATAGTTTATTAATGAAAGAAAGTAATATTTTAATGTTTATAATATCTTTAGCATAACATTAATCAGTATTAGATTTTCAAGTAAACATACCAATAGTAGAACAAGTGCAATTTTATATAAATGATTTTCCGAAATTAGAATTTATTATGTACTTCAATGTGAAAGATTATTAGTATTTTCAAAGCAAATATTCGGATTAATTAATATCCGAATTATTAAACAGTCTCCCACTATTGTTTTAATATTTATATTTATCTTCGACAACTATTCTTGCTCGCTAGAACTCGGATAATATGTATTCTTTATAATAATTTAAATTCAAATTTATATATCAAATATGAACTACGTTAGTCTAAGAATACTCATTTTATAATCATTCATATATTCTTAAAATTAATACAAAGTCTATATATAATATTTTTAAATCTTGGGCACCCATTTCAATGTATATAATAGTTGCGCGATCGATCCTCAGGCTTCTGCTAGACTAGCTTTCCTTCACAGAGCGCTCCAGCGCTCCTTGATTTTTTATTTATTACATATATTATTTGCCATATTTTTTATATAAAAAAACAACATAAAATATTATAAACAATATAATTTTCAGAATTGAAAGATTGGAAATCAGACGAACTATGTTAGATACACGAAGAAAAATGTGCAACAAAAAATTACTATACTTTATTATATATAATTTATTAATATAGTAATTTTTCCTAGAACATTTTTCTCCATGTACGTTTGCTTATTTTAAGCCAACGTTTCGGGAATTCTGTTACTCCTTTCATCAGTGGATAAACCTTATTGTATCACGATATAAAGTTTTTTATTAGAGACATCGTCAAGAGATACGGAATAGACCTAAATGGTAAGTCTTCCCGTACGCCACACATTGTCAAACCAGTCGCGTTTTCTCTACACGACATGTGTCACTCCATGGGTCAAACACACATGTCGTGTAGAGAAATAGCCCTGATTTAGTAATTTGTGGCATACGGGAAGACCTATCATTTAGGTCCATTTCGTATCTCTTGACGATGTCTCTAATAAAAAACTTTATATCGTGGTACAATAAGTTTTATCCCCTGATGAAGGGAGTAACAGAATTCCGGAAACGTTGGCTTAAAATAAACAAACGTATCTAACATAGTTTGTGTGATGTCCAATCTTTCAATTTCCATAAACTATTGGATTTTATGTACCTATTGACTACTCTACATTAAGGATATTAAAAATGGAATACCAGAACAAGCTTTAGTTAGATGATGTTTCTGTATATGTAAGTCTTGGGTATTTTAATTGGTATAATTATTAATTTACATAGAATATACATTTGAATTGAGATTTATTTGTATTTATTTAATATAAAAAATTGGAGTAAAAATTTAATTCTATTCTTGAAATTGTTTTACCATTGGTATTTTCACTTGACAGTACAGTAGGTACAGTCTTATAATTATCATTTATAAAGGTATTTTTCGTATATTAGTTACCTGCCAGCTGGTGTTTATCACAAAGTATTAAAGGGCATTGAAGTATAAATGGATAACTGTTAAAACGTTGTCAATTCGAATCAAAAGTTTCGCGCTGGGTGCTCTATGTTTGTTTGTATGGAAGTCGTATCTCCTTTGATGTTTAGTCTCTTCATTCGCAGATAGTAACCGGCGAAACTGTATATTAGTGCTTTGACTTCGAAGGTATATATATATATATATATATACGTATATACAGCACCGAGCCAATCAGAAATCTGTCAGTATCAGCTCTATGACTACAGGTTAGGATAGTTCGATAAGAATCGACCTGATAGGAGATGTTCGATGAATTCAAATATCTCGATTTCATGTATATTTTTATTTTATTATTTATTTAATTTAATTTACATGGTAATAATCTCCAAGGTTGATAAAATGAATTATTTTACAGCACAAATACATTGTAGTCATTATATTTGGTAATTCTCTTACGGAAGCTCTTTTACATATCGTATGCTTCAGATTTATTAATAATGAACTGGGTGCTTTTCGATATACGACGTTTAATCTACTGATCAGTTATTACATGAAGAGACAAGTTAAGTTACCTTTTTTAACAGTATATTCTTTTCAAAGTAAGCTTTTTAATTATTTTTTATCGATCCATTGTGTCAAAGCGGCCGCAAAGTGAATTTTAGAGACCGATAATTGCATACTCAACTTTGAAAGCTTTTTTCTTCAACGTTATAGGTTCTCGGGGAAAAATTGTATGAAACATTTTCCAGATGCTGTACATCCTATTATGCATTAGAACTGAATGCAACAATTTCAGACAAAGAGGTGCGTAACAAAGAGTTTAGAATTTTCATTAACTATTTATCCTCGATAATAGCATATGCGTTAAATCGACGTATTATCTCATTGTTGCTAAAGACCGCAAGTTCCTTCCGTCAGACGTAGCAGGTTGCGACAATTCTCCGTTTGTAAACATTGCATACTGGGGAGCGACGGTATGTCATAACTGTGCTTGTTGTTAGGGGCTTGTCAAGGGTAGAAACTACCCGCTACAAATTACTTGTTTGCATAAACATGAATCATCGGTTATATGTACGTATGTTAGTAGCGATAACATTGCATATACTTTAAAGATTATCTGATTGTGAGTGAAGTATTATGTAGAGTACGAGACCGCCAAGTTTATAATAATGTTTAAAAAATATTTTAGTATTCATGAAAACATGATACCAGTAATCAATTTTAATTATCAAATGATGACTATTTCGTTCTACATATATATATATATATTCGCGTGAAAAAACCTTTCTATTCCGTTTACACTAGTTTGCCGGATATCATAAATTATGGATCTGTAGTGTAATATAATAATTCAATGTTGGCTTAAAATGACAAATAGGAATTGAAAGCGCTGTAGATTGTTCTATATTGGACCATATTTTTCCGATGTTGATTTCGTTTTAATAAAAGCTTTAAATGACCATTAATCTACCGTGAAATGGAACAGCAGCTATTATGGGAGTATACGGCAGCAGGTGTGTGTTAGTTTCGCATTAAAAGAACGATATTAAAGCTAAAGCCTAGCTTGATGTATAATAATTCACAGCTTTAAAATTAAACGAGATATGGCATTTTAAAGCAATTCTAAAAAATTCCAGTGAATTGTTACTAATATTTTTTATCATTATAAGAAACACAATCCGTGGCCTCATTTTCCGTGTACCACAGTGAGAAAAATAATTAGCAAAATTTATTATAAGTGTATCAAAAATTACTATAATATGTATCAACGGTGAGACATACTTGCTTTATGACGAATTTTTATTATAATAATAGAAATATTTAATATATTTCAGAATAATTTTTCTAACAGTTAATTATAAAAATTATTTTATACCACTCTAACCTCAAAATCACAACTTTGATGTGATTTTTCGGCACTCATGGTATAAAATACCGTTCGAAACTAGTGCGTAAGTCGATTATTTAGGTGGTGTGGCTTTTTCGCACTCGCTTCGCTCGTGCAAAAAGTCACACCAGCTAAATAATCGACTTCCCCACCCGTGTCGAAATGTACTAATATTACATAGTAAATTTTCATTCTAGTAAATATTCCATCTGATCATAAGAAATTTTGCTACTCAACATAGTAAAAATCGCCACGCCAGTTAGTACGTTCTGCGCACGTTGTAGCGGACCGTATCACCTCTGTGAGATGTAACGTAAATATGTATAGACAAACACTTAGACTTAGAGTGATGAGCGGTTTTCGTGAAGGTTCGGTTAAGCTCGCCAGCCCGATGCTTTGAAAATTCTCGCGAGCGACGCGTATACTCGCTCACTCGCCTGCGAGAGATTGAGCTGGACGGATATCTCAATCTAGCGCATGTCATATATTTTCCCAAAAGAGGTAACTTGCGAACTCGAAATACACTATATACATATTGTAAATAAGTTATTATATTACTTCATCTAATGATGCCTTATTAATGTAGTATTTTAGACGTATGCAAAGCGATAGATGTGGCTGCGTGCCGACCGAAATAAATACGATTCTCAGAAGCAATTCGGGTTCGTCCTTTTTATTTTGAAGTCTTCCTCACTCCAACCCTACATTTCGACCTTGGTTTCTACAGCGTCAAGGCGTACATGTGTCTGGGTGAGGTTATGTTTGTCCCGCAATTTCAGTTTGCCTTGCTTTTAAGTAAATAAAACATCGAAAAACTCGATTCAATTATTTTATTTTTATATTATGCAAACGAATTACAAGCTTATTGTGGGTATTATCATAGTTATTTACTGCCATCAAATTATCATTGAAGTGCTCTCGTAACCGGAGGCAGCAAATATATCAGTTCCAAAATTTTGTACTTAAGAATCTCACGTGGGTAATTAGTTAACTTCCGATTGCCGTGTCAAGGGTCCAGAGTTCAAGTCCAGTCGCCCGAACGGGAAATGAATAGGGTTTGCCTTAGATGTTTGTAAGGGCCCAATGAGGTTCTCCGTAAGAGCCCCTAGTAAGGCGCGTAACGGCGCTCCCGTCCGGCCCTGATAGTAATGATAGAGCCTTAGTGACGCCGGACAAACGCCATATAAGGGCTATTGCGTGTCGCCCTGCCTATGATCTGACGTTCATTCCCGGATCTCCGCCCTACGAAAGCCTTAAAATCGCATTGAGGTGGTTTCGTTTTTGGGGTTACAATTATAAATTTTTACGGTATTGTTACTTTGTCGTTATTACACGGGTAACTTGTCTAAAACAACTTAATGATGATTTCTTAATCATTTCGGGCGACTTCAAAGCTTTGCGCGAGATTAGTTATTTAATACCGGAAATTAAGAAGAAATAACAAGTCCGAATAAACTGCCAGAGCCGCGTAGGCGCCCCGTTACTCGCCTTACATCGGGCCTTACGAGGTGCCATATCAGGACCTTGTAATTTTTCTAGGGCATCGGACAAGGCCGTAGTGTTAGCCCTAAGTCAATTTCCGTTCGGGCGTCATCAAAAAAAAATTTGTATTTCCAAATTTATTTATTTTAACGTTAAATATGTCATTAAACTCTATATATAAATACGTACCACGATGGATCTGCAAATAAGAAATAATGAAAATGAAAATGAAATTTTTTTATATTTGAGCTCGATCCGAAAAATTACTATGTTGGATAGCAAAAATTAATACAATTAAAGTATGTCTCGACGTTGCTACAAAATATAGTAATTTTTCTTACGTTCATAATAAATTTTCCTACAACATTTTTCTCAGTGCATAGATCTGTCAGTCAAACAAAGTCACAAATACACCGTTCTTAAAAAGCCGTTTCGAGGCTTTGCTGTCGGGCACATATACCACGCGTGTTTCTGGTCATCCACACTTACAGATACACGGCATTGAACACAAAACGTTCGTTAGCGCGAGGCGCGACTATCTCTCTCCCTCGCGCCGCTCCCGTGACCAATGCAAACAAATTGCCTCGACGTGCGCGCACGCGCGCACGTCAAATCAATCAATGGCGAATCAGTCCATCCGAGTCAACGAAAAATTCGCCCCTCTCACCCTGTTTCGCCTTCCTCTCTCTGGACAATCATTCAAAGCAACAAAAAACGCGGAAGCGCGAGCGCGGGTGAGCGAGGAAAAAATGGCCGCGTATACGCGTCACTCCCCAGCGCAATTGATTATCGATATTAGACGTGCGTAGTGGTGGTCGTTCGAATGTGCAGCTGTGTAGAGGAGCGGACGCGCATCTACGCACAAACACAGGCCAGTCGAGAGGGAGAGAGAGAGAGAGAGAGAGAGAGAGAGAGAGAGAGAGAGAGAGAGAGAGAGAGAGAGAGAGAGAGGGGGGGAATATAGGTCTGGCCGGCAGCGATATGCAAGTCAATGGGCTGATAGATGGCGACGTAGCTCTCTCTCTCTATCTCTCGCCCTCTCTTTCTGTTTCTCTGTCTCCCTTCGATCTCTGTTTGCGCGCGGCTCCCATCCTTCTCGCGTCGGCAACGCCGCCGCTGGTCTTAGATGTGACGAGAGAGATGCCGAGAGATGCTTCGGCGAATATTGAGGATAACGCGGCCGAGTGCCTCTACGGGTGGATCCAAAGTCGATGCTTTGTCGGATATAGTGAAATGGAAACAGTCATTTGCATGAAAAGGCAAATAAAGTTCTTTCCAACCATGGTAACAAAGGATCTGATATTCAAAGTCAAAGGAGCGAATGTTTTTAACTTTGCTTTACAAGTCTCTTTTGATATGTACTATATTTCAATTCCCGAATCTACAAAATCTGTCGTCCTCTACTCTCTATTTGAAACAATTAATTAATTTCTCGAAAAAAGTCAGCGAACCGATAATTTTACGAACAAATATAAGTTTCTAAATGAAATTAAACAACTAACCTGACGAAAATTTGCAAATAGAAATGGAATTCATCATTTAACTAAAATTTATATTTAAACGAATTTCAATTATGATATAAAACAAAGCCTGATTTCCTAGAATTCATTAAAAGTGTATAACAATGCAATTCACACATCAAAAGACATAAATGACACACTCTTTTCAATCAGAAGCAGAACTTTACAATAAAATTGAAATTGATAAATCGATCTCGATAAAACCATTCATCAACGGTATATTCTGCCCAATTTCGCCGCACAATACTAATAGGTCCTTTCATTTGCTTTAGGTACCCTTTGAAAAAGTAAAAAAAAAAGCCAAAATGAATTTTTTCCCGAAATTCGGGGACTCGAGACGATTGCCAACTCGAAAAAATTAATTATCCCATAGTCGGTCGCATCGGAGGCCTCTTAAGCCACGTGGCTCGTCGTTTGACGCGCGCATAATACAGCGCGGCGCATCGAAATTTCGCCCTGTGATTATACATTAACGTTCCTCGAGTGTCCTCCCTTTCATACAGCGCAGGCCGCGTGGCGACAGCAGCGGCATTGTTTCGCAGCGTCCAAAAAGCCCGGGACGCAGCTATATATATTTGACGCGCGCGGGAGGAGGCTTTTTGTTCGTGTACAGAGCCTATACACGCGCGCGCCTGCGTGGAATTCGCGAGTTAACGATCGGATCGTTTAAACACTCATTTGCCATTTTCGACGATACCCCGGCAGTGCAGCCGCTTCATCGTTAATGTACACAAGCGTGGGGACGGACACATACAGACATGCTGCTGCACAGCCGCGCATATGAAGTACAGAGAGAATGAAAAAATCGCGGGGTGTGACAGTACAGTAGAAGTGCGTCGAGTGTACGGTTTTCCTGGGCGCACGCGGTGAAAGGTAAAATGCAGCGATACGGGTACGCGCGCGCACACGCGGTATTTGACAATTCATTAGTTGCTTGTTGACGATTAACGGTTTTTGTTTTTCCGACCGCCCGGAAATAAAGTCGAGCGCCCCCGCCTAGAGGCTGATGCGCGTGTGCACTGACGCGCCCCGATGTGCTGTATACGCTTTGGAGCAATTTACGCAGAGGGGATAGGCGGCAGAGTGAAAATTCTGGCGATAAATTCTTTATGAGCGAATTACTTTCACGCGACGTCGGTTTGCAATAGAATTACACGGACGGCGAAAGTGTCGTGTTACACGACGATAAAGCGATTATTAAAAGAATAATGAAATCTTTATTATGAGGAAGACCTGGAGGGCAGTCGAGGTATATTAATGTTGGAAAGAAAAAGAAAAATTTTCAGTGGGCAATTATTATTACTCTAGTTATATAAGAAACGGTTGGAAGAAAAAAAAAGGAATAAAATAGGATGTTTTAATTTATTAACCAAGTGATTTTACGCCATCGGGATGTTAGTAAAGCTGTGCTGCGTTTTGTAAGGAGAAGTCAAAGAGTTAAACTTTCGAGTTCCTTAGAGCGTTCTCTGCTGCATTCATTACAAAGGAGTTTTTTTGTTTTAAATATGCTGTTCTTGTTTCGAGGTCTTTCAAAGAGAAGTTGATATGCAGAAACTATTCTGAAGTCAGATTCTTTCATTTAAGGAATTTTAACAAAGTGATCACTGTTAGTTTATGGAGAGATAAACTTATATTCTAAGGTAAAATATGCATTTTACGTGAAAACTGAAAGTTCTTTTTGGTTATAGAAATAAATCATTACCCGAAATATAAATTGAAAAGATCAAAAGCTTTTTTTCATAGGTGACAGACATTTATAAATAATAAAATTTTATAAATGACATAAACATACGTTTTAGTTTGAAAAAAATGTTTGTTAATAAAAACTCTTCAAAGAATATAATACAATTAAGAAGTAATAACTTTATTAAATGAAAAAATGTGAAAAACAACTGAAAATCAAAATTAGACAACGAGATAAAAGCATTAAAAATAACAATGAAATTTACTCTGCTAAAATTAGTCCATTCATTTTTAAAATATTTGTATACATGCAGTATTCGTAAGCACATAAAACCCGTGCAAACGAACATCGATGTATAGATATAAACATTACATTTTGCCACAATCGCACTTTGTCTATGTGTATAAATTAACAGTTAGAGTTTTACTTCTGAGTGATGAAACTGTACGTAATATTTCATTTATTTATTCATAAACTTGAAATATTCGGTAATTTAATGGGCATTAAAATTCCAAAAGTTACTTAAAAAAGAGAAAGACTTTAAAATCTGAAATGTGAATATTCATTTGCAACTATCCAAACTGTTTGCATTCTTAAGTAGCTGGAGTGGAAAAATTTTATAAATAAACCAAAGGCAGTCTTATAAGGGTACAAATGAAACATCTCAGTCCTTGAAGATTTACGAATCGCAAATAAAGCTACCTTGTGCACGAAATGTTCGGAACGCCGCGTAATGGGATCAAATGCAATTTTCGAGATACACGAGGACGGGGAGAAGAACAGGAGGAGGCGCGGCTTGTGGGTATATATCTGTCGCGCTGCTCCGGCAATGGAGCGCGAATATAATCTTGCAGACACCAATCTAGCACTAAGTTGCGGTGACGATAATGCACGGAGTTCCAGTTTGCTATTTAGTTGCGAAATATTACGCTAACCGCTTTGTGAAACATTTAGTCATGCGTGATTTCGATTAAATTCTCTGGGACGAAGTTTGCCGATAATTTCAAAGTCAATTAGAGATGCTTTTTAAGTCTGAAGTGTATAAGCATGATATTGATGATGCGATTAACGCGTTATGGTATTTTTAAGACTTTGTCAGCTTATCAGACCAGCATTGCATGTTTATGCTGAAGTTAGAGGGGAAAATGTTTAGTTCTCCATAGATCAACAAAAAAAACTTTATGAAAAATTTTTAGAATAATATGGCTTTTGGGCATGGTGTGGTTTGTGCACATAAGAATTATGCACATATTTATTGTGTACACTTTAGCATTGGAGTATACACATAGATATAGATATACACCAATGCTAAAGTGTGCACAATAAATATGTGCATAATTCTTATGTGCACAAACCACACCATGCCGGCTTTTGCAGTTTTTTTTCTGGAGCGTTAAAATACATCGAAAATTCTTCTGTATATAGGTTATACGTTCCTAGCTCGCAGAGATTTTTTTCAGCCGCAATCGTGGTATTACACTCAGAGAAGGATTTCATAACAGCTAGTATATTTATTAACTGTTAGAATGGGATTCTTGATTTTGGACGAAATAAGCGCATATTAACAGTTAGAATACCCACTGTTTATAGTAAACACGAAAATTCTTGAAGTATACCTATATTGAAGTTTCGAAGAATATAAACATATAAGATTCAAATAATTAATAGGATAATAAGATGATTATTTATTTTATATGACGTTTTTCGTGTGAGAAAAATCACACATGAAGTAAAAAATCTTAATCAATTTAAGTTATGATTTTGAGGTTAGAGTGGTACGTTGGTATATGACTGATATGATTTTAAACTCTACCTATTAACGCAGTTAGTATACTTAAATTTTACGTTTCAAATAAGCTAGTATATTAACTATAATAAAATCCTTCCCTCAGTGTACTATGACGGGAAAAAGGTAGAACTAAAAAGAGATCGAGCGCGCAAACGCCAGCTTTATATCACTATTTACGAGATTCGAAATCTATATAACGCGAGCGGCAGCGAATAATATTTATGCGGATTTCCAACATCTCTCTCTCTCTCTCTCTCTCTCTCTCTCTCTCTCTCTCTCTCTCTCTCTCTCTCTCTCTCTCTCTCTCTCTCGTCCGCGACTCCTTGCACGATACTCGTCGGATTTGCGGACGCATCGCCCGCGCGCTATACGAGTGAAAAAGCCTCGCGTGTACGTCGCGCGTCTCCGGTAAAGCTAAGAAGCCCGCCTCGTGTGGTATGAGATCGCACGGTCGCCGTCGCGTGAGTATATTTTTCATGGCGCGTGCGCAGCCGGTACAGGTGCGACCGTTGCTCGAGTCAGATTAAAAATGCAGTGCTTCGATTCGCGTTTGTGTATATCGAGAGTCGCAAGAATCGTATACGGTAAGTCGAATATCTGCGTGTATTGAAGCTGAGAGCTTTAGGGGCGGTATCCTATTATATATGGAAAATGAAAAATTCAACGCATCTTGCGATCGTTAAAAAGACTTGTCGCGCATTGTTATGGTTACATGCGCTGCGTGTGGGCTCGGCGGCGACGAGGAGAACTGGCGACGGTATGTGCCACTTAAAACTTTGACAGTTTAGACCTAAGTAGTTCCGTTGCGGTAACCGCAACTCATTTATAGGCGCTAAAGTTATGCCTAAGTGAAGATTTACTTTTTGCGCAAGTTCTCGCGG
This sequence comes from Torymus aiolomorphi, assembly GCA_036365515.1. Taxonomy (NCBI): domain Eukaryota; kingdom Metazoa; phylum Arthropoda; class Insecta; order Hymenoptera; family Torymidae; genus Torymus; species Torymus aiolomorphi. Next base: position 132,627,509 of record CM070877.1, read on the forward strand.
AGGTTCGCTAAGCAAATTATTATCAGCGACTCGTGGCACGTAATGAATTTTAGTGCTAGGCATGAAATTTGTATAGCAGGGCGATTATGGATTATTAAGGAGCAATTTTACTCTACATTTTATCACTGAATAGATGTTACAAAGGATGATGATGGCTTTTCATGAGAGACTGTTGAATTCTGTAAACGTAAGCCAGTAACGAGTACTGTTAACGATATTTGTCCATAGCATTCTAGATACTATTTGAATGATCGTAAAGAAAAAAAAAAGAGTCGAGAAGAACGAACAGATGACACCGCTTCCAAAATCCTAACGCTATAAAGAAGGTGCGGAATGTAAGTATAGCGGGCGAGTGGAAGGAATCGCGCACACGTATAGATATATGCGTGCATATACGCGGGTACAGGGTTCGCTTGAGAGCATCCACATCATACGCGTGTGTGTGCACGTGCGGCGAGATGCACATAGCCGCATTTCCTCATTTACGGATACAATACGCCTACACTGAACGACGTATTATGTACCGATAGATAGACATTTGTGTAAACCCGGTATGCGTATGTCCTGTACATGGATAGGCACTCAGCAGGCAGCTAACGACCATTTACCTATGGGTTTGCTCGCCTTAAAGAGAAATATTATACAGATGTGTGAATGTTTTTGTAGATTTACCCTGCATCTATTTCGTTTCTCTTAGTCAAATTTGTGAGGTAATTTTCTGATTTAAAAAAAATGATTTATAAAATTGTTTATTTATTTTATTTTAAAATATCGATGGGAATTACAAGACCCTTAGAAGAGATACAAATTAAAACGTTAGTACTGTATCGGATTTGCAATCTGAAAAGCAGCTGGTAAAGACTTTGGACCATTAGAAATTAGTAACGTGTACTCATCCCTATAGAGGGAAGAAAGGTCCTTTTCATCCTATTAATACCGGAGAAAAAGCCCAAGTTGGAGTGATGTATATTCTATGGTTCGTATATCACAATCCAACGTAACGGGAATATTGTGAAGATCTAACAATACATAATGATCATTTTTAATTAAAATTATTTTAAAACTGTTGCACGGAAAAAATAAATGTTAATTCTACTTTTCAAAAAGTGATTTCATCATCTAACTTACTTTACGTCCAATTTTATTATACACTTAGGAGCAGGCACTCCTTTTTGCAATAATGAATGGTAAGGATTAAGAATTGTACTCGAGATTTGAATTGTCACTCTAAATTTGTATTCTACAGAAGTCTATTACTTTATTGTTACAATAATTCAATTCATAATTCAAAATATATTGAAATACTTCAATATTGGATATATTTAAAGAAAATTGGCACAATCAAATAAAGTGGAAATAATTCACATAAATGAAATTTGTTCTATAAGATTAATTAATTGAACCCAGAGCTCACAATTTTCCAAGGCAAGCTTTCCAAATTACAATAACAAATTAAAACATTATTCTTTCGACTCCCGACTTAACACTAAACTACAATTTCATTATATATAACCATCACCATTATGCGTCTAATCCCATTCTTTGCTAAACAATGACGCGTAATCCGCTGCCGCCTGTCCGGTAAATAGGTTCGGACTTTCTGCCTCTCTTGGAAGCACGGACACGAAATCCAGTGTCGCCTTATACTAGCGCGCACGACTCGCCGCAACGAAATTAGGAAAGACAAGCGGTAAGCCGATGTTGATTTCGCACATGGTTAACGAAGTTATCGTTAATCCTGGCGCCGGCTACACGCACTCTCTCTCTCTCTCTCTCTCTCTCTCTCTCTCTCTCTCTCTATCTCGGCAGTATACATAGTTCCGGCTGAGCGGGCGGAGCCTTCGCGCTCTACAGCGTTACGCTCGACTGGTACGTCCGACTTGGCTGGCCGCTCCACTCGCGCGCGTGTGTGTGTCTCGCGGGTTTCTCTTTAACAATGAGGTTATCGTTAACCCGATAGTTAACTCGCGCGCCGCTAAAGCGATTTCCAGGTAGGGAGCGCGCCCAATCCTCTTTTCCTTTTCCTCGCAAGCACGCTGCAGAGCCAGAGAGTGAGCGAGAGGAAGAGCGAGTTAGCTGCGTTGGGGTTACCAAATCCGAAACTACGCCGGAGGAGAGAAGTTTCGAGCGAGGCTTCGTGTGCGCGCCCGCGCTCCGCGCTTGGAGTTTCCGGAAGCCATTGTGTCCGCTTTTCGAGTGTCCCGCGCGCGCTCGGTCGGGAGAGTTTCGCTCTCTGTCTCTCAAGGGTTGGCGACTGCATACCTTGGCATTTTCTACTTTTCTGTCTCTCTCACGCGGATTTGTATCTGTGTGTGTGTGTGTGTGTCGTGAGCTCTCTCGAGTTCGTTCTTTTCTTCACTCTTGATTTGTTTGGAATGCTTAAGGCCGCGCGCGGTGTTATTCGCATAGAAAAAGGCTGAAAATCGCTTAGAGACGGCAAAAAGAGAGAGAGAGAGAGAGGGGAGAGGGAGTGGAGAACGCCGAAGAGAATACCGAGCACAATGGCAGTGTACTCGCGCTTATTTCCTCCTCCGTCGCCCCTTATCATGCTCCCCGTCGCTTTTTCTCTATCCAAGCGGGCGTTCGTTTCTCCGTCCCGCCTGTGCTCTCTTTAGCTGTGCGCGAAATTTCAACTATCGGAATCCACTTATTGTCAGGAGGTGGGGGCAAGAGGCTCGAGAAATCCCCGTAGATCACTGATAAAGCCTTTCAATGACCCACTTTTTGAATCCATTGTCCGACTGGGAGAAGAAGTGGCATTTGTCTCTAGAGTTCGCGTGTTTGACGACGTTTGCGGGCGGGTACGAGGGCGCTTCCCATTTAAAAGTACCGCCGTACGTCAAACCCCTTAGAGCGGGAGCGCGCGAGAGCTATATCCACCGGCGGATTTTTGCCCTTTTTAGCCCTACGCGAAGACGTGTGCACGTGAAACTACCGTGAAACTTTTGTTAGCTCGAGACGCCGTCAATGAGCGCGATTTGCATTCGTCCGGGCGAAATATATAAAATCCGCAATATAGCGGACATTGCTGCTGCAGCGGGTTTATTTCGGACGCGTCGCGCAATTATGGCTGATTTAAAACTATATGCGCGGGGACAATGTCATTAGCGAAATGAAGCATGCGTCGGCCGATACGCGATACGCTGAGAGCGGGTGAATGTACGCGCGCGCGCTCGCGCACCCGACGCCCGGGCTCGTGTATCACTGTCGCGCATATACAATGCTTATATTTTTACCGTTATTTATTATATTATTCCGAGAGGAATATTGTTTTAACTCGTTTATTGCAATCTGCACGGTAATGCGTTTTTCATTAAATTGTCACGTATATTACGATTATTAAGTTTTTCGAATCATTATTTATTGAATTAAAAATACTGGTTTAATGCTTTATCGGCGTTATTGAATATAATTGTTATAGTAATGAAGACTAATGATTATATTTCATTTATTTTATACGAATCTGACGAGAATGTGAATTTGTATAGATAAGTAATTTAATTTAATATTTTATATTCATGAAATTCGATTGTAAAATATTTTTGATTGTCCAAAAAGTAATTAGCGTAAAATGGTTTACTGATGAAAATTAACAAAAAGTTGGGGGACCACGCCCTGTGCCCTTAGGACGCCAAGTCCCCGCTTCATACGTAAAAACTTCGTATCGATTGAGGAAAACCTTATATTTTCGGCAAAGGGCAAATGTTGTCCTCACGTACTAGTATATTTCGTCGCTTCCGAACAAAATGCGTTATCTGAAGGTCCGGTTTCTTCTTCTTAAGGTGATGTGATACCCTGATTTCAATATTTTTTAAATCAACATTCAAACGTTTATTTGGAAAAAGACGACTGTCAGGCGCTCCGTACACGTAAACACTATATTCAGAAAATTTTTTGAGCGATTCTATTAGTATTTTCGTTAGCTGTGCTCGTTTTAAAAATAGGTCAATTGCAGATTCCTACTTACCAACAGTACGGTTTTTATTTAATTAACTAAACTCTGATCATTTTTTTGGAAAAACACGTCTGTCAGGCGCTCCGTATATGTAAATACTATACTCAGAATTTTTTGTGGATGATTCTATTGGTATTTTCATGAGATGTACTCTTTTTAAAATTATGTCGGTATATAACATCTCCTTAACCGAACTCTCAGATGACACCATTTTTAACTGGACTCCCAAATAACGCCATTTTAAACCGGACTTGGTTGACAATCGACTTTAGACAGACGCGGACGTATGACAGGTTTGCTTTCAATCTATAATGCTTTGGGTCTCTGCTGCAACATAAGCAGATAAGACACAGCCAACTAAAATTAACGCGATGATGTCTTTAGCTTCTATTGTATTGACAACCGCTCATAATTTAACCCGTTAGCAAACTAACAAAAAATAAAGAGTGATTCATTACTATTCGAGCTCTAGAACAGATGAAAATTCAATAGAAAATAATTTTTCTGAATATAAAAAAAATAAAATAAAGAGAAGTAAAAACATTATCACCCGAAATAACGCCTTTTTAAACCGAACTCACACATAACGCACTTTTCAACCAGACTCTCAGATAACGCCTTTTTCAACTGGACTCCCGAAAACGCCTTTTGAAACCGGACTCCCATAGATAATGCCTTTTTAAACTAGATTCTCAGATAACGCCTTTTTGTTCGGAAGCGACGATTTATTATTTTTTAGTAATGTGTTTTCATCTAAAATATGATCATTTTAAGTACTTCCCATCATGTACGTATGCCTAATATCTCAAAAATTAACATAATATTTTTATAAAATATATTTGTAATATACTATAGTATGTAAAATATACATTGTACATAAATTAATTTGTTATTTTTAGTCTTTATCATTTCTATATTATTTATAATATTTGAATTTATATAAAGCTTCGAGATTAATTATTTTCATTAAAACTTAATATAATTGCTCATGATTTATTATTTCTTAAGCAAATTTTGCAATGTTATCAATCGTTTTGTAGCGATAATAGTATAATCGGCAGAGTTTATGTAAATACTGGATATTTCGAGGGAAATTACTGGATTTGGCCGACTCGTGCGTATATGATTACGTAATCGTCGGAGTTGGAATTTTATATTGCGACCAGCATTTCAATCTATAAATGGGGTCAATAAATGCTCTGTAATTATTTCAACTTGATTTCTGTTTTATTATCGCTCGTGTATATTCTATTGTTTAATTTATATGATTCACTAATTACGTAAAATCTCATCATATCGATATATTTATTAATTTGCTAATAAATACCTTGGAGAATTTATGATTATTTAGATTTTTAAATTTATTAATTTATAAAACAACATTTATAATGTTGTTATTATGAGTTAAAAAGTATATATATTTAACGAACAAGTAGTTTAACATAAGCTTTTGTCAATCCTGTGTGAGATGGAATTATTCCTGGTTGTAGCGAAAAGTAATGTTAGTAAGTATAACATAAATCTGATTTTCACAAAAAATAAGTTAAATTCATAGTTCAAAATAACGCCAACCCGATGTAAGTAACTGTAATCGCTCCGATATCCTCTTAAGGTGAGTGTTACCGATAAGATGATAATAATATTCCAATATAAAGTCCTGTTTGAATAAAAAATGACTTAATATCAGTATACAAAATAATAACATTGGTAAAGTCCAAATAAAAATAAACGTAACATAAACTCGTAAGCTAGCCCAAGGTTAATTAACGATTCTATTATCTTAATCTCATAACGAGTTAGTTACAAGTTTTAATGTATTCTAAATCGTAAGAGTTTATTTTAAAATAATACTGAGAACGCGGGTGGAGTTAAAGTTCGTCTTTATTGAAAAATATTACATTAAATAAATAAAATACAGTTATTGTGAATAGTAACAAATACACACTGCACCCGTAATAGCGTCCTCACCACTGTCGGCTCTTTCCTAAATCTATGCTTTTTATTTTCCATGCTCTCCTCTATGGGCCATATTCGAGATCTATTTGCCTCTATTTCTATGTTATAACAAAATCAGAGCACAGTTGCATCATGAATGGTTACATAAACACGGAATCACCTAAATGGAATAACTGATTTGTTGTACAATGAATCCAGAATTCACAACATGTTAACAAAATAAATACATTTACGTTATGATTTACGTTATGATTTACATTACATAATTATGGTAGTCGACGCAAAAGAGAATACAGCTGCATTGAAAGCGCGCGTAGCGCCCCTAGTATTCTACTGTCTACAAATTTTAAATTAAACTAAAAATAAAATAATAGTAGGTTTGTATTTAATTAATTAAATGGAATTTCACCTTCTTTATCATCTAACAACCACTGTATCATGAGAGTGATATCAACAGTAACCATAATCACGGTAAGAGCATTAAATACGGTAACAACCCTGGTAGAAATTTGTCTATTACGAAATAGTCAGAAAGTCAGTAAATAGCTAGAATAAATGGCCAGTTAATGGCCATGTTGAAACGCCTTTTCCCCAATTATTCGCACATTTAGTAGATTGGAAATAGAATGGCATAACATCAAAATATTCAGTATAAATTTACTCATAGACTTGACGTTACATTTAAGAGGATTTAATTGTAATAGATAGCTTACAAAAATGTGAACAATAAACACAGACTAAAAAACATTTACAGCGCTTCTTTCGTAGATATTAACCAAAATTCATATTTTTCCATTAGATTATGTCTCTCTCACTCCTCGTCATAAGAACAAGCCTTCTACTAGCCATTTCCTAACTAAAAAAACTGGCCAACAGTTTCTTTTTCTCGCCAATTTTAATACCTTCGAAATAGTTAAGAACAAGCTTGTGTAAATCATTAAAAATAGACTTTCTATTTTCAATCTATTAAATGGTCGTATAACGTTGGAAAAATCGTTTTATCGATAGATAGAAGTATCCAAGAGAAAAGTGGCTAGTTTTTGGCTATACCCCACTGAAAGAATGAAGTCAGTTTCCACCAGGGAACCTTCAGTGTTAACAGCAGCAAATAAATGCCATTGTTATGTCCGTGACGTATCCTTAAATTACATTTCATATTCATATTCTCAAATCCTAATTAATTCCAAAAGTGTGATTGATTCATTTCGAGAAACTACACCAAGGGAAAAGGTAATATAATTCAACTATTAATTATCAATCAAAATATAAGAGTAAATTCCTCAGTGTTCAGGACTTAACACCATTATCCGATTTGACGAGAAAATATAAGAAACAGAAAAAAACTCTAATGCCGGAAATTACATTTCTTTGTTAATTAATGTAGCTTTTTCGATCCTATACTGTTGGAGAGAAAACATTCACATCAATTTTAAAAAGTGGAAAAAACATTATCGACACTGTATTTATTTATTCAATGATTATTTAATAATTTAATGAGAATTAGTGTTGAGCATAACAATCTGATAAAAATTAACTATTGCTCTTTTAAAAGAATGGTCACGGAAATGTGAAGCCGAAATAAAACATTCGCGGTTGGTTAAGTCCGTTTAAAAGTAGTTTTTGATTAGTAGTCACAGGCGTAAACTTTTTACTTAAGGGGGTTCATGCGATTTTAAAATGAGTTCACTATTCAATTTTTATGTCATAAATTATTAAAATATAATAATGTAACTTCACACAGATAGGAAAGGCAAATACTTTCTGAACCGAAAAAAACTATTGTGATAAAAAAATTGTTAATCGAACACGTAGATATTGTTCAATAGGTAAAAAAGTTACTTTCGCTATTTGCCAACTTTTTATTTTTCATTAGATTTTAATGTTTAACGTCTCATTTTACTCCTTAAACATTTGTCTACAATGCATCCAGGCTCATATTATGGAATGATTAATATATACAAAGTCACATGTAATTGTTTACAGTACAATACAGTATAAACTTGAAGTTTACTGTGCCTAAACTGTAAACAATTACATCTTGCTTCATATATATTAATTATTTAATAATATAAGCCTGGATGGGTCGTACAAATATTTAAGGAGTAAAATGAGACGTTAAACATTAAAATCGAATGAAAAATAAAAAGTTGGCAAATAGCGAAAGTAACTTTTTTACTTACTGAACAATATCTACGTGTTCGATTAAAAATTTTTTTATCACAATAGTTTTTTTCGGTTCAGAAAGTATTTGCCTTTCATATCTGAGTGAACTTACATTATTATATTTTAATAATTTATGACATCAAAATTATATAGTGAACCCATTTTGAAATCGCATGAACCCCCTTATCATGAGATCAAATCATGAGATTTGCTAGGCAGATTAATATCTGTGTAAGAAAACCCTGTATAAAATTTCAAGATTCTGGGCTGCCTAGTAATCAAGAAATAAATGTTTTTATTTTTTGCTATTTAACGTAGGCTCTTATGGGAAATCGTAATTTCGTTATATACATTTGCATATAAGAAAGAAATTAACGCTAAGTCATTTTTGAAAATTTATGTATTAGAAAGAGAAATATTTTATGACGATTTATTTTCTTGCAAAAATATCATTGGATGCCTCTAATTTGCGAAAAAAAATGTCTAAAAGCGAAAAACATACATTTAACCTCAAAATATGAGTCAAATCAACTTCTCAATGGAACTTGATATCGATATTTAAGACTATTAGAATAAATATAATTGTTTAAAATGAATATATTATTGGTATTTGGTGTAAGTTTATACAATATCTGTAATAAAGTGAATCAGCAAGAAACAAAAAGTGCACGTGTTTTGACTAGAGAAGTAACACTAGAACTCGCTTAAGGTGTCATCTGATTGGTTCAGAAAGTAACCTCTATATGAAATGATTCATATTTTCATATTTTGATCCTCTTTTAAAAAAATGATGATGGAAAAGTGAAACCGAAATAAAATGTTTTTAATTGACTTATTTGTATACACTCGAATGCCTGTAGTGAATTTTTGTTCTACGACTTAAAAAGACGTATGATAAAATGTCTAACCTAAAAATGTGGGTACTCTCAAAATTGTAACCTCAAAAATTTTGTATGTAAAATGGTATTATTAAAATGAATTATAATATATTTGAAATATAAGAAGTAAGTAAGTAATTGCAAAAGTTGCGTAATTTGAATATAAAAATTAATATAAGTATTAATTAAAATATAAGAAGTTAAACTTATCATTTAGCAAATTTAAAATTTAAAATTGGAAGTATGTATCAATTTAGGTATCGAAGGTATTATATTGTATACATATTATTATTTTGTACTGCACAAATAAAAGATATGCGCGCGTGATCTTGCTACTGATATTGAAACTGTGATCAAAGATTATGATGAATTGTTATGTAAGAATTCTCAATTTAGTTGATTTGTACAGAAAAGTAATTTGGATATTTATGCTTTAAAATAGTAGGACTAACTATGCATGTTTCACGAAATTTTGTTTTTTTTTAGCTAACGTGGTAAGAGTCAGCCAATGGAATCAGTAATAGTCAAGTCATTCTAGGCGCTTTTAATCATTTTCAAGGGTCGATGATTTAAAAAATTGAATACTAGAAAATTTGTAGGCTTTTTTATGAAAATCCATGGAATACTTTTTTCAAAACATTATACCAATGCCAAAAAATTGAAAATGGCATATCTCTGAGTAAAATAAGACTACAGATAATATCTTGGTCCATTTTATCAAAAATAGTGTATATATTTTATATTGTTTAAACTACATTTTTCTTTTTTTTTTCAGCTGATTTAAGCCTCAGAAGCCACTAGGTGTAATACCCCCTTAACATAAATAATTATTATTTTTCTTTTAATTAATGTTAAAGTAAATAAAGTGAATCCATATCTAACCATAACCGTCATCTCAAACAAATCCATACTGTAAATAAAGTGTATTTATTAAATTGAAGTTTTTCTTAATAATAATGCTAGAAACAATTCTAATAATTTTCAACAACTGATAAAGGTTCAATTTCTCTTTTTAAACTTAAATTTTCGCTCAGGGCAAAAGTTATTGTTGATAAAGCTATGGGAACCAGCACCAAGAAAATCTTCCTTTTTCGAGTTGTTGAAACCGTTGTTAAAGTTCACGCGGGTGCAGCATTATCGTACGTCGCATGTAGCGTAGAAGCTCGGTTCGTCTCTCCCGCTTGCCTTTTTCACGCGATTACAGACCTTGCGGTAGTGTCGCTCCCGCCAGCGTTTTCTTCGCTGACGAGCTCTTGCCGAAGCTGGTCGCACGTATATCACTACCCATACATGATGCCACGCCGTTTACGCTCGCCATGTGGTTGTGATTTTCAGCCTTTTGAGAATAAATTAATTTACCGTAATTTTTGTCTGTATGATACGGAAATTCAAGAATTGTAATATATATATGCAATAAACGTCAGTTAATTTAAATTTGAAAAACAGCCAGTTTATCTGTTGTTTTGCACCTATCTCTTCTACTTTTCCGTGATTTACTTTAAAAGAATTTAAAGATCTTTACAAGTCTAAAAAATAGAAAACAATCTAAATAATCGTTAAACAGTTTGTACGTTACTATAAATGTCTCTTTCAATCGGAACAAAATTCTTACTCTATAAATAGCTTTTCTCGCAAGCAAATTGTACTTAACTCTAAAAAGCAAGTCAGTATCGTAACAGAAACGGCGCTTATTTATCTTGAATGAATGAACTCTGTAGAGTAAACTGTTGAAGCTTTACTTTATTGTAAGAACTTGTATTCTTATTATAAGGAATGTAATTATAATCATGGATGTTTGATGACCAATGTTATATGAATGGTTTTCATTTCAGCTTTCTTCTAGAGGAAGCTTTGTGATAGTAAAAAAGAACTTTCTAAAAATATGTTAGAAATAATATTTCAGGATATTCGAAGTAAAAATACACTATTTTAAAATGCCTATATTGTTGTACGTCTAAATGTGTGTGTATATCCAGATTTCCCAAACACCTAGAGCTATTTTAACCGAACATTGTTTTAGTTTCCTTTTTTGTTTGCATTATTTAAAAAATTTGTTTTTAATAAAATTTTATTTCAATTTGTTTTTAAGCAATTTTTGAATTTTTCAAATTTTATTTTCCATTTTCGTAGTTAAATATTCGGATTAAATATAGGTGATAAATAAAATATTTTATTGTTAGCTACGGTTGTTCGTTAGTTATTTATAAAAGTTGATTTTTCGTAAATGGATTATATATATATATATATATATATATATATATATATATATATATATATATATATATATATATATATTCGGATTAAATATAGGTGATAAATAAAATATTTTATTGTTAGCTACGGTTGTTCGTTAGTTATTTATAAAAGTTGATTTTTCGTAAATGGATTATATATATATACACCGAAGACGAATAGTATACAATAAATTTAGTTTTAGGAAGCTAAGTATCAATGTATTAGCATCGTTTTTCGCTGAAGATTGTTTTGGAAAAGATACTTTTTAAAACCATCAATTCAGGTTTATCGATAGAATTTCACTGATTTTGTAAATGGTGTTATCATCATTAGTATGACTTTGATCATATCAGGTACAATAGTACATTGTGCAACTAGGGAGGAAAGCCAATTACTCCCTTGTTACATATAGTACTTTTTGTAATAAGTGCAGGAATAGGACCTTTCTTTGCATGAAAAGTGGATGGGAGATCGGGTATATCGAGTCGTCACAACGGGAGCCCAAGTTCTCGTCCTTCCGCTACTGCGGGAGCACTAGACGCTCGCAATGCTCGATTTTCCATTTACTTTTCTATGCAGAAAAAGGGCCTTTTTCGTGCACGTGTTGAAAAATAATACATTACGATACGGGTGTGGAAGGTGATTATTTACCGCAGGAGACATTTTTCCAGGAGCGAAGCGAGTGCGAAAAGTTGATTGCGGTAAAAATCACCTTACGCACCAGTGTCGTACCGTATTTTATACCACGAGAGCCGAATAATCATATTAAAGTTATGATTTTGAGGTTAGAGTGGTGTAAAATAATGTTCGAATCATTGATATTCCGACATTTCTATCTTTTTTGGTATAAATAGTTAAATTTAAAATAAAATACAATGTTCCCATATGTGTATTAGATAATATGCAATCATATGTGAATATGAACCTTACTCTCTAAATTTAAATAAGTGAAAATTCTCTTATTATATGTCAATATTGTGGTGTATTATTATTAACATCATAGGTATATCTTTCAACAAAACCAAAAAATTGGTACCGATCATTTTGGTCTTGAAGTATGTTATTTTTTTCTTAAAATAATGTAACACGTATTTTTTCATTTTTTTTTTTTAGAAAAAACGCATTTTTTAGAAGAAAGGGATTTTTAGAAAAAAGTCATTTTTTTTAAAAAAAACATCTTTTTTTGCTAAAATTTTACAAGATGATATAGGGTATGAATACTGATCAAACCATGTATGGTAGATCAACTATTATTTACCTCCAGAGATAAAAATATTAAATAAAATACATCAATTTTTGTTCTGCCTTACAATTACAGTACGTGATAGTCGATATAAATTGATTTTGGTATATGCGTTAGTAATGTACACGTACACACATGGGCGTGCATACATAGAGACTCGCAATAGATAATTCTTATTTTTTAATTTTATTCAAACTTCAAATCCACGATTTAAAGAAATTTTTAATAGAGTACATTACGAATGCAGTTTTCGTGCAATCGAGAAATGAAAAAATACATGTCAAATTATTTTACGAGAAGAATGTTTATACTCCAAAACCAAAATGATCGATGGCATCGCATACCCTGGCCGTTCGATTTGAGATGGATTCAACCTTAATTGAAGGGCGCGGCAGCGCTCTGCTTGGCGAGTTTAATACTTTATTTTGTCAATAATTATACGTTGATAACATTGCGATATACAGAGACCACACCTTAGCGAGCATTTTCATATAATTGCGTAGGAACTTATGTATGTATACAAGCAAGGGCGGGCATTTATTAAGTTTATTTTTGTTATAATCACTATTGAAATAAGTAAAAACTTCACTTATTCATAAGTGAGTCTTGTTAACATATGGAAAAAGTGAAAATTTTACTAATTTGGAAGTAAAAATTATTTACTTTTGGAATAAGTGAAAATTTCACTTATTAATAAGTGACAAAAGTGTTCACTTGTAAAACAAGTAAAATTTTCATTTATTTGAATTTAGAGACTAGATTTTTGTTCGTTTTATATGGCATCTACTATATCAATACCTTTTATTCAATTTTTTAGTTTGACGCTGCAAAAGTTATACGCGCTTAACTTTATTTATAGAAAAATTTTGATACGTACTAGGAATTTCCATTTCAGTCTTTTGCATTTGTTCCTTCTCAAAGCTATCAGATCTTCCATGCTGTCCATCGGCAATAGTCAGCAGCTCAACACAAATCAGAACGATGGTGGTCGATATCATGTTGGCCTTTTAGTTCACTAAGCTCTTAGTTATCATGTTCTTGCACATTTGAGCTCTTATTCACCAGGTCACTGCATCGTTCTCGCGGTTGCTTGCTAGCATTTGTCAATAATAAACACTGCGGATCACGAGCGTGCGACAAGTTCAAGTGCCTCACACATGTTCGACGTTATGCTCTGCTTTGAACAAAAGATCCACTGAAAATTCGAAGTTTTTCTCCATTGTTAAAGATAACTTTAATTGAATGAAAACGAAACTTAAGTTAGTGCTGAAAATAATAAGAAAGTTTGACAAAGATGCTGTGTAAGAAAATATTCGCTATACAAAAATGTCTTTCTCTGAGTAATTGACAATCATGGTAATTTGAATTTTATGTATGCAAATGTAATACAGATATTTTCATTTCGACTTATCGCTCAAATTATTGAAAAGTTTTTTATTATGTCTTGCGCGTGCACTTAATAACACAAACGACGTCAAATTTCAATTTTACATTATTTTATTACGAATTCATAAACGTATAAATATTAAATATTTTAAATGAGGAAGTTTCCAATTGACAAATAGGCTGAATAATTTATTACCTTTTGCGAATCAAAAATAGCTACGCGTGAGTATTATTTATTTTAATTTTTGTATAATGTTTAAATATTTGAATTTTTTTATATTTATTGGATTAATTTCACTTTACCACGATAAAACAAATAATAAGATATTTAATTTTCTTGCAAAACACTCTGATCAAGAGCTGATTAACTCGACCGCAGTAATCAAACCGCCTTTTATAACAATGTTTAATTTAATTTTATATTTAATAAACTTTTTGATAAACGAGTTCCATTATTTATTTTAAAAATATTAAACTGACCATTCACGATAACGAAGAACAAAAAAGTGAAACTCAAGTACACTTAATATTAAATATGCATCCCAAGTAGAAGCTTATAACAATTTATTCCAAGATAAAGCCTGCCAGTCGCTCGCTAGCCCGCTTGCTCGTTCCCCGAAGACCAAGCTTTTCAATCTTTCAAAAACTCGAATTTCGTAACAGACGGCTTTCACCCGTCGACCTCCTTTCTCGCTCGCAGGACTGGGGCGTGCGAAAAATTAACTTCTATATCTTTCTCTCTCCCCCCCTCTCTCTTTCTCTTTCTCGGCCATTATATGTATTCGAGACAGGCGGCGTACAGAAAGAAGCGGGTGAGAGAGAGAGAGAGAGAGAGAGAGAGACAATTTTCCCTCGCCGCAGCTCAAGCTCGCCGCGCGCGCGCTGCCCCCGGGAGCTTTGCGAGTCGTTATACGCCATTTTTGCGGGAAGCGAGTCCCCTCGCTGCGGTGTATCCATTCCTAAGCGATCTCTTGGCAGCGAAAGATCGGCGCATCGGCAGAAGCACTTAAACATCGTTATCATCGATGCGGAGGAGGAGAAGAGGCAGACAGGCAGCCGTGCAAAACGAGATGGAAATGGCGGGGGGGGGGGGGTGCATGTATATAGGCGCCATTGGATTCGCGGGCGCGGAATCTGCGTCGCCGCGGCCGTGGAAAGCAGTCGGCGTCGAAGATTTAACGCGGATAACGCGGTTTGCGCGGCCGAGCGCGGGAATAGAATTACCCCGACGTTGCGCGCGCCCGCGGCGAATCGAGTTTATTAGGAATGCGAGGCGGCTTGGCTGTCTCCCCGCGCGCTTGCTATCTCCGACTGCGTCTGTCCATCTCTCTTCTCTCTCTCTCTCTCTCTCTCTCTCTCTCTCTCTCTCTCTCTCTCTCTCTCTCTCTCTTTCTCTCTCTCTCTGTTTCGCTCTCGCACTCGCACTTTTGCGGCGAAAAATGGAACAAACGCGCGGCTCGTGCATTTCCGGCGCGTACGGGATTCGATTGCTGTGCGCACGGACTTGGCGAACGCGCGGAAGAGAAAAAAAATTCGTTCGGCGATTCGATTTTTGATATTCATCATCGCCGACGACGGACGAAGTCTCTCTCTCTCTCTCGCTCTCTTGCTCTCTTTGCTTTTAATGGCGGATATCGGAAAATAAACTCATGAATTGGATTGTCCGCGAGGATAGTTCGTTTATTGGACGGCTGAAGATTTAGAGCGGCGGAGAATTTAATATTAAAATTGTTTTAGGACTTGTGAGGATTCGAGAGCATTTTTGTATTGGACGGCGTATTTTTAAGGGCGAATGGATAATCGAATGTTGGCGTGATCTAGTTAAAGTGAAATACTCGACGCTGTTGGAAGTTGGGTCGGAGCCATTCTGAAACTGTTGGTGGTCACCAACATTTCACCGACCAATGTGATCGGAGCTCGTGTCAAGTATAAAAGGAATGTTTTCCTGGGTTGATTTAATAATCGTTGGTAAAATTAGAGTAAAACTTTAATAGAGATTTATAAAAATCAACAGTTTATACTGACTTTGTTTTAAATTAAATTTTCATCGTCACGTGAAAAATAACTGAAACAGATTACAGGTTTCATAATAAAAACAATCTTTTACATACAGTATTAACTTTAAACGGATCGCGGTCGTATAGAAAAACCGATTCGTTCTAATCATATTTGATTTAAATGGTTATTATAATCCATCAAATGTATATGGAAGACACTTATTGAGCACTATTAATTAACTTATTTATTGTTGTAACTATTTTGCTTAATTATTTTCAACGATAAATGGGTACATGTACTCAAGAGAAAATTGGTTGTGATGACTATTTTTTTTTCAAACCGGCTAGTGAAAGTATTCAATTTTTTTCTGTGATCAAAGATAAACTCATGTTTTCTAGGAAATTGCAATAAAAGCAAAATTTAATGATAACATAAAAACCTGACTGAATAACAGTTATATATTATATATTAAAAATTACAGTTTATAATTCCTATACTTTACATTCACATGAATTTAATTACAGTTCCTAGAGCTGCATTTTCGATAGAGAGTTTCGATAAAGTGCATTTGTTATTTGCTACCGGTGTAAATGAATTTTATCGAAATTTGTTTACGTGCAAGAGTTTCGAACTGCAAAATATTTTACTTTAATATTGAATTTTTTGCTGAGCGACAACTTTATAACAAAAAATTTGCACAATGTGCATAGACCGTTATTGGATGTATATTCGTACATGAAGTCAGTAAAAATGTTTCTTCAATACACATCGAACTTATAGAATAATACAGATTTTATTAATAAAAACATTCTCCCGTCGAAGTGCATTTTTTCAACGAAATAAGACAAAGGTCTGACTATACTAAAGTTGCTCCACTGATATTGTTTTCAAAACAGAAAAGTGAGCGTTGTTTAACATTTTTCCTTCGTTCGTGAAACCGTTCTCGAGCTCGAGAAGCGCGCTACCTTATTTCCCAGATTTTTCAAGCCCGCGGCCAGTTCGCCGCTAATAAGCGAACGTATCCCGGGGGTAACGTAGCAAAAGGATAGATATGAACCGTTCGGGGCTCGGCGGCGCGTAATTAAGATGTCAGTCGTTCCTGCCGCTCGCGCTATATTATACGAATGCGTGGTGCACACGGGACACAGAGACCACAGAGGCTGGAGGTAGAGGGAAAAGAAAAAACGAGAGCGGTGAAAGTGGAGGCAAAAAGGGGATGAGGAAGGGAGAGGGAGAGAGAGAGAGCAGTGGGGAGCTCACAACTTTGCGTCTCCGGGGTCACAGCTGCGGTGCATTGTCAACTTTTCAGTCGCTCTATTACCGCGAAAGCTCTCCGCGTACGCGCACTCGCGCGGGAACAGCGCGAGAGGTCCATTCTCCGCAAGGAAAAAAGAGGAGGCGAAGGCTCGCACTACGTGCTGATTGCGTGTCCCCGATTTAGCCTCTCATATCATTCCTCCTCCTACTCCCCTGCGCCTGTTTGTTTTTTCTCTGGGCCGTACTTCGTTTGCCACACGCGTATTTAATTCCCTTTCAACGAGGATCCGGTGACTTGACTCGCGTAATTTGCGTGTCGGTCGAAAACGGCGTGCAGGGTAGAAGCGCTCGAGGTAGAGAGAAAACGTAGCAAGGGAGAATGAGAGGGAGAGAAACGACGAGCAGAGCTATTTCGCGCGGTCGACTGTGCACTTGCCTACCAATTAATCCGCAAGGTTTTAATCCATACGCAACGAGTGCCGGACATGCGAGCACGAGCGCGACGATTGTAACGAGCTACGCGATAACGCAGCTCGGAAATGCGCTGACCTCGCTTTTTAACGAGGAAAAGAAATGTGAAGCGCGTGAAAAACCGGTGTAGTCGGTTGTGTAATCGAGCGCGGGGTTATTGGTTGTTTTTCTCATCCAAGTTTTTTTTTACTTTAATTGAGTTCGTTAAGTCAGTCCCATCAATATTGACGAGGCGTACAAATAGTTGAACTGTCATAGGAATAACATAGATGAAAAATAGAATAGATGTAAAAGAATTGTTTATAAAAGTATTTAACGTAAAAGTATTACTCGTTAACGATATTTGTGAAAATATTTTATAAAATTATCTTGTTCTAGATACAGTCCGAGCGTTTGATAAATTATTGCCATGAAAAATTTTAAAGGGGAGAACAGTTAATCAAGCAGCCACTGTGCAGTTGTTTAAAGTAATAGAAATTCATTATTTTACAGTTCATCATTTGAAATACAATCAGGTTTTATTGCGGTCACGAAACTCTTGCCGTAAGGTTTCACTTTCGAGAAAGAAACGCAGTATTTTTCCATACTAAAATAATTGCATGAAGTACAATCGAAAAATTACCGGAATCGTTGAAGAAAAAACATTTAAAAAATATTAATTTCAATTAAAGTGAAACGTCAGATCGTTTTTCTCGCGTGAAATATGAAATATCGTGCAATCAAACATTGTTTAGCTTACACGGTTTCCTTAAATAATCAATCTCAATACAGTCATCGGGAAAAAGGCGCACCGCTAATTGAATAATCAACAATGTCGCCCGCGTTCTGTGACCCACATGTGTACACCTCCGAGCGAGCGTGCATTTTCC
Source organism: Torymus aiolomorphi (assembly GCA_036365515.1). Taxonomy (NCBI): domain Eukaryota; kingdom Metazoa; phylum Arthropoda; class Insecta; order Hymenoptera; family Torymidae; genus Torymus; species Torymus aiolomorphi. The sequence goes on from CM070877.1 coordinate 132,645,920, forward strand.
CGCGGGGGTCGAACAATGACGGAGTCCAATCAAGTGCACTTGCTCGCCATAACCGAGGGAGAACCGTTGATTTTGTTTTACGAACGAAAGAAAACAGGACAGAGAAAGCGAAGAAAAGGGGGTGGGAAGAGAGAAAGAGAGAGAATGAAAAAAGTGCACACGTGCGGTATATAGGTAGCAATTTTCGTTTAAGTCAAACCTACAAAGTTCCCCGCTGCTCGGGCGGCAAGCAACTTTTTCTCAAAGAGAGAGAGGGTGGGGGGTCGATAGGAGAGAGAAGAAAATTGCAGCCTGCGGATAACACACATACGCGCTCGGTCCTGCTCGGTCTCGCTCTTTCCTTCCACTCCCATCCCACTTCCTCTTTCTCGCTGGCTCGTTCTTCTTTTGTCCGCCTGGATGCCCGGACCGCGTTTTTCCGCGCTGCCGTCGTAAGCACACGGAGAGGTTGCCCGCCGTGCGATCATGAATTCCACTTCAGCGTCGCAGAATGAACGTAAGAGGATAAGGCCAGGTTCCCGCGTCGCCGACGGCCAAGGAGGAAGAAGGAGACAGAGAGAGAGAGAGAGCAGCATATCGATTCCGAAAGGCAGCGTACAGCCAACGACAGTGAGAGAGAAGGAGAAAGAGAGAGAGGAGGGGTGAGATAACAGCATTCGGGTATAAAGGGTATAGAAGGTAGGATAGTCTGAAAATTGATGTAATCGAGGGTCATATAATGTGTGTACGAAGACACATATGGCTCCGGTCGTATACCTCTCCTCAACCCGGCCCGGGCCACTCGGCTCTGCGTGCTGCGCATTAGTCTCTTTTAGCCTCTTTGTTTCCTCCTTTTCTTTTATTGCGCACTCTCTCTCTCTCACACTCTCACTCTCTCCCTCCCCCTTTCTCTCTCTCACTCTTTCCTTTTATTTGGAAGAAAAAGGAAGAAGGAAAAGACAGAAAGAAAATCACGAAGAGCTAGGGTGTAAGAGAAAGGGAGGATCTCTTATTAGTTTTCTCGCGCTCATATTTATTATCTCACGCGCGCGCGTCTCTCTAATTAAAAGTTGCTTTTCATTTGCCTTTAAGCTCGCCTCCCTACATCGCCCTTCTCTCTCTCTCTCTCATACACACACACTCTCTCTCTCTCTCTCTCTTTCTTTCCCTCTCTTTCGTCGTCGTGGCAGCTGCTCATAAGCTTCAGATAGCGCCGCAACTGTATGAATATATATCGCCACCAACTTAGATTCATGCCTGCCAATTAAATTTTCAATACAGCCGCCGCCGCGAGCCTCGCGTCTGCCTTTTGTTTCGAGGACTTTTTTTATGAACCTGGACGGCTGTGCACTATTCCGCGCGCACCGTTTCGAGGCTTTTTTTGATGGATAGGGAACTTTATGATTGAAGGCATACCCTTCCCTTGCGGAACGAGAAAAGTTGATGGAGTCATATCACCTCCCCCCCCCCGTCCCTTTATCTCTGTCTCTGTCTCCCTCTCTTTGCTCGCACGAGGACTTTATTGTTTTAAATGCATAGAATATTTTATAAATCTGGAGTTTTTACTGCCGTTTAATTGAGTGGAAGCTTTATTAGTTTAAGAAAAAGCTTTATGAAATAAATTTGATTTTTATAAATAAATAATAAATGTTAACAGTTCGGTGTGGGGTTATTAAATATAAAAGTCTACGAAACAATTCGAAATGATTTGACTTTATCCCTTTACGAGGGAAAAGTGAATTTGTCTCTTGTCATTTTGAATTTACGATGGTTTCAGGTTTATTCCATGCTTTTGAGAAAAGACGGAACTGCATTGTTTTTACGATGACGTTTATTTCCGAATGAGTAACAGCTTACAGTAGTTGCGTAAAATGCAAATTAATAATTTTATCATTATCAATTTGCATTCAAATTGGAAAATAGCCATACTTTTTATTATAATTGATAAAAATTGTGTATTTTTATTACGTAATAAAGTGATTTTTTTAAATCAATTGAATTATATTTTAATGAAAACATTACATTGAATTCAATTATCGAGTTTTAAAACAATGACCTGCATTCTAAATTGACTTTTGGAAATTGATGTGTATTTGTTTCTACGTGTATATATATATATATATATATATACCATTATAGTTGTATATTAAATTGAACTTAGTTTTTGCAACTTTTTTGCAAATACACGGGAGTTTCGCTTGGATATACTCATCTGGACAAAATTTACCGGCACCTATTCTACCAAGAAATTTCGCTTAGTCCAGTCCAACGAAAAATACCTGTTGTTTCGTTCGAACGCACTTCAGTCATCTGTTGACATTCTTTTCTCGTGCGACTGTTTTTTACTCACGCACTGTTAACTGCATTTATTGTCACAGAAAAACGTTTCAGATGGAGAATTCAATAACTTCTAGGCATAAAAGAATATGAAACTGCAAACAAATAATACCGAATATATGGCAAAAATGGAATGTCCAAGGATTTAATTGACGTCAGAATTTTATACAAAACGTAATTTTTTTTAACTTTTTCGAGAAACAATTTGTTTTAAACGAAAAAATTGTAAAATAAAAATTTATAAAGTTATTATTATTCCTTTTACAAATGTTTTGTTTTGTTAATATAAGAATGGACGGCAACGCAACAATGGCAAAAGGGTCTTCAATACGATAAAAATAATAAACCTAGTCACCCTCAATGTTTAAATTGTTTAAGATTTAATTAAAGCAAATTGAATAATGATACTATTCCCTATTCATCGTCTACCGATAAAAAAAGTTAAATTAATTGTTTGAAGTTTATACGGTGATCGCAGTTTCTACGAGTGAACGTAGACGGTCAAAGAGCTTTTTTCAATCTACGTCAATTAATTACCATTCACTTTGTACAAGAGTACAACAGTAAGAAAACGCCGTAAAGAAAATACACTTTCGCAGTAGAAATACTTGTGTTTAAAAATTTTAGTGGTTACTTTTACAACTTTGTTCAGGAGCAAGGAGGTCAAAAATTTTTTAAAAATTCATATTTTTTTTATGTTTTACGTGAACGTCCAAGTTTAAAGTTAAAAGTTGAACTTCTAAAGTAAGTGATTTCTATTCTCGTGCGTATCCTTTTTTATATAAAAGAAAAACTTTTTGTCAGCGACAAACTGAATAAATTCGACTACAACTTTTCATTCATGGCGCGTTATTTATTGGATTAAAACTTTCAATTTGAAATTTATTTGCCTTTCGGCTAAAATATTTGTTAATTATAGTGACTTTGGCGTTAAAGTAGTATTTACTTTTTTTAATATTAATCCATACAAAGTCTAACAGATTGCACTATTACAAAAAATTTTCGTGTGGGTATTGGAAAAAGTTTCTATTGTTTCAATTAAACTCAATAAAAGCTTAATTTATTAGTAGATAAATGACCCAAAGCAGGCGGAATATTACTTTTCTATAGTAATAGTTTCCTTCAAATATTTCATTGGAAAATATTGAATACGCGTCGTTTCATAAAAAAAACATGCAATTGTTAAAAATTAAGTTTACTTAGTGATTATTTATTATTTTAATTATTTGTCCAAAGCGAAATCAATAACATAATTAAAAAAATGTAATTTTTAAGAGATATGGCTTTTTAACGTACATTTATGGGAAAATAATAATGCGAGTAAGTTTATAAATGCGTTAATTTACTGTGATATGTGTTATACTCTGATTAAAATTTTGTATATGAAGTCCCTTCTGTATATTATCATTTAAATTTAGTTAAAATATTCTGAATAAAGTTACGGTCTGCATAATTTACAGGCGCGCGCGGTGTGCAGGAGAGCGAAATTCTTTTCAAACTATTTCACCCTTTGATGTACGTGTGCGCGGCACTCACCTACCGTGTTCCATATATGTCATCATCATTTCTTATTTTTTTTTAAACCAAACAGCAAAAAATGTTGCACGTATTTTTGAAAATGAATGCGCACCCAGATAAAAATAAAATAGATATCCGGAAGGAAACTGCGTTTCCGTATATTTAGGACACACACGTTAGTATTTTTTTTTTTTTTTTTTTCAAACTTTTTGAAATCTTCTCCGCGAAATCGAAAAACGATAAAATCAATGATTTATGCTTTACAGGTCACTGCACTAAATCTGTTATTTGATTTCATATATCTTATATACTTTTGTCATAGCGCTGCGATTTTAAAATATACGAGCCATCGCATTAATAACAAAAGAAAATGCAAGTCATCGATAACCGGGTAAAGTATCGAATTCCAGCTATAAAATTCGCAGCAAATTTTATGCGGTTAAATTAACTGAAGCGACGAAGAACGCTGCTGCCTTCTCTTCAATCTCCATAATCCAAAGTTCCATATTATCATTTTAAATTTGCATACTTTCATCTTCCCACACAGCATCATAAATGAATCTCCCCTCCCCCATCCCCCAACTAAAAAGCAAATGAGGAGGAGAAAAAGAAGAACAAATCCACATAACGCTATATATATCAGCAATGCAATAGTAAATCAGCCGAAGGGAAAACTCGAGTCAGCCGCGAGAAAGCGGCTCGAGGAGGCAAAATAAAAGGGGGCGAGAGCGAAAATCCAATGTTAAACGCAGCGTGAAATCGACGGCAAACAGAGTATTATAGAGGGCGAATTTCCGCTTCCATCTCTATTCAGAAGATCCTTACATCGTTGCACTCGGCGAAGTCCACGAGTAAGATCCAAAGCGGCGGACCGGTGACAACCGCGCGCGTCAACATACGTACACGTATATATATATACCTCACGCGTGCGCGCTCACGTAAGCGGTGGTACGTCTCTCGCTATCTCCCTTTCTCACACACTCAAGCCGCAGCCGCAGCGGGTTGAGAGACCTGCACGACGGACCGCGCGCGTCGGAATACGCGATCACACTGAGGAGCATGAGCGGCTCCAAGAGCCGCCACCGCTACCGCCACCGCGCGTCGACCGAGAGTAGGAGTCGTGCGCGCGCGCGCGAACTCATGGAAGCGCTGCATTGTCCTCTCTCTCTCTCTCTGTCTCTCTCTCTTCTTTATTACCCACCCCTGTCGCGGACGCTCGGAAGTCATCCTTGCCGAATGGAATATTGCTTCTCAAGGCGAGCCGATTTCCCTGAGTCCACGTGGCTTTTTTGGAGGTGAGAGAGAAAGAATGATAGAGAGAGAGAGAGAGAGAGAGAGAGGGGGACGGTGAAGTGGCAGTTGGTGTCCTTTCACTGATGGGACGAACGGGTGAGCAATTTCAGCGTGGTTTTGAATTTTTATTGGACATGAATAGCTGAAAAATGGTTTATCATTTGGCAGTTTTTGGGTCGCGTGTTCATCGATGCTAGGAATATTTTTCATCGGTATGGAGTGCAAATGTGAGACTTATTCGTCAAAAATATGAAAAATAGCACGAAGTGAATAAAATGTATCCGAAATTCTGAGATACAAATACTTACAACTTGTACAAAAATATAATATTCCGGATCTGTGTAAACCCCTGTCCATGTAATATGTTATTTCGCAAGTTCTCAAATTCGGCTATTTCTTAAAAGTAAAATAAACTTAATATAACAGAAATGCAATATTTTTTTTCATTATAAATTCGATTTGTTAATTTTAACATTCAACGAATGTTGCTGATATGTTATTCGCAATATTGCAATATAGTTAAATCTACAATATTGATTTATATTTGGAATATTGGGAAGGAAGGCATAATTAAAATTGTGATTGAAAATGGTTTGAAAAAAAATATGTATATATGTACATCTAGGTTACATAAAGGTTGTTTAACGTATAACATATATTACCGAATCGGGCAAATTAATAACCTTCAGAAAATGTTGTATAAATATTTAATGCTATATGTATGTGTTATCAAACATTGAAATATTAAATTTCCTGAAAAATAAACATATCTGTATCTATATTTATTGAATCGCCTTCAAATATTAATTTTAAAATTCCACGTCATTATAATTTATATGAAATATTTATTTTAATATCTACGTGTGCTTTTAATGATAAAATGTAAAAACACTATACCAAAAGTATTTATGAAGGCATCTAAAAATATTGATTTTTTACCTTTTTAAAATGTTAACGAAAATCTGATTTTATTATAAATCAAAACTTAAAACAAGTGTTGTCAAGTGTAGGCAGGCGAAGGCAGGCCAGACACTCGCGAGTTTAATGCGTACGTTCACGCGCAGACGGTGAATGATCCAGCCGTCTCAAGGGTGCTCTTTGTATCAGGCATCCGCAAGCATACCTATAAAGCGTCGAAAGGCGGTAGATTCCTTCTCAAGCTTCATTTTGGCCGAATCCTCCGGTGTCTTGCCTCTGAGGTTTACCTGGAGCTTACGAGTGATGGATGGCTGCATATTAATATTAATGCTATAATTGCTTGTTTGAGTAAGAATAGAATACGCCCTTAATCGAGAAAGCGAAAATTCAAGTTTAAGACAATTTATACTACAATCGCGCGATTATAGTGCGGTAAAATTGTCCAAATAAATTTTGGATATTATGAAACTTTGAAAGCTATGCTATCTCTGCTCTTCAGCGTGAAGCACACTCTATCGTTGATTTATAAAATTATGTATCCAAGGTGTGAACCAGTTCATTCCGTAGAATTAGGTGTCAAACTTCTCACGATGGGGGGAGCGTCAACCCGTCAATAGCTCAGATGCCTGTTAAGGCAGTTAAGTGTTAACTTGCGCGTTGAGTTTTTGGTTTATGCAGGGTTCGCTATATTTTTGACCTTTATACCTTTATGACTTCGTGCTATTGGTCCTCTGTAGTCTAAGCTTCTTCGCTATTTCTTCTTTTGACATATTCTTGTACTCTCTCGTGATTACGTAAATCTTGCTCTCTCTCTTTTTAGAGAGAGATTTATAACGTTCTTAGATTTAGAGAGAATAACGTGCTTTGTATTAAAAGTGAAAAGCGAAGTAGGTAAATCGAACATTAGATTACTTTATCCTCATTAATTGTACAATTACTTATATACTTTGACATTGTTGGAAGAAAAATCGATAAAAAAAATTACACCAGTAAAACGACGAAAATTTCCAGTGCTCAAGCTGCACGATCTTTTTAAAAGGTTCAGCCAAGCATGCATATAATTACACATTTTTTATTCTCGTCCTGGCAAAATGGATTCGCGAAGTCTTGTCAGCGTGCACGCCGCGCGACATAATGAATCCCTTTGCTCATGATTGATGACCGGCGGCCTTACATAAAAGTGTCTCCCTAAGCGTCCGTCATTCCTAACGCGGCTAACCCTGCCCCTTTAAAGACCATTAATTACCGTAATTGTATAAAAGCTCGATTAACACGCTCCCGGGGAACGGCATCGAGCTCACGACGCCAGCTGCTTCTCCACAGACAAAAAGCGCCTATCGCCCGTTATCTTGATCACTTATCGAGTCATTGTCTCTATCCCCTCTCCCCACCCCTCCCGTGCACATGTATGTATACGCGAGTGTACACGTACGTGTGCCGATATGTACAAGGGACATTTTGGCACGTAGGCTAAAGGCTAATTTGTAGAGGAGCGGTCGCTCGAGTGTGACCATGTAGAAAGTACCTCGTTAGGTGCTGCCGTGTGCGCCTGCTATACCTGCACCTTCGATAGACGCGCGCGTGGCGCCGGTGTAATTACCGTATCGCTTGATCGGCCGTTAGAACTAGCCTCTCGCGCTCTCTCTCACTCTCTCTTTCTGTCTCTCTCTCCCTCTCTCTCTCTCTCTCTCTCTCTCTCTCCCTCTCTATGTGCACTCTACCGCTAATAGAAAGGCCCGGTAGCCGCGAGAGCGCGTAGGTACACGTGCGAGAGCCTAAACACATCGAGGTGGGTGGACTGGCGCAGCTACGATATGGAAATTCAAGATTTTCGACGAATCGATTTGATTAGATTGAAATTACTTAAGGGTTATGTTCACGATGTCGATTGGTACTTGTGTCTGTGTGAGAGAGTTCTGTTGAAAAGTGTATTGTTTGAGAAAGTTTTGTTTAAAAACATCACATCGTTAATTGAAATATATGAAAGGTTATATTGTTAAAGGATATATTCATAAATATATACTATGTAACAAAGAAAACCAGCTGCAATTGCTGATAATAATTGTCTAAATGAATGGGAAGCTTGGAAAATATTGATAAAATATTCGAAAGAGATGCAAGTGAAATAATCCAGATATGTTCCGACATCGACATGTCAATATACTTTTGTAGTATTGTTTGCAATTTGGATTGGGAATGACTGATATTAATTATTATTTGATTGAAGTAATAATCAATAGTCATGAGTTATTTTCTACTTATGAAAGTAAATAAAATTATTTATCAAGTTCTTTGCCGATTATAAAAATACTATTTTCTTTTCTTGGATGATTAAGAACATTTTTAACCTGATAAATTGTTATTTACAAAAACCACTTGATAATATAGCTTGAGCTCTGCACAAACTTAGTGTAGTAAAAAATGTATGTACTCAGTCGTCACCAAAAAATATTAAGCTTCTCAGATATTGCGATTTTACGTGAGATGACAAGGTGGAGCAAGTGATGTAAAAGATCCCAATGCAAGGGAATCAGCGAGAACAGTAGTTATTGATTTATGTAAAAGCTTTCTTAATTCTAGCGATGGCCCGTATAATTTTCGTAAAGCTGTCCATTCATTTAATTCGCTACGGTTCGCGGGGTCGAAATAGAAGTAATCCCTTGTGAATTTTAATGTTGAATATTCATGAGTGAAAGCACTATGCTTCTGTTTCTTGCAAAGATGTATAGCACTTTTATTTTAGATTGAAAAATTGGATAATATACGGAAGTTGGTTTCTTATACACGGTGTTGACGCCCTATTTGTATTAAATATCAAGTTTCATGCTAAGAAAATGCAGTAGGCTATTTAGTACATGTTAATTTTAATATTAAAACTCACGAAGTGTAGAAAATTAGACCCCTGGATCCTAACCAGCATGCTTACAAAGCGGACTACCCAACAGAGATCTCTACATTCGGAGGTATACCGCATCAAAAAGTAGCTGGAAAGAGGGGAAGTCATGATAGAAGCCTTCTTGAATGCGGAAGTGGTGTTGAATTGCACATGTACAGGAACTGTTCGTGAGAAAGCAAGGAAGTGTGGAGTTTCGGAGCCACTGATAAATTGGCTTGGGAACATACTGAGCCAAACAGTCGAGTTCATGCTAGGTCATAACTACAGTTACGGAGCTGATCAATAGAGGGTTCCCGAAAGATATTATATCCGCTCCCACCATCTGATTCCTAGAGGCCAATAGACTACTCAAGGCCCCGAATGTTGGAGGAGGCTAAACCCAAGCCTACGCTATATTACAAAATTAAGGCATACAAGCACCTACTCTAGCGGGTAAAACTCTAGAGGTAAAGGATTCAGCAAAGTACCTGGGAGTCATCTTTGATGAGAAGCTAACCTAAGTATACATAAACTTGCCCAGTGGAACAGATTCTTGTCAGCCCTTCGTAAGTTCTAGAGGGCATTTGGAGCATTTGGAGCTTCAGCCTCAAGATTATCTTGTGACTCTATAGGGCCATACTCGCGCCTAGATTTACATATGGCGCTGTGGTCTGGTAGCCTAGAACGGAGCGAGGCAAAGCTAGAAACTATTGGAATGGCTATCTCTCAGAGGACTTGTTGAGGGAAGCCACTGGCGCAATACGCAGTAACCCTTACTGGGGCGCTAGGGGCATGGATTGCTAGGAAGGGCATTCTCTTTTCCTTGGATCAGCATGCCACGGGTTTTCAATCTAAGATCTATGCCAAACTCTTGGTATGTGCAAAGTAGCACTGAAAATAGTGGCTGAGAATAATACGATTTAACTCCTTTGAGTTCCAGGACACATCAGGATGAGAGGAAACGAAATGTCAGATAGACTTCCCATTGTATTGGGAGCTAATTCCCCCATAGAGGAGACATAACACTTAATAGGGGTCCCCAATGTCTGGAAAAGTAGGCGGGCATCGATCGGATTCGGAAACTGTACACCAAGGGATAGCAAGATACCAAGAATAGTAGACAAGCCAAATGTATTACTCTTGCATACTCTTGTATAGTTAGGGGTGGCTTAACAAGTTCTAAGGGTTGTTGTCACCCTTGTGTGAAATGGCTTTATATTCTATAGTCCAATGCCTTTCATTTACGACCAGAACTACTTCGATGCGTTAAAAATTCGCTTGAAGCCGGACCAAAACCAGACAAACAGCATTTCGACAATATAGCAGCACCAGCGCCCGCAGTGTTTGATACGTCTGGCGTCTGTGCTAGCATCACTGCTGCCTCAAACTTCTCTTCCTGAGGTTACTGGCGTCTTCGCTATCACTTTTCTAAATTAGCGTTGGAGGCATCTCGGTAGTACAGATGGTGTATCTAAGTGGACAAAACACTTATCCACCTTCTGATGGTATAACCTATGTTTGTGAACTCAAGCTATCAGCTCTTGGGGAATCACTTCCCAAAAGTCTGCGAAATTAGAGCAATATGCTTCCGGTTGATCATCTTCTTCTGCAGAACGTTAAGATTACCGAAATTGTTACTTCTTCAGAGAAAGGTACAGTAGATCTTAGACCCAAGTAGCTCTGGCTTTGGCCGCCATCACAGACTGATAATTATGTCTGCATCTAATTCATAAAACCATGGCGTCAGAATTTAATGGTCTTTAATTCAAACTCAAATGTAAGTCTAGATCCATAAACGACGGTGTTAGCTCAGCGTAACAGAATGTGGGCGTAAAGACCAGATTAGATAACTTCGACAAATTTATTTTCTCAATAATTCCTTATCTCCTAATCCACCCACAAAAATGTGCTATGGAAACAGAAACCAACTAGAGATATACCTAAATCGCCTGCAAAACCAATTCAATTCGATTTCAAAATCGTGCTTATTTTGTTTTAAATCATTATATATTTGATTACAAAGATTATAAAAATATATTTAATAACAAAAAAAAGTTGAATCGGATTTTCCATCACAATTCGATTTTGTAATTCATTCAAATCAGAAAGGAGGATGCCCATGCATACGTAAAAAAACTATACCATTGAAAAGAGAATGAAAAAATATATACATTCAACTAAAAATCATGTCTTAGAGGTGCGGGGAAGCTGAGTTATAACGGAACATAGTTTTCACCCCCAAATAAGAAGAAATAAATTTAATTTAACCAAAATAAAACATTTTGCATTAGTTATTTTTAGTTTTCAAATAGAAGCTCATGATAGAATCGATCGTCTCTTTCACTTTTTCAATGGGTGGTGCACCCTGAAAACTTCTTAAAACGTTAGGCAGTTTTCGATCAACACCCCCTATCGGGTTTTAGTACATTCAACAATCCTTGCATCATTTGTTTTGGACCAACTTAAGGACGCTTGCTCACAAAATGAGTTTCTATAGAATCTTATGAAACTTGCAGGGTAGATTCTTATTGTTATTATGTGCAACATCTGCAAACTTCAGAAAGCCTAGCAACACCGTTCATGAGATATAAGCTATACGGTGTCTTATGAAAAAGTCGTGAAAAAATTAACGTTTTCATTAATAACCCCAAAAGTTTTCTATAGAATTGAACGAAAAAGAGATATTTTACTAATGATGATATTTTAAATAAGCTCTCCAAAATCCAGAAAGCCTAGCAGCACCGTTTTCGAGATACAGTTGTTTAAAGTAGGTAACTTCGGCCGCGCGTGTCCTTGTGTGCGTGTAAACAAACCAATGGCGTGCCCGCGCGCTACGCGTGTGTCTACACAGACGGAGCGCTTCGATGTGAATGTACACACCGATGAAGCGGCGCCATGTGTACGTGTACAGTCTCGCGTGAAATTTTGAGAGTGGGGAGACCCGAGAGAGCGCTAGGCGTACGGCGTTCGACTCTGCGTACTTTTGGTTACGATTGCAATGAGCAAGCGTCCTTAATACCAAATATAAGCTTCTGATGCAAGCTATCATTACTTTCAGTTTTCGGATGGACAATGCACCCTTAAGCTCGTTTTTTGAAAGGTAAGGCAGTTTACGATCCACATCCCTTATCGGATTTCAGCACATTCGATCACCTTTGCACCATTTGTTTTGGACCAACTTAATACCAAATATAAGCTTCCGATGCAAGCTATCATTACTTTCAGTTTACAAATGGGCGATGCACCCTTAAGCTCGTTTTTGAAAGGTAAGGCAGTTTTCGATCAACATCCCTTACCGGATTTCAGCAGATTGACCACCGTTGCACCATTTGTTTTGGACCAACCTAATACCAAATCAAAGCTTTCGATGAAAACTCGACCACCTTTGCACCATTTGTTTTGGACCAACCTAATACCAAATCAAAGCTTTCGATGAAAACTCAACCACCTTTGCACCATTTGTTTTGGACCAACCTAATACCAAATCAAAGCTTTCGATGAAAAGTCCACCACCTTTGCACCATTTGTTTTGGACCAACCTAATACCAAATATAAGCTTCCGATGCAAGCTATCATTCTTTTCAGTTTTCGAATGGGCGATGCACCCTTAAGCCCGTCTTTTGAAAAGTAAGGCAGTTTTCGATCAACATCTCTTATCGGATTTCGGCACATTCAACCACCTTTGCACTATTTGTTTTGGGTAACCAAATACCACATCAAAGCTTTCGATGAAAACTATCATTCCTTTCATTTTTCGAATGAGCGATGCACCCTTAAGAACGTTTTTTGAAAGGTAAAGCAGTTATAGTTTTCATCGAAGGCTTTGATTTGATATTTGGTCGTCCAAAACAAATGGTGCAAAGGTGGTCGATTGTGCTGAATTCCGATAAGGGTTGTGGATTGAAAACTTCCTAACCTTTCAAAAAGGACTTTAAGGGTGCATCGCCCATTTGCAAACTAAAAGAAATGATAGTTTTTATCAGAAGCTTTCCTTTGGTATTAGGTTGGTCCAAAACACATGGTGCAAAGGAGGTTGAATGTTCCAAAAACCGATGGAGGGTGTTGATGAAAAACAGACTAAACTTCGAAAAAATGAACTTAAGGATGTATCGCCCATTCAAAAACTGAAAGAAACGATCGATTCTATCACGAGCTTCTATTTGATTCGCAGAAAATTAAAAATAACTGGTGTAAAATGTTTTATTTTGGTTAAATTAAATTTTTGTCTCCTTTTTGGGGTGAAAACTAGATTTCGCGATAACTCAGCTTTCCTGCACCTGTAAGACATGATTTTTAGTTTAATATATACATTTTTTCATGCTCATTCGAATGGTATAGGATTTTTACGTTTCCACAAGGGTGCTAATTTTACGTATGTATGGGCAGCGTCCTTTAATTCTGATTAAATTACTCTGATTCTCTGACTAGAACAAATTTAGTCACGACTCATTAAACTTGATTCACAAGATGACTCACGATTCATTAGATTCGATTTATTTGTAAAATAAATCACGATTTAAATACTCGATACACCTTAATCGTAAATTTAAATCATGATTCGTTATATATGATTCTCAAAATTAATCGTGAGTAAATTTAACCTATTAAAAAAGTAAACGTCATTTGATTTCACCGATTCACAAGATGAATCATTATTTAGCAAATGAATAAGATTAAGATGGCAATTTTAACCAAAAATATTATTTTGTTCATAGTCACTTACTACTAATATTATTAAGATTAAGGTACTTTAGAAAACAATATTTATAATGTAAATTGCAATTTAGCTTCCCGAATTCAGGAGCTGAAGCACAGTTCAGTTTTACTATTAACAATGAAATTCGACATTGAGTTTTTATGATTGAGGAATCAAATTATGATTCAACTTTCTCGATTCAAATTTTGAATAATCATCTCTAGAACCTGATATTTGTAACTTTTCTAGGTTGTAGCAGCTCCGAGAAAGTCATTCACGATTGAGACTCGTTGGTAAAAAATTCTAGGGAATGAGTGTCGTCGGTATATAATAATTTATTTTATCATATCCTGTTACAAATTTTAATATCAATATTTAAATAATATAGTACTTAAAAGTCACATCATTGTCAAACTCAATCATGACATTAATTATTAAAGAGATTTGAAATGAAGTAATATTTTAGTTTTGGAAGTATTTATCAATCTTTTGTAACAGTTTAAAAAGGATATTTCTATTTCAATTTGAATGAAGATATTTTAATTTTTGGTATTTAAAATTCATAAAATAAAGTAATAAATGAAAAGAAAAACGAATATTTAAGATCTAATTTTCATGGCAATGTCTTTGTCAGCCATTTAAAAACTCACGACATTTTCCTTCAAATACAACTATACTTCCTCATCATACCGTAAAGTATAAAACAAAGTATCTCACCTAAGCCAGTTAAAATCAAATTACACGCACTGTAATTCCTATCGAATTTAAAATGAACGCTGTGCCAGACGGTATTTACTAGAAAGGACCCGCTCTAAACCTACCCAGCTCCATAAATAAATGACGGTTTTTTCGCGCTCGTGTCCTTTACGAGCTGCCGCGCGTGCTTTTTTTACAACACACATACATACGAACCCGCGTAGCCACACGCAAATGATAAAATCGATATCACTCAAAAGCATAAATATTTACAAAACTTCCCAGTGAACAATGTTTCCACCCTTCGCCTACACCACCCGACGTGTATTTATTTGCGCGCATGCGTTATACGCGGAAATCGGCACGATATTTTTTATCGGGGATTACCGCGGCCTCGTATTTACGCACGTCCGCTAAATACCAACACAGCCGCATGGGGCACGCGCGCGAGTGCAAGCTCCCGCGCTTGCACCACTGCCGTTAATGCGCTCGTCTGTGTGTATATGTGCGAGCGCGAGATGTACGCTGGAAAGAGAGAACGTTTGCGTGAATGATGTCTTATACGGTGGTAGAATATCCTGTACAGCCGCGGAAGGCGAAAGAGGGAGAAAGATGGAGGGGGAAGTGAGAGAGCGTAGGTAGTTATACGCGCCTTCGTCCTCTCCTTAAAACTTGAACGGGGAACATATTTTTTAAGGTTAGGGCAGTTGTTCGAAAAGTTTAACGGAGATGTTACGGCCTTTGATACTTTCACATCGTTGCTGTGTATTTAAAGTTTTGCGAACCATGTGCGCTATTTAATGGCTTATTTTAGATCCGTTTTCGACTATCGACTCGTTTCTCTTTTCAAAGAGTAGTAAGTATTTTTTTAATGTGCTTTGAAAATATTATGGATCTTGCGCAGGGTTTTACGTGCATACTTATGATAATAATGCCTATTCATATGATACTTTCTGGGATAAAAGTGTATTTTATTACACTGCACGTATAAAAATTTATATTTTATAAGTATGACAATACAAAAAATGTATTTCATCTTGAAAATATACAGCATACTGTTTTGTATAAAAATGTAAATTTTACTGTTCCGGCGAAATAAATAAAACTGCTTGTCGTTGGACCGAAACCACCAATTACATAACACAATACAAACCCATAAAAAGAAAAAACACAAATTTATAACTGCTTCCAACTCTATTATTTGTCGGCGATCAAACAAAAATTCGATTATCGACCAATTCAATAACAACCGCGTCACCCGAGAGTTGAAACAATACAGAAGGCGGTCGATTCGCGCGAAAAAAAACGACTCCAACCACTCCACCGTACGCCTGTTACATACATACGTCCGCGTAAATACGATTAGTCTAGCGAGATATTTGGTTATCCCTCGATGCAAACAACATTTGTAGGCTGCGTCAAATCGACGAGGCAACCTATCACCGCGCAACTTCGTTTGGTTTGCCGTTTCGATCACATTATTTTTCTCCCTCCCCGTACAGCCTCTCTCGCTCTCGATACACCTAGCTATTACATACCTCACGTACGCGCGATTCCACGTGTCGTCGCGTCGCGTACATTGTCTTACCCGGCGGCAAACCTATAAAGTCCCGAGGGTGATCGCGCGCCCACGCGGTACCGCCTGTATCACTTATATAGCTTCGCGCACACAAATTGTCATACAGCCGAAACACACGCTCCAGTTGCTCGCCGCGCGCAAATACCATTAATACGCGCGCACGGTCTCACTCGGGAGGTCGAGGGATTATCGGACGCGCTTAATACATTATACAAACGCAGAAGTAAGCCGTGCACACACGTGCGCGTCCGTCCATTGGAACGAGGGCGTAACGCAAACATTTTCTGGCCGCTCACACCGACGCACAATACGTGTCTGTGTGCGTGTGTGTGTATGCGCGTGTGTGTGTACGCAAGAGCATATATATATATACAGACGCGGGAGCGAACTGCTGTTCTCACGTACGTTTCCTCTTCTATTTTGCTCGTTTCCACTCCTGCGAGAATATCGGCGGCGGCAGCGGCGGCGAACGAATCAATTTCTGCCTTGCCCGTGAATCAGATTTATTGGTTCCTCGAGTGCGCGGCTTGCACGTGCCTCTCGATACCCAATGCCGTACACCGACTCACCCCCCCCCCCCACATCCATCCCCATACACACATACATGCGTATATATACGCGTGCGCGCATACATGCAACTTTTCGCGAGAACTTTAAGAGTCTTGTGGGTGTGGTTTTTTCGGGTAATATCGCGCGAAGAAACGCCGGTTGCGAAAAGAAACGGGAGCAAGAGAGATGACACACACTCTCTCTCTCTCTCGAGTGTACGCGCGGCTATTGATTTTTCCTATATTTCATTGCAAACGTGAGCGCGCAGCGTGCAGCCTCTCTCAACGGGCCCCTGTGCGCTCGTAAATAATTTGAATCTCGCGGCGAAAATTAAATCCTCGCGGCGCAAGGCGCCCGTTATATATATATATATATACAAGCTCACCCCGTGCGCGCAGTACACGTGCTTTCCTCTACACGTCCCTCGGACGAGTCAGGGAGAGAGGTATAGAGGGGGAGAAAGATAGCTACATGGGAGAGGAAGAGCGAGCTTACGATGCGGCAACGGGCCTCGCGCATAACTTATCTTACCTTATACGTACAGGTATATATATATACCGTGGGTCGGGCTTCCTCCGTTACCTCTGGCGCCCCCCGAATTAATTAATTCGTTCATTCAATATCTCAGGGTGCGTGGGGGGGTTTATGGTGACTCATTAACGAGATTCTGACCTAGTGCCGCCCGTCGTCACCTCTTAAGATGTCGTTCCTGATATAGATATATGTATATACATACGTAGGTTTGGGCACGTGCTTATTCGGTCCCTTTTTCGGCATGTTATAAGCGCGACGCTGGATATACTTAGCTAATTATTTCACGCTGCCGAGGAATTTATTTTGCTATCTCCCCTTCTTTCAGGACTGGAGTGGCTTGCAAATACTCGTGTTTCGAGATAATATTCACGCTCACGCGCGCTGATTAAATGTCCCAGAGGGATAATATAATTATTAACGTCAATCTAGGGTAATTGATTAAACACTCGTTGCTGCGACTTTTTTTCTTGAATTATGAGTTTATTATACAATAGAAAAAAGCTCGTGCGAGCTTTCAGTCGTAATATATAATATAACTTCTTTATACATTGTGAAGGTTGTTTATACGTAATACAAAGGCCTCCGTTAACGGTTAATTTACATTTGTGGCATACAATATACTAGTGTTACAATGGCTTGGTGAGTGAAATAAAAGCTAAGTGAGAATCATTGAATTGCTATAGCAATGTTCAAATATTTACATCTGTTTATCTTTGCATTGGTGCTTGCTTGATTTCTCTTTTCTTTTATTTTGTCATGCAGTCACAGTTGTATGCTCATTATGTATGCATTAGTACGATTGACAAATGAGTCAACATTATAATGAGAAGTGGAATCGCGTATCGCAGCTAATAATAAATGTGACTGAGTAAATAATATTACTATATTTTAAATATTGATCCATGCATTGCAAGGAAAAGTATTTTAATTATTATAACAATAATTATAAACTTTATTACATTAAGATATAAAAAATATTCTCAATTAGTTTGTAATATTACAACGCACAACTATACAACGCTTAAAATTATTACCTATTACTAATTATGAATATTAAAACGCAAGTTCTAATCCCACTTTGAATTTGTAAAATTCTATCAAACAATAACATGAAGCGTATGAAATTCGATCGGACATATTGCTGACTTATTATTATTGAACAAATGCATGTAGGGTCCTGAAGGAAGTTCCACGAAGATAATTCTACATTTGACCTCTTCTCTGACACTAACGCGAATAGAATTTTCGGCGGTGTGATCGTCTCCGTTCATGTATAAAACGGAAATGATCGATTGTACGGGCCGTAATAAATCTAATGCCAAGCGCATTGATGGAAAGTTATATAACTTTACCTATAACAGAATAATTTTTCTCCTTGCAATTTATTTGTATTCCCGGCCATTGCTACAACTATACATCTATTTTAAATATTACAGTTTATTATTTTATAAAACTATGCGCATTATTTGTTACACGTTAAAATAGAGAGCTACAGTGTTACTGATATTGAAATATATATGATTAATATTTTGTTTTCAAATTCGAATACATAATTTATATCTTTAATTAAAAACAATGAAAACATTAATTTATTGTAAGTCCCTTGATTTCTACATTTTTTGAGATTTTGTTTGTTGATAATCTTAAAGTCTTATTATAATAACTAAAGTTCACCTTCGTTACAAATGAATTTTTAAATTTCCATATAAAATACTAATTGTAAGCCCCGCAGAAATCTCAAAAGAACGTTTAATCATTTTAGACCTATATATAAATGCTCTCCATTTTAAAATTAAATTCTACCTCCACTAACAGTAACTTACAAGTAATTAGGTACAATCTGACTATAATAATACAGCTATATTTACTTTGTGTTTTTAACTATACAAGGTATTAATTTCTGTACAAAAGGCAATTGCAGACATCTTCTTGTTAGTGAAGATCAATATCAACTTGCTGTAATAAATCCGGCTCTGAAACAAAATCATGGAACATTGATTAAAATATTATATTAAATTAATTACAGAATATTATGAAATCCATATAAATGGAAAAAAATATAAATAATTGCATCCACGTAAAATTTAATTACATTTGACAAATAACACACATGATTGTCATTATTTGAAATACATATCTTTTATGTTACATAACCAGTCATACAATATAAAGGATGCTAAAAAACATGAAATTTATGAAAAATTTATTGTTTTATTAAGCGGAAAAGTCATTAAAATTATTAATTAAATTTTGTCCCTAAATTTAATACATGGCTTTTTTATAGTGTCCCATTTATCAACGTAATTAAATTTTCTTTCAATTTCTTTTTGATATAACACATTTCAGACAATACATTGAATAAAATACTTTATTCCCATTTCTACTATAATGGTCATTTTACAGCTTGAAAAGCGGGGCAAAAGTGGCGTCTGATTCCCTCTTTTACTTCTTTCCCGCTAATTTACTTTGTTCTCGCATTATGCGGGAATAAAGTAAATTAGCGGGAATAAAATAACATATAGTCTAATTTTTTACGTTTATGGTGAATTGGGTTAAAACTAACAAAATTATAACACATAGATACAAAATAACTTTTCTTCTATGAAGTGGTCACAGTGGCAATGGGAATAAAGTACTATATGTACTATTAATTTACATCCCATTGATATTATCCCATGCCAACTTCAAAAAGCTAGTTCATCTGTTGAGATAAAACTTCTTTTCTCCTACTATAGTTGTATAATTTTAGAAGAGAATCAAATAACATTGAAATAGTCATATTAAGTTTCTTCATTTTCTTGATCTGAAATTCAAAGCACCCTATTGCTGTGAATTTTTCATCAAAATATAAACATTAAACTAAGAAAACCATTTGTATGACTCCTCCCACACATGTTAACGAAAACCTCTAGTTTTACGTATGATATTCTACCTCTCCCATTTATTGCTAGTACCTAAAATAAGTCTATTGACCATCATTTCTTCAGCAACAAAATTAGTTAAAAGTTTTTTATTTTTAAGATACTCACGAACACGATTGTTCATACTATATTAATTTCTTATTCCTCGATATAATGGAGTGATATAATATTTTATTCTAAGAAATAGTAGAAAAATCGATCCTTCATTTGAAAGTAAATATTTTTCTCATAAAAGTAAAACTTTATTAACCTTTGCAATACAGTTAATTATACTCGCTTATTCAATGTGCGGATTGAACTAGTTCTAACTTTGCTTACATTCCGAACCCAAAATAACTTCCATTTTGTCGTTAGCGAATCAGAGAGGCGTGGCCGTCAATTTTCAAAATTTGAGCGATACACTCCGTGTTCGGATGCCAAACTATTTTGATAGCTTTCACGCGTCATATTCATGCGCGTGTGGCCACAGCCAAATCACTGGCGTAAAAAAGCGAGTGGTATACGCGCCGCGTGTCGGAGAAAAAAGAGAGAGAGGGAAAGGGTAAGAGTAAAAATTCAACCATTTCCACTTAACGCGATCTAGCGCGAAACAGTAGCCGGTTCAACCCCTCCCCCCTCTCTTTTTCTTTCTTTCTCTGTCTCACTCATTCTCAATCGTATCTCCCTTATCCCGCTATTTCCAATCATTTCTTTTCAGATGCGTGGTCGGAACGCCAACTGCATTTACGGGTATATTGGCCGGCGTTCTGGAGCTAACGTTTCCGCAAAATCGGCAGATTCGAGCGTGCGCGCACGCACTTACGAGCGGAAGAGAGGGGGCGCAACTATTGCGCGCTGGCGTGGCTCTCGGCGGATTGAAAAATTCTCGGTTAAAAGTGTACTGTAGCTATGCAACGTTTGATTAGAATGTGCTTTTAATGCGAAAGGGCATATAATCCGTTGCAAAAATAAACGAATCAAATAAAGTAATTTCTTGAGCGGTAGTGTGTAACATCGGATTTTTCGGACTCTCAATGATAACGAAGCTACGTTATCAGTATTTATTCAATTATTTTCGTATATAGCTTTGTGATGTTTTAACGTTGAATATTTCGATTCTTCTGTTTGTCGTTTCAAGAGGATTATAATAAAAAGTTATAAGCCGATAAAAATAATGATTTTAAACAAATTACTTGTGCAAATAGGTGGTAATATAAGGTATCAGATGCACAATTACTGAAAGATTATAAAAGATAAAAATAGGAATTCTATAAGTGTTTTCATAATTAAGCTTAAATTTGATTACTTAAATTTGATTATACTCGCTTTCCAATAATGAAAATATAATTATAGCATTTCTACGTAAAATTACTCTATAAGTTTAAATTGACTAATCCGTACTCTTCAAACTCGGTAGTTAGACAAGAAATTCCAACTTCTGAAGCAATATTGTTTACAAGTCCAAGTTGTTTTCTGTAAAGACCTTTGTTTAATATGTATTAAATAACTTTCACAATGAAATGAATTTATATGCAACTTCTATAAGCGTAATGCTATGAAACATAAAGGTAATGCAGTTAACGCCAAATCACTCGGCGTACTTTAATAAGACACTTTTGTACATAAAGACTAAGAAATAATTTTTCCGTAGATTCCTTTTTTAGTACGGTTGCTTGAATGGACGTAATCCATTGGTATTTACTTAAACTAAATTTTTCGTGTATATGACATAGACTACACTGACAGAAAAACCCGGGGAAAAATTCCTATGTTGCTCTTGGAAGTTGCCCACAACTGCTTAAAATCGAAAAATTTACTATCTTTTATATGAAAAAGTCCAAGGTCACAAGTAAAACTTGCTATGCCAGCATAGTAAAAATTAACACGTGGCTAATGGAACTTTATCTTTTGTACATTTTCCCAGGCTAGCATGGTAAAAATTGAGAAAGTTTTAGAATAAGAATTCACACGTTCAATCGTAAACAGCCCGCGAGTGCACGAAAAGTTGACCTCTTCAATGTCAAAATAGGAAAGATTCAGACAAATACATGTCAACAAACTCAATCCACCTTGGCAACATCGAGACAAAACACAAACGCTAAACGCAACAACTGAATGTGCCGTTCTAATCCAATATACTTGTTTTTATTTATTTTTTTTTTATTTTTTATGATGAGACAATTTTTAAAATAATTGTTTATTTGTAATATTTTTAAGGAAGGTTGTGAAAAACTATTATATCGAAAATACAAATTCATTAATAAATAAATGAGCTTGTTTAATTTAAGGTATTGGTAATATTTATAAAATGTTAAACAATATTCTTAATATATAACATTTGTAATAAATTACGCTAAAATAGAGAATAGTATTATTCGAGTTAAAGCATAATTTGTTATAAAATTAGCGCGCATATCTTACGTTTGGGGATATACAAGTTCCAAAATTTTGTAGGACATATGTCTTTATAGGTAAGTGGTTAGCGCTCCCGACTACCGTGCCAAGGGTTCCAGGTTCGAGTCTCGATGTCGTCAAAAATTTTTAATTTATTTAATAAATTTTCTTTAATCATGTTTAATTCAAAAATAACTTCTGTATTGTCTAAATATAATAATTATGTGTCTGATACTCGCTCCTCCCCCACTCCTAAAAAAAAAGATGAAATAATTTTTTTCGCTCTTTAAAATCAGTTATAAAAAAATTCCCATGTTAGACTTGGAATTTTTCCTACGTGTATTGCAAATTCTGCTAAAAATCCGACATATGGTCGAGTTACGATTCCAACATGGTAATTTTTACACGACAACATAAGAATTTTTACCAGATTTTTTCTGTCAGTGTATAAATTAATCATTAAAAAATTAATTAGCATCATAATATTATCTATAAACGTTTACACTCCTAATAACGTATTTTAATACAAATCACATTTCATGCAATCTAAAAATTATTATCCCTTTTTCATCTATCCAAACACCAAACAGAAAAATATTTCTCGCGGTAATACTTTCACTCCTAAAAGCACTCAGACAGCCAGGTTTTCACCGGCGTTTTAGATATACCTGCTGACATTGTCGACTCTATGCCAGCACGCCTGCCGTCAAAACAGGAATGTTTTCGCTATCACCGGCTCTTTTTCTCGCGCCGTGGAAAGCTTCAGAGTCGCGGAAAAAAGGCTCGCCGAAATAGCCAATAGCCGGCCGCAGCTGAACGCCGGAGGACGTCATCATCGAAAACTTGGAATTGCCCCCGGGCCGCATACTTTACTCCGGGCGCGGCGCGGAGAGGACGCGCTGCGCATACACGGAAGCGTGGCGAACGTGCCGTTCTGCCTCTCTCTCTCTCTCTCTCTCTTCTCTGTACACATATAGCGGCTTCTCATTCCGCCACTTATCTCAAGAATCGGTCGCCAGTTCGGAATAGTTTTCGCAACAACAGGAATTAGATTTGGAGTCTAGTTTCCCCCGTCCTCCTCCACCTCCTCCTCCTCCGGGCTCTATACGTACCCGTCGTGTTTTCCTCGCGTCGAGTGTTATCACCGCAAACTTAGGACTACTAAGTTACTACCCACAGCACAAGGCCACCCCCCCTCCTCTCGCCTCTCCCCCGCCGTCGCCCACTCTCGCGTCGTCCAGTCCTGCGGGGCGAGACGCGCTTGTTTCGCAACAGTTTCACCACTATCGACGCAGTGGCGGCGAGTTTGAAATAGAGACCCCGCGCCACCGCTTGGGAGGTTGGAATCGCTCTCGCGGTGTCCTGGTAATACGTGCCGAGAAATTAATCAAGTGCTAATCGAAAACGTGATGGTCTCACACTCCCCTCCGCCCCTTCCACTTCCTGCGTAAAATTTGATCTTGCATTTGGTAGTTTCGCCCTCTCAATGTATATATATAATAGGTATATATATGTGTGTGTGTGTGTGTGTGTGTGTATGTGTGTATGTGTGTGTGTGTGTGTGTGTGTGTGTGTGTATGTACACTATATGTCGATGGGATAGGAGGAAAGTTGAGCACCGCGTGCGAGCGCGCGAATTCTGCCAGACGTAAATTAATGAAAGCCTCTGGCTCCGTCGTGTACCTTATAACCCAAGTACGATGAGGCTTGAGCGGCGAACGCGCGCGCGCGAGTTGCAGCGATCGATAGATGCTGAAGGGGGGAGGCGCAGAGAACGCGTTGTGCGATTTGATCGATTTTCCTCGAACTTAATTTCAATTCGATTGTGCTTGCAGGTGACGCCGCGCAGCAATGCGATTTCGGCGGAGAATAATATGCTCTGTGGCGGCGAGCGCGCGCGCTGAGTGGGAAGTAGGTTGGAAAACATTCACAATTATTTGTTTCAATGCTGTTATGAATGTTCTACCAGTATTATTAGTGTTGGAAGTTTTTGCAATTTAAAGTCCTTTATACATATTTTGGTGAATTGACGTTATTACTATTTTTAAACTGTCGAGTTGTGCCATTTAAGTAACTTAAAGGATGAATCTTTTTTCCTCTATCCCTTGTTATAGTTATCGTTTCTTGTTTATTTTAAAAAATTTTGCTTCCTCCTAGAGTAAAAAGTTAAAAACCACACCGAGCTATTTTTCAATTTTTATATTAGTAATTGTGGGCTTACTCTCGCATCGAATATTTCAAGCGAATCAAAAGAAGATTATTGCCATGTCCTTTTTTATTATACAAATATTATAGTTTATGTATTCCAATAATAATCAATAATCATCACTTTCAACATAACTGAATTCTCGAAAGAGCCGCAGATGTTAATAGAACGAAAGGCTCCGATATTTCTCTCAATTTTTAATAATCTTTTGCAATATTTATACTAAAAAATATAATAAGGATTTCATAAAGCTTTCAGCACACTCTGTTTTCGGTCTTCACTTATCAGCAATTATATCCACTCGCTAAAGAGATACCGTATTCGTCTTGATTGCGTCGTGTGCGCTTAACTCGAACGGTCCTATACTAAATCACGACGTACTTGCAGCGTCTTGGTTATTAACCGCCTCTAATTTGAAATCGAAGTTCATCAGCCAAGGCAATGGATCACCAGCACTCCCGCTACCAGCACCCTCTCACGTGTATTCCTCTATACCGGGCCCGAGCTAAAGGTAGAACTTTCCTATAACGAGGACCACATGTTTCCGAAGCGTATTTACCATAGCCGCAATTTCGATTAGATTGATTTCTCTTTTTGCCGCGCGTCACTCGATTCCGACGTTGTGGATATACAGTAAGCCGTAAAAGCAAATCAATGGAGCTAAAACAGCTGTACACGCACTCACGCGATGTGATCTTCTTCCTGCTGAATCGATCAAGGGGATTTCTTTATAGGCCTATAAAATCGCATGGTATCACCAGTCCCGATAGCCCGATAGGCACTCTGCGATGGCGTGCAGGGACGTATCATCGGGCTGCTTAGCATGGTCTCTAAATTTCCCCTGTCGTCGAGCATTTTCGCTTTTGTTTTAAATTTGATAGCAGTGCCCATTAGAATTTAATAGTTACGGGATGGGATGATGTATACATTAATTTAGATATTTATTACGGTCGCGCAGTTAGTATCATCTTCTAATATTTATAGAAAATTTCAGTTTTATCACATATTGATTACTGTAGATGATATAATTAATGAGCCCCAATTAGCTTATTTTCGCACCTCTAAGAATATTTAGCTATTAAAAGAAAAAATAATAATTTTTTAAATATAAATTATTTATCTACTTAAATGACATTTAAACGATAGTAAAATGCTATTCAGTGTGAAACGTATAAAAAAAATAGACTAGAATTTCAATAGAATTTCAAACCTTTAAATAGTACACGATATCAAGCGAAAAACTCGTTGTACATGAATAGAACGCAGGAAATTAAGGTTTGTTTAGTATATTTACATTTTTTTTATCTCAATCCACTAACCAAACCAAAATGCAGTTAACTTTTTTGTGTATGCTATTTGATCCGATTTAACTCGTAATATTACAATTACTGCGTTTTTTATAACTATTTATCTTTGCAACTTTATGAGGATATTTTACTATAAATTATTAAACAACTTTATGAATTCTGTAATCTTGTAAATTATCATTTATCATTTTTTATAAAACTTTATTTAGAAAATATATTTCATACAATTCATAATATATTAATTTTAAAAGATTAAATTTTCAACTTTAATTGATACATAAATGGAATATTTAACTATAAACCACAAAAACAATAATCACTCAAAAACTTTCGATAACTATATCCCCGTAATTAAGAATGTCCACATGCAGTTTCTAGGAATATCCAACACAGTTCACGGTATTTATAGTAGGATATTGAAAGAGCAATGTCAGATCTACGGTCATTGCAACATCGATATTGTTTTCTAGTTTCATAAATATTTGAAAATTCTCTAATATTTTGTATGAAAAAAATTATAATCACTAATAAGGACAATAAAGTACATAAGAAGTTAGTTGTATAATATAAAATATTGGAAATTAGCTCAAAATGTGCGCGATCGACATAAGGGGCACAGTAATTACAACCTCTATCGTAATAATTTTATTGAACAACGCTTCAACAATGTTATTAAATTTGCGTTTAATAATATACGCTATGTTGTATCATTGCAACGCTCTGTGTACGATATAATGTAGTGTGATGTTGCGGCTATCTTCTAACATCGAAAAGCGAAACTATTTCATCTAGAGAAGATTCTCGGTACTGGTACTCCATCGTTTTTCCAGGTATAACCAGTTTCGATGCTGCTGGTTAAAATTAACGTTCAAGACGAGTAATGATTCTCTATAATCGCTATTTACAAAGAGCTAAACTAGGTTATTTAAGATCAAATTAACAAGAATTAAATATTTAATAAAATAGAAAGGTTGGTCGTTTTGCGATTCTTAGAATATGTTGTCGGACAGTATTCAATAACACCCTTAATTGTGATTTGACTATACTTTAAAAAATATATTCTAAATTATTTAGTGATTAACTGATTGATAGGAAACAAACAAATGTTTGAAAGATAATTTTGAGTCCAGCGATTGTTGTTCCCATTTTAAATTTCTATGAAACTTCGTGAATCGTGAAATTAAGGTGGTTCGAACGCCAAAATCGACGTTAAATATAAACATTTTTTTAAACTACTTTTTCGAATATTATAATATGAGTGATGATGAAATTGGAAAGAATTGCACTTCAAGTAAAGAAAAACATTTTTTAAAGCAAATTTAATTATTATTAAACAAGATATCGCCATCCATCAGTTATTATATTATCATATACTAGAATATAATTATGTTGATTCCAAAGCACAATTAATTTCACAATTAATGTTTTTTAATTTAATAAAATATTTACAAATGTAAATGACTAAAATTGTTTTCTAAACCCGATAGTAGGCAAACATAAACATATGACAATGATAATATTGTGCAACCTGTCATAACATTCAATTAGAGTTAATAATAAAAATGCGGTCTTGATCGTAAAACAAAAGTTTTGTACATTCGTGGCGGAAAAAACGTATTCATGCTATTCCAAAATAAACATAAAAGAAAAAAAATGCCGGAAATGTGACATACCGTAAACAATTTCGTCGATACTACCACGAGAAACATGAGTTTCCATAAGTGAATTGAGTTTTAAACGTTGGCTAAACCGAAAAATATTAATGAAATTTCGGTTCATAACTCAGCCAGCTACATACATGCACGCGTATATACACACACACATACGCACGCACGCACGCACGCACGCACGCACGCACACGCACAAACACACACATACACACACACACACACATATACACACACACACTGGCCCTCTAACGTCGGACGTTTTTCTCTTTCCCTTTTCTAATTAACGTGTACTAGTACTTTTTCAGGCCCTCTTTTTCCCCGGAGCGCAGACGAAGTAATACAAGCAGAAGCGAGGCGCCGACATAGCGACTACTGCACGGCGGGCGCTCGCGGAAGAAAGCTCGAAACCGCGCTCGCTCGCGGCTTGGCGAAGCGTTTTACTGCGTTATCGCGATTCGCCCCCGGGGGGAGAGCGAGGAGCACTTCACAGGGAACCACCGCTAGGCAGCCCCGGGCGTGTATAAGCCCCGAAATTGCCAGTAGACGAGAAACTTCGACCTTTGCCCTTTAATTTTTTCTTCTTTCCCAGCAGCAGCGCCGGGCTTGCATATAACGGAACAGCGATTAATTTTTTGGCCCGGAAATTCAACGACGCTCGCGCGTGTGTGTGTATGTGTAAGTTTGCGTTTAGATTCTCGAATGAGGATGTATAACGTGACGCGAGGAGAGAGAGAGTGAGGATACGATGAGTGTATGCGCGGGAGGTAGATGCCACCAGCGATGAAAGCCTCGATGCTGCGGCTTTTCCACGAAGTCTTACGCGTGCGCGCCGGGGCGGGACTTTAAATTTTTGATCGCGAGGATTTCGCGTGGAACGACGCACGAAATTGCATCTTTTCTCCGGGGCTTCTCTCGCTCTTACGGTCCCCCATCCCTTTCTTCTTTGGGCTTGCGCGCGTGCACGCGAGTGCCGACAACACCGATGTATTCTAGATTCTCGCGTAACGCGCGTAAGCTGAAAATAAATGTAATGCATAAATACGTATGCGTGACGATGCCGCCGACCTCCTCCGCCAAAGAGGAATGGGAAATCGTTCAGGCAGCGCTTTTACGACCCCCGACGGTCGCGCACGTGATAATGGATTGAAGTATCATCAATCGATTATCGTCCGCGTAAATACATATATATGTAGGTGTGGATAACGCGTATCCATGGAAAAGTGGTATTGTGTGACACGCGTCAATTTGTTTTGAACGAATTTTGTTTTTATATGTACGATACGCGACGCGGAAAATAGTTCGATGCGCTTTTTTATGTTTTACAAATTTTTTTAACGTAGGCGTCTGCTTTTGTTCTGTAAAAAAAAAAAAAACACAACCAGCGCTAAAAGCAAAACAAAACCAATTGTTCACATATTTTTATGTACATGATTCTATTTGTTGATATACTAAACGCCATACGTTTTTCGTTAGAGTATTATACCCACCATTTCGGCTTTCCTCCAGGTACAGGCTCGTGCGCTGCGATCGTCTCCTGTCAGTAGAGTATCTGATCCTCGGTTCGACCCTCTGCGCTGAAATGTACGTCGGCGTGGTGAAGTCGTCCGGGCCGGTCTCCAGTGTCGTCGGACTCGCTCGTCTCCGGCAAATTACTAGTCCTATCACCACGCCGATCCCCACCAGGATCAGCGCCACCGCAACTACGGACACAGGTAAGAATAAAAGTCGTATAAAGATAAAAAAGAGAGGTATCGCGCGAGACAAATTTGACGATTTGTCAGGGATTTTTTTCGTCATTGGTGAACGAAAGTCGACGGGACAAAGAGAGTGCAGTTCGTTCTGATTCGGGATCGCTGTTGAAAAAAAGGAAATGCCCTGGTTGAAATGTTAACCATAAATTAGCCATTTTTTTCGTTAACTTTATGGCTAAGAACAAGATTTTACTTTTATTTGATAATTATATACCAATTTAAAGGAGATTTTGGCATTTACATTTGACAACATTGATATTTTAAGTATTAGTAATACTTCTAGGTACATTTTGTTATTGTTAGATATTGATTTTTATTAATAATGCTTCCATTTGATTAATGGGTGTTTAAATACGGCAAACGAGGGCAAATATTTGTGATCAACTTTTAATTTAGATTTTTGATTGGAAATCTCAATGCTTTTATACGATTAAAACGCAGAATATCTCAACGAAACTTCGAGAGGTTGTTTGTTATTAATTTAAAACAAACCCCTTGAAGTTTCAGACCCATTTACCAGGAAAATGATTTCAAACGATCTATTTGAATATTCACTGTTTAACATCGTTCGTATATATATGGGAGACCATTGAATGTTGCACCGGAAATAATACGATATCTTTAAAAAAAAATATACTGGATATCCCATTCAAAAAGTGGACATCCCAAGAATAAATTATAAGCTTTCTAATAATATAAGAATAGTTGGGTCTTGCCAGGGATTTTAAAGAAATATTTGTTCAATGGTCACTGCTATACCCGATCTACGCGCTTTGACAGCTCCAATGCATGCAGACGATAGATTAACAACGTTAATCAATTAATATTTTATGTGTATTTTTTTACATATTACAAATGAAATATCTTCGCAAAAATCATCAGAATTCATAATTTTTATCATCAAAATTAATAATTTTTATTTAAATATAGTTTTTAAAAAACATGATGATAGGATTTAGAAAGTTTATTTACGTCATTATTTTCACTATAGTATAGGAGTATCAATGATGAGCCACCACCTTTCTTATTATCATTGATAATAAATTAACTTGCTATTGATAAATATCAACAAAAACACACGTAAGAAAAAGCGTATAGTAAATATACTTGCAAAGAAAAAGCAGAGAATACAGTTGAAAAAAACTACAACCATGCCAATTATGATAACTCAAACAGGCAAAGTGCAGCGGAAGGCAACTGGCATGAATTTTCTTGTGCACATTTCTCTGCCCGAATTTCAATTCTCCCGGAGAGCCAAGCCCGGGATTAAAAGCATTCGTCACGCGTTCGTTTGCCCGACACATCGAGTTATAAGCTCTCTCTGTCACATTGACCCGGGATACCTC
Source organism: Torymus aiolomorphi (assembly GCA_036365515.1). Lineage (NCBI taxonomy): Eukaryota > Metazoa > Arthropoda > Insecta > Hymenoptera > Torymidae > Torymus > Torymus aiolomorphi. Next base: position 132,676,468 of record CM070877.1, read on the forward strand.
GCCCTCAGCTGCCATCCTCTCGTCGCCTTCACCGCGAAAAGTTCACGTAACTGTTACTCCCGAGAGGAGATGACACTGGCGCACACCACCGACAGATTGCATGCATAGCCCGATGAAAAGGCTTTTCGACGCTCGACGCCGCCGGCAGCGACGACGCCGTCGCCAGCCGTGCTTACACTACTGCTCGCTTTTTACGGTCAACCCCCTTTCCAAAGAGAGTGAGCGAAAGAGAGGGAGAGAGGCAGACAGACAGACTCGGCGGCAATTAATCAATTTTAACACGAGCAGCGAACAGCGAGTTTCGAGCTGGCAATACATGAATCTTGCATTTCTCGATGTTCAATTATCATCGGCGCGCGGGCTCGTGGATGAATTGATATGGAGACATTCCAATTAACGATCCTACATGCGCGCATTGTTTTCCATTTAAATGACAAGTGAGATTGATCGGATCGCGCGCGTGTGCGTGTCTTTTCCGATTGCACTCGCCGGGTAATCTCCAGGACGAATGAGCTCAGAATAATTTTTTGGCATGAATTATGAGGCAGGTTGTGCAATAAACATTGGTAAATAAATTGTTTGAAGTAGTAAATAATTACTTTATTCGCGTGAATTTTATTTGAATCAAATACTATTGTGTTAAGTGTAAAAAGGTTATTTTAACGTGGGTTTGAGCTAAAAGTTGATATCGCGAATATTTAATGTAGACATAGCTGGGAGAAACGAGTTAATTTAAACTGGGGGGCGGTGCCCCCCTCTCCTGCGTGCTATCGGGCCGCCTACCCCCCCCCACCCCCCCCCACCCCCCGCTGTCTATATAAAAACTTCGTTCTTACATATGAGGCACGACCGCTGCTATTCAGGAGAACTTTATATCTTCGATATTATAAAAACTATAACATCTCATATACTAATATATTATATTTTAACAAAAAATATAACGCGTTCATGGAATATTATTTGCTTTCTATAATGGGCAAAAATTGACTATTTTGATTGTATTTAAGCGTTTCTAATCGTTCTTTCAGGTTTAACTTACTAGAAATTGCTTTACGCAAAAATGTTCAAATCAAATCCTATTAGATGATAAGCGAAAATCGACTATTTCAGGTGCATTTAGGCGTTAAAAATAGTTTTTATGAGTTTAGTCCATCAGGAACTGATTGTACATGGAAATGTCAAATGGAAAAAAGTTTTGTTTCAATGTTATCTCTAACTTTTACATTTAACATTTTTGTGTAAAATCAAATTCTGTCAAGTAAAGAGGACAAATCGATTATTTTGTCGATTATATCACTATTGCGTTTACAAATATTGTTCGTAGAAAAAATGTTCAATGTAAAAAAGACGTGTTTTAATTAGTTTTAGCAGAAGCATGTGCCAGATTTATACTAAAAATTAATTTTCGATACATTAAACTTAAAAATCTGTCAAATTTTTCAAATTCAAATCAAATTCAAATTCAAATTATTTGCTCTGGCATTTTTTATTTTCAGATGGATTCGGCTCAATATAGAAATGTCCGGTATTTATAATTAGACGAGTATCTGGTATACAAAAATCGTTCCGATCCGTCGAAATTTCGCTGAGATAATCAATAAACTGGAGTACATACGGACATACAGACATACATACATCCCAGAAAACGCTTAAAATGCATTCATGTTGGGTGCAAATTACTTTTTAAAGTCCGACAATTTTCGCTCCGGTGAAATTATAAGGCTCTTCCGAGCAGCGGTCGTGCCTTAAAAAGTACAGAGCTCTGTTTATAATATATTTCATTTCGGATGTAATTTAACATTAATTTGCTTATTTGTTTACATTTATTTGCTCATTATTTTTATTAATTATTCTTAATTCTATTTGAAATATCTCTATACTAATTTCTTTATTGACAGCCCGCTAATTTCCGTAAGAACGCTCTTTCCCTTTTGCGTGTGAATATTTATTTGCTGCTTTATTTTTCTCTCTACGTTCTTTTTAGTCTTCAATTTCGAATAAGCTGTGCAAACTATGTCTTCGTAACATCAGCGGGCATTTACGCAATCCGTAATCAAAACACACTCGCATATATAGACTCGCCAAATCCATACGTGGCCGCTCATCTCTTCAAACTTGTGCCTTTTTCGATACCTCGTATATCCGTATATCTATGCGTGTGTATTTTCCTTTTATTATTCGAATGGCGTTCAATGGCGGTTCTCGGCGCTGGATTAAAGAGTGGTTAAAGGTTCGACGTCTGTGCGCCGGTCGTCGCTCGTTAGGAAGATAAAAAAAAGGACACGATATAACGAAGCGGATGGGGGCGGTTCGGCCCCTTTTATTTTGACGAGGCGCATTCTGTGTGAAAGACGCAAGAAAATTGCGAGATTCCGGCAAATAAGGTGCCAGAATGGAGCCAGGCAAGAAAGAGGGAGAGGGAGAGGAAGGCAAAAGATTGCCGAGGACGCGGAAGGTGGCACACGGACGAAAAGAAGAGAAAAACGGAGAAAAGCGATATGGGCGGCAGCGGAGGCAGAAATTGCAGCGTAATAAATGTGATCGAAAAACGGCGGAAAAAAGAGGACATTTCGTTATTATAAAAATTGCACAGCCAGGCGTGCATTACGAAGTACTTGTGTAACATGTGAATATATTTATATAGGGTATATCTATAGATTTATTTTAATATTACGTAATTGGATGGTAAGAAGCGTTCCTTGATGGAATTTTTCCTATCGCATGCACGCTTTGGCCAATCTGGCGAATTGATTCGGTAGTGCGTTTTTTTACAGACATAGGTTGCATAACATTTCTTTGATGCAGGTCCGAATGTGGGGAACGAAGTCTCGGAAAATGCTTTTGCATCGAATTGGAATGATGTGGAAACGAAGTGAATTGGTTTATTAAAATTATTGTTGTGGCTGTAGAGCCACTCTTCTTTTTATATGACAATAAGGTAACTCATATATAAATCTACCACTATAGACCAATATTTCTTTTTAAATTGTTTGTAAGCATATTTACAAAAAAAACGCTGCCAATTCATTGGCACGTAGCTTCCTCAAACTTAATTTACTGATTCCTTTAATTCATTTTTAATTCCAATATTTAAAATTTAATACTCTATTTTTTATGTGAGACTATGTTAAATGGTTTGTGACGTTTTATTTGAACTCTTTCTATTTTTTATTATTAAAAAGCAATTATTAGCTATTATAGAATAGCCGTTAGCTTCATTAAAAAAAAAAAAGTGAAGATAATTTAAATATTAAAAAAAGAAAATATAGGTAATTTAAATACCTCTCAAGAAAAGTTCATTATATTATGTAATAATGGCTGTAAAATATAAAAAAATCAAAAAAACTAAAAATTCAAAATCGATTTTTGGTTATAAAAAAAAAGAAAATCAATAAAAACTCAAATCCATCAGGGTACCGAGTTTTTTTTGCGAGATGAAGAGAATAGTCTTTGTCCAACGAAAATCGGTGATTCTTTTCCGAAATATAAAGAGTTTACACACACACACACACACACACAGTCTCGTGCAGTTCAGATGATTGACAACTGTCAAACAACAAAATTGTACTTTTTAATCAAGAATTCTTATTGTTTTTTCTTCTTGAATAATAATCAAGTTTATTGATGAAATAAAGTTGTTTTATTTATTTACAATCACTAATCATGTGGGTATTTATAGTATATTTCGATAAACGTGCGAAAATGTTGATTCTAGGAAGAGCGTGAGGTTTTTCGCCCGAGCGAAACGAGGGTGACAATCACACGTGTTTCGATACACTTTCGCACGTGTATCGAACGATATTTTTTTATACACGGGGCGTAAAAACAATTTTAAAAATTTACAGAATGTGTAAAGTCACATTTAACGCACACTGTATCGAAAAAAAAATTTTTTCATTTATTTCGTAAGAACACTAGAAAAATTGATAAAAATGAACAGAGTTTATCTTCTATTCAGAAAAAAATCAAAACGAGCTAGACCTGATATCAGCTTTGTAAAAATGAATTCTTTGAAACTCCTATACAGAAGTAAACAATTTATAAGGTATATTTGTCAGCTGGAAAGATCGAGAAATTGTAAAGTGATCTAATTAGGTATGTGACTGATTTATCTTCTCTTCAAATTATAAAAGTTCAAAGAATATCGCACCAGATACGAGTGTAGTTGATTTTTTGTGAAAATATTTTAAGAAAATCTAAGAAAAATATAAAACTACTCAGTTTAAATTGCGTTCTCTTTTTAAGTAGGACAACATTTTTTTTTCTAGAAGAGAATGGACAAGAACAGACTTGATTGCATTGCCAATAAAAAGACGCAGTAAGAAAAAGAACGGGAAACGAGAGAGATTAATCCTTAAGTACGGTCATGATGACTCACGGTAACCACCTGATTTTAGAAAGCTTACAATTTAATAGGTACTACGTCACGCTAACGTTAATTCCATGTAAGTAATACTTCACTTTTAGTAATTCAACAAATAATTGATATATTCTGCTAATGTACCGTGTTATTTAATATTTTATTTTACGAAAATTCTAAAATTCTACTCCCATTATAAATATATAAACGAAAATGAAATTATAAAATATTATTCTTCTTACAAAGAAAATTAAAAATTCTAATTTGAGATTATAAAACACACTATTATAAAATACACTGCGCGAACGAATAGTAAACGATAAAACTATTTTAGTTTATAATCAGATTCTATCATCACTTATTTTCTAATCATACTTTTGACTTCTCTTCAATGGAATAAAATTAGAAAATTAATTAAGAATCTTTTCAAGCATAGATAATAGTAGTAGTAAATATCCATGTTACTGTCCTCATCGTTTCTTTTTGCCTTCAAAGGATACAAAAATTATGTATTTAAATTTAACTTTCATTAAAATATATATTGGATTTTTATCTTTTAATTAAAAAAGGCTCATTTACCGTTAAGAATAACAATATGTATACAATACAAGAGCTTCTGGACTACAAGAACCTTAACAAAGCAGAGCAAAGATGCAAGAGAAATACAGAGAGAAAGAAAGGAAAAGAGAAAGAGGGGGAGGGCGGTCTGGAGAAAGGAAACTAAGGTGAAAAGAAAATACAACAGTGGAAGACTAACCGAGAGGAAGAAAAGGCGAATTTGTCAGGCGCGCCTCAATCGACACGGCGAGAGTTCAGTTTTGTCGTTTGCGAAAACGTAAGTCTTCCTACCTTACTTCTTACTCTCCCTCGACTCTTCGTCTTACTCTCCTTCCCACTTTCCCTCTCCTCCCCGCACCTCGTTCTCTTCGAGTGGGCGTACGAACGCCCGAGCGAGAAAATTCATTCGACGCGAGTCAACCGTTATTCAGACCGGGATAGAATTTTGTCGAAGCGCGAATATTCGCCGACAGGACGGGAGAGCGCGGGAGAAGAGTGGGGAGAGTGCGAAGAAAAGACGCAAGGGGTAAGGTGGGGGGGGGGGGGGGGCAAAAAGGAGCTTCGACACGGACGGATTCCTCCTCTTCCGCGCGCGCGAAGCTCTTCGTCGCGACGAGCAAGATGACGACGCTGAAGAATTGAGAAAGAGAATATTTGACTCTCCCCCCGTCCGCTCTCCGCCTCTTATACTCTCGCTTACCTATATATATAGCCCTCGCACGTAGTGTACGAGACTGGTAGGACGCATTCTTCCGCGACCGTGGCGCACGCTCTCCTCTCTCCCTCCCTCTGTTTACCTCTTTCTCTGTCTCTCTTCCTCTTCTCCCTCCCATCTTCCCATTCGGTACATGTGTATTTATGTCGTGAGCCGGTCTGCGTTTTCGCTTCCACGGAAGTAAATTAATAATAACACGAGTTATCTCGCAAGAGCGTGGGAGCAAGCAAAAGAGAGGGAGAGAGAGAGAGAGACCATTGCGCTGTAGGAAATGTTTCGATGATTTTACAGAACTCCGCACAGTGGTAGAGGCATGCCTGTATTTTCTCCGCAAACGCGGCCGCTGCTACCGCCACCACCGCGATCGGTTTTATCATTCGTGTTTGTTGAATTAACAGAGAGAAAGGGAGAGCGTTTCCATCGAAAAGAGAGAAGGGATTTTTTTTTTATGCCGACGCTGCGAAAATTTCGATAGACGATTCGCAGAATAATTGACGTCGGCGATGCATCAACTGGCGTGAGAGAGAGAGAGAGAGAGAGAGAGAGAGAGAGAGAGAGAGAGAGAGAGAGAGAGAGAGAGAGAACGGGAATCGATATTTACTTTGGAATGAGATTTTTCGGGATATGGCCATTGTTTAATTCGTTCGATTTTCCAGTTCATTGTGCGTGCTTTTGATATAACGGATAAAAAAAATGCAAAATATTATGTCCGATTATTATTGCGTGTATTTTTGGGAGAAATCCACCGCTGGGTTCCTGTATGCTTATTTAACGTACAAAACATTCGAATTCTTGATTGCCGACCACTCACAGAAAAAAATGTTTGGCGCCAGTAACCAAAAAATTGGGTACTTTGAATTAGTAAAAAAAAATACAGAACAGGATAGTTAATACAACCAAGAGGGATAGTTTGTATAACCAACTTAATAGTTATAGCGACGTTAAAATAGTTGGCAGAACCAATATTTGATCGTTAATCTATCTTCTTGGTTGTGTGTTTAATAACCAACTGCGGTTGATTAGAATAAGCAATTCTTTTTTCCGTGGTCGCGTTTACGCAATCTGACACTGAAAAATAAAAAATAAATCTATTTTCAATTTTAGTGGGGAAAATTTCATAAAAGTGAACATAAAATATAAATGTATTTTTTAATTTTTGGTGATGGCGAAAATTTGATAAAAGTGAACGAAGCGTATGAATTCTGTAATATGTATATGTTTTATATTGAAAGCTAAATGTAAAAATTAATAACAATAAGTAATCCTACTTTTCCCGATTCGCTAATTCCATTAATTTTAATAATATTATTGATGATATTTCCACAAACAAATCATTTTAAAATCCTTAATTACTTTTATTGATGATACATATTTTGTGGATTATACAAATTACATTGAATATTCAATGATAATAAAAGTTATTAATGTAAATCCGTTTCTGCTAAAAATCGTCATTCATTTATTAAGGAATTTCAACTTTTATAAAAAACGGTTACGAACGTAAATAGAAAAGAATAAGAATCGAGAATGTGGGAATCGAATGGACATGAAAAATTCAACCGGATGAGGGACAATAGAGAGCCCAGATATTCAACGGGATTTTTTATTTATAAAATGGTTACATGTGCCGTCACCGCAGATCGATCTTGTTGAATTGATAATTGCAGCTGTGCTCAAACCCAACGAAAAAGTCTCAGAAAAATGTTAATTTAATTGTTTCGTGTAATTATACTACAGGTACGGCACGGGTGAATTACACACTTCAAAGACTTTGAAGAGCGTTGGTATACGTCTACGTTTGAGTATATTTGTACTTGTGTACGTGGCCTACATTCGCTTGCAGGAAAAGGACCAAACTGATTCCGCTTAAGTTTACAAAGAAAAATCAAGTAGCGGGGATACCTCCTTCAGCGAACAATTTCGATTTTCCGAGACTCCTCTGGTATACAAGCTGTTAGATTGAAGACACACAATCATGATTTCAGCTGATGGGAGAATTTGTAAAAATCAGGATCCCTTATTTTCGTAAAGTGTACAGATTTCTTTACGGACGGATAAAAAATTACTGTATATAGTGTGTAATTTGAAATTGTTTTGTAAATCGTAAATATTTTACGTATTCAAAATATCAAAACTATTCTTTGATTGACCTTCATAAAATAGGTAAATTGCTCATGTTCTAAAAACAATTTGTTTATTTTTATTCGAGATTGAATGATATAATTAAAAAGAACTTTTCATTGACGTTTAGTTATTTAATTATTGGTTAACTTTTTTGTATTTTTTCAACTTTTAATATATTGACTATTTATTGAAAATAAGTAAAATACTCTACATATAGTAAAATGGTTTCTTATTCTTGAAGAATCGACAATTTTATTATTAAATTAACAAATGAATTTTCAATTCAATTTTCAATAAAATTTTTTATATTATGTAACGATATGTTATTATCATTATTAGACTTATGAAATTCATTCTAAAATATTAATTGTTTTTGGAGGCACAAGTAAAATTTTTTATTTTTCTACTTTTATCTTGTACAAAAGATTAAAACTTCTGACCAACATAACGAATTCGAGTATGAAAAGCCATTCTCACGGATTTTATAATTGAATATTGCGTTCAATTAAAACAGCTTTAGTTAAAATATATATGAAAACGTAAAAAATTTAATATAAAAAGCTTTTAGCACCAACGTTGGTCCGCACATTTAAATTAACGCATAATTCCTTTTGAATATAGCACCTCATAACATTGAAAAATCACTGCTATAACTCTACCTACAATTCGATTGTCGACACTTGGAAAACAAATTTGAAACCAAAATAAACCTGCCCTAAAAGCTCTCCCTCGCTATTCTAATCAGTACTAAAGTCAAATGGCGCGCTTCCATGTCAAAATCATGTAATGATATAAAAAGCTCCGGAACAAAGCGCCCTGCCGTCGACGAGGGCGAAGCAAGTTCTTTACGACAGATCAGAAAAAACTTCCTAAACGTTACTGCTTCCGGTTCATTGCGCCCTAACTTTTACTGCCCTGACCTCCGACTGCTATACGTATATATAAACGTGCGGCGGATCGCGCGTGAACGCGTCTTGGAATAAGGGTCTCCTATCGGTCCTCCTTTGGCCCGATTCAAGAACTAGCTCTCTGCTGGGGCGGAGGGGAAGGGCGGCACGTTAGAATCACGCAGCCACCGCCGCGTAATGGTAATCGTTCCACAGTTCGGCACAATGGGAAGGGCAAATCCTCACTGAGAGAGGGGGGGGGGGAGAAAGCTGTTATTCACTCACTTATCAGTCCGAGGACAATGAAGGCACTCTCGACGCTCGTCGCCTGGGGTATGACACTGGCGAGGTCGCCGAGGAAGTGGCTCTCAGCGAGCTTCTTCTGCATTGGCTCGGCCACGCGGATGTTCTCGATAAGAACGGGCTGGCTGCGACCCTGACGGTTCTCCGCGTACACGGCTATCGTGTAGTCGTAACCCGGCAGGAGGCCGTACAGCTGGAAGCTCGGCTCGTTGCTGCGGTCTTGAAAGACGGCCGGACTGGTGGAGGCGGCCGAAACCTCACCGTCGACGCCCTGGTCGTTCTGGGGGATCTGGTGCATGAGGCTGGAATTCTCGAGGATGCCGCGGACCTCGAGGACAAAGTGTTGGGGGAGACCGCCGCTCGCGCCAGGGATGCAATTCACTTCCATGGCGCTCGTCTCGTTTCTGATGCTGCAGTCTACTGGCTTCTGCGGAGGTTCTGAAAAGTTTTAATTATTTTGATGAAGACTGGGTCGTTGATTATGAATTTATCGAAGTTTCATGTTATTACATAACGGTGTTCTTTGAGAAATGTAATGCGGGATAGTATTTTCAACTTGACATTTGTATACGAGAATATATGCATTCAATATATTTTTAATTTATATTTTAAAACTCGGATAATTCCAATAATGTCAACGAATGGATAATTCATATAAAATCAAGTTTTATTAAACGACAGTTTCGAGGATTTAAATCTAATATTTTCTACCAATATATTCATTTTTTAATTTTACTTTTTATAAATTTCGAAGTAAAAATTATATTCGTATTAATCAAATGTTTAATATTAAAAGTAAATAGAAAAGTTCACTGCCATAGGATTAGCCAACATTAGTAGTAATTTATTTAATATTTTAAATGCATTTTTTTGTAAAATATCTTATAGCAATTATTTTTTTCTTAAAACAATGTTAGATTTTTTAAAAGTTAGCAAGGTATGAAAAAAGATCACGACATAATCAACTTTCTGCATTTACTGCTAATACGGAATTGTTTTAGGTACGGCAATTGCCAGCAGATCTGGAAAGAGCACAATTTTTAACTCGTTAATTCAGATTAAAATCGCTTCCTTCCTCTCGTTTAAATCACGATTCAGCACGAAAATTCCGCTATTGTCGCTTTTCCAACGATTTTCTCCCATTCGCTGTAATGCTAATTCCGCCGCCCGCCACAGGGTACGCAGAGTGAGAGAGAGAGAGAGAGAGAGAGAGAGAGAGAGAGAGAGAGAGAGAGAGAGAGAGAGAGAGAGAGAGAGAGAAATGTCATATTGAGGCATTCAGGACTCTCTCACTTTTTTGCTCTTTTTCCGCAATTCTTCATTGTTACTTAATCACCATTATTTCGCGACGTTTTACCATTTCAAAGACCGCAGCTAACATATTACCTCATTATACTCGAATTCTTTGTGTTTTACGGCTAGATAATATGAAACTAATAAAGTTCAAAAACATTTGTCATTTTAAATAACTTTTCCGCGTGAACGCGTCACTTCTTTAGCTCATTTTAATAATTCAATTCACATTATATTTTCGAACGGTTTCTTTTCACACGAATCAAGACATACAATTCAAAAACTTATATTTATAAAAATGAATTTTCTGTGCAAACAAAATTTTTTACTCAATAATCCGTATCTTTTTTCTGTCGTGATTAACGTGCGCAGATAAAGCCAATTAAATCTTCCGAGACTTTATAAATACATCGAAAATGGGCCTCAGGGCCGTTTAGAATATGAAATATAGCGAAACTCAATAGCCGTTATCGCGAATCTCTAGGGCTACAATGGTGAGCTCGCTCAGATTTCAGTTGGTTTTAACCGAAAAATGTAGTAATACAGACCAACCGCGCGAGAGTATCTTATCGCAAAGAACTGCGCTCGTGCGCCTCTTCTCTGTATATTGCTTGCGCTTAATGGCGTGTAATCCTCGGCGGGCACATAATTCGCAAAGAGGAGATTTACTTGTGAAGTTTGCCGGTTCGTCCTACTCTCGAGTTGAGGGGAAGAGGAAAAGTGGCATCCCCGCGCGAAGCTTTAATGTCGGCACAATAACGGGTGACGCTCGCATCTATTGCACGCGAGCGCTGGGATTGTATATAAGGCAGTTATACGCTGCATGAGAATACAGAGAATTATTAACTCTGGCTGCGCAGTTTTCATTTCTGAGAGTTTAGAGACAGCTTATAAGATAATTTTTGGTTTCCAGTATTTTTCGGTGCCACTGTAGAGTTTGATGCTTTTTTTTACTGACATTACTTCATCGTAGGCTTGGCAAAAGAAAGTACAAAAAGATACTAACTCACTAGAAAAACATTCTTATTCAAATGTTAGTCAATGTAAATGAGAAATTTTTTTTTCATTTCATGCATGAAAAGGGACTTTCTCAGACTGGGATAATTCTAGCTATAAAAAGACAACTTTCCTCCCTAGTTGCACAATGTACCATTTATATTGCGAGATGAGACCTATTTGATATGAGAGTTCATAGAAAATACATATAATTGTATATGTGTTATACGTTTTTATATACTCATTTATATGACTATAATTGGACTTCTCAAATGAATTTATATCTGTAAACGATCGTTTTTAACATAATATTGATTATTTTGAAACACATATATATATAAAGAGAGAGAGAGAGAGAGAGAGAGAGAGAGAGAGAGAGAGAGAGAGAGAGAGAGAGAGAGAGAGAGAGAGAGAGAGAGAGAGGGAGAGAGAAAGAGAGAGAGAGCGAGAGAGAGAGAGAGGAACAGAGTGAGCGTTATATAATTTCTTGCGATAATGTTGGTAAAATTGTTTGAAGCCCTATTAATGTGACACTATCATTAATTTACATGTAAATGAAAGTTTGTTGGATATTACATATTTGTTACATGTACGATCCCCGAGAAAATAATGAAATTCCTGGAAACATACAATCAACACAGAGTACCGTATAATAGTCTGATATAATTTTATATATTACTGATATAATTTGATTTATTATAATTACGCTAAAATGAAAACCTCAAACCAATAAGATCCATGAAGTAAAGTGAGCTATGGTATAAACGTTAAAGTATGCCAAAATTAAACATTACTAATCAATTCGCAACAGTTGAAATTCACCACTAAAAAATACAAATTCACGACCGATTGTCCCTCACAAAAAATCGTACCTCTTTTTTTTCATTAATTCAAAACGCAAGAGTTCCACTGAGGATGATTTCCCTGGAGATATCGGGTGTTCGCTGGAAGCGTTTCGCTCAGGCATTACACGGTCGCGTGTGCTCTCGCACTCGCATCAATTTAAGAGTTTTTATTGCATTACAACTCGACTCACGATTTCCACTTCCCTCTCTCTCTCTCTCTTTCTCTCTCTCTCTCTCTCTCTTCATCTGTAAACGCACTGCAGCGAGATAAGCCACTGGCACGTTCGACGTGCGTGCACGCAGCAGTCACGCAAGTAATGCGGTTCGCCAAATCTGCTGGGCATAGAGACGCAGCGCACGAGAGGGAGAGGGCGAGAGAGGGCGAGAGAGAGAGAGAAAGAGACAGAGAAAGCGCATCTCGCTGCGCAGAATCACGCGTACACAACTATAGAGCTAGCTGTATTCGAGGCTGCTTTACTAAGGTACTTGTTCCGCCTGGTTGAACTGGCTACATTGTTGTAGTGCGAAGCCATTATGCTGCGGATTAGATGCGCGCCGCGTGATATGCGCTGCCATGGCGGCACCAGCAGCAGCAGCATGCACAATGCAGGTGAGCAAGCGAGCGCGCTACCATCTCATGTTCGACGCGAGCTCGTTAATGCGGGAAGTTTGACGAGTGCTGCTTTAGCCGCGCGCGCGCGTCGCGGCTGCGTGCGTACTGAATACAGCTGAAAAGGGAGTGCGATGATGTGTAAAAGGAGACGGCGGCGGTAGTTTTAAATTATCACGCGGTTTTAGTTTTGACAGTGTAGCGAGGGATGCGTGTACGTATAATACACGATTCGCCGGTAGGATGGATGAACTAAAAGTCGTTTCGGAGACGAGCGTTTCGAGCGAACTTACAACTCCATTGGATAAGTAATACTTGGGAAAGATGTTCTTGGGAAACACGATTTGTAATGAGAAATGTAAAAGACGATAATGGCAAAAGTTTGAATCACGTAATAACAACGCTACTGACATAATTCAAGCTAAAAAGTTGTATGAGTTGAATTTTTTTTCATTTTTTCATTTTTGTAATGTTAAAAATGAATATTCCTTATAGGTATTGATTTTATTAAGCGAAATGTTGAATTTGAGTTCAAAAAATCATTTAAAAATAAAAAATCTCATCATCGAAATATGATATACATATATATTTTTTACAAAACATTGAAATCGCAAAGTAATGTACCAAATGAATAAAATATATATACTAAGCGGAAATCCCTACTCACACCGCTCGCCAACCACCAATCAAACATTTTGTTTCTTAATTGAGCATTTTTACTTTAATACAGTAATATATAATGCCTAATGTAATACTTTCATCCCACCACTATAGTACTGCCATTGGTGCATCAATATTTTTTATTTCCTTTAAAATAGTCTCATTTCATCTGTCTCTGTCTGGGTCGTTGTTTCTGACTCCTAGTCTCTTCCTCTCTGTCTATCCTTTTATCTTTCGATCTCTACCGCTCTGGATTTGTCTTTCCGTCTCTGTATCTATCTTTTTCTAACTCTATCTCTGTCTCTATCTATCTTTTTTCTGACACTATCTCTGTCTCACTGACTCTGCCTGTCTCCATCCCTCTATATTTCTGACTCTCACTGCCTCTGTCTCTCTGCCTGTATATCACTATTTTTTCCTTTATCTCTCTGTCGATGATTACATTACTATTTCTTCCTCTCTCTGTTTTTACCTTTCTTTGTAACTCGGTCTCTGGCGCTCTCGCTCCATCTCTCTGTCTCTGTTTCTGTCTCTATCTGTCTGTCTTTGTCTCTGGCGCTATCTCTCTGTCTCTATGGGGGGGAGGGGGGGTCCAAAGTTTAGATGATCCACCTTAGAATTGAAGTCAACTCTAGACGTTCTCCATTCTGACATTCTAGCTATCCTAGATTATGCAAAATTTCGAAATTCTAAATTACGAAAATCATATTTTCGAATGTAACAATTCACCTACTGTCCAAAACATCGAATTTCATCAATACTATTTTAAAACGAATGTAACTTGTTTCTAATGATTTATTTCGAAATATCTTTATTGTATCCCTATTAAAATTCTATTAATGAAATTCGATGTTTTGGACAGTAGGTGAATTGTTACATTCGAAAATGTGATTTTCGTAATTTAGAATTTCGAAATTTTGCACAATCTGCAGTAGCTTATGTCGGAATGGAGAACGTCTAGAGTTGACTTCAATTCTAAAGTAGATCGTCTAAACTTTGGACCCCCCCCCCCGCGTCTCTATCTCTCCATATGTCACTTTCTCCTCGTCTATTTTCTGTCCTTCCGTTTATATTCCTTTTGTCTTGATCTCCCTATAGCTGTCTCTCTGGCTCTGACGGTTAGTCTCATCTCATAAATTTGAATTTCTTTTTTATTGTATCAAGAACAAAGGATACTAAATCATCGTTGTTTCAACATCGCTAAGCATTTGCTACTTTCTCTCTATAATTATTGTTTATTAAATATTTACAAAAGAATTATATTTTAAATATTTATTTTACCATTATTGTACATCTTGTATTAGATAAATTGTATATACTTCTAATACATAAATGTACTTATTATGAAACTGCTAAACAGAGTTACAATCCGTGGTGAGGGACCGAAGAGTGGATGGGAAGTGGATGAAGCGGCATGGAAGCGTCTCGCAGAAATGAACATGCGAAACTATTATTTTTTTTTACATTGAATGACTGGGAAACGGTGGAGGAGCGGACGGAAAGCGGCATTTGTGGAGTAAAAAAGACCAATAACTGAGGGAGCGGCTGGGAAGCGGGGGTGGGGCGGATGGGGAGCGGCAACATAAAAAACTACTGTTTCTAATGACACTTTACGTTATTTTTGGAAGGGGGAGCGATGGTGAGCGGAGGTAAGTGGCTATCTCTTAAGAAGAATGCTTACAACTATATAGCATAGGAAGGTATATCTCCCTATATTATATAGGCGTAAGCGTTATAATGGGTACCTAGACCCCATCTCCCTCCATCCCCCTCCACCTCCCTCCACTTCCCCTCCATACTTTACCGTTAAATTCTTTCAAATTTTACCCCTCCAATCCAATTTATTCCTCATCGACATCTTGCTTAGCATCTTTTTAAGTTTGTTTTAGTAATTTAAGTTATATATATATATATATATAGAGAGAGAGAGATACACACACACACACACACACACACACACACACACACACACACACACACACACACACACCTATATTATATAGCAGTTGCTAAATCCGTGAAGAACTAGATCTGAAGTACAATGACACTTTAGATCCAATTAGCAACTAGATGAAGGATCACGACCTTAGGCTTGCTCAGGAGAAGAGCGAGGCCGTGCTCATAACAAAGAAGCGCAAATTCGACTCCCCGAAGCTAGAACTAGAGGGACACGCAATACGATTTGAGGACAGCATCCGGTGCCTGGGGATATGGATTAACAGAACCTGGAACTTTAAAGACGACGTAAAGAAGGCTTCTTCCAAGGCAGCTAAGATTGGCACGATCCTGCAACAGTTGATGCCTAATATAGGAGGACCCAAGCCGGAGGGCCGGATGCTACTGGGAAATGTGGTGCACTCGGTGCTGCTGTATGGCGCACCGTTATGGAGCAGCCATGCACGCAACAGAACAGTTGTCAAATATATGGGTTCCGTTTAACGGAAAATGTCGCTACACGTCATCAGCATATCGCAGCATATCGCAGGGTACAGCATTGCTGCTCACAGGTATGGCTTCAATATGGCTCTTGGCTAAGGAAAAGGCAAATACTTGGAAAAAACAACAACTAGAAGAAGCAGCAATGCCTAAGTTAAAGAGCAAAGAGGAAACCCATGAAGCTCCACTTCGAGAGTGGCAGAAAGAATGGCCTACCTAAGCAAGCGTAAGAAACGAGACAGTCCAATTTGCCAAGATTGTGGAGCAGAATGTGATGACGCGGAGCACGCTATCTTCAACTGCCCGACACACAATGAGCAACGTGAGATACTTACGCAAGAGATTGGCGCATTCGTGTGACCAGAAACACTAATCTTGATCATTAAAGGATAGAGAAAGCTGGGATAAAATCCCATCCTTTCTAAAGTAAGTGATAACAAAAAAAGAAGAAAAGGGGAATGAAGTGAGGAGACCACGAGAAGAATAAAGACTGAAGTACCCGAAGCCCTAATCCATAACCGAACGGTAAATGGGAAGGGGGAGTAGGGCCGAACGAATAAACAGCTGATCAGAACGAACTCCACCGAAGGAATGCTCACGCGATACCGGTGAGGTCTCGGTTTCGTAGGGCCACTTGCTGGGGAACTTGCTTCCCCCACGCCCACTCCGTAAAAAAAGGTAGGGAGGTAGAAAACTATGCGTTATTAATAATAACCATTCTTATTTAATCATTTCAATTTTTATTTGATCAAAACGGGCGTTTATTGGATCAAAGCAAGCGCCTAATAACAGTACCTTTAGGGTGGCGTGAAAAATTGTTTTTGAATATGTACAACATAACCCTGCTGAAAATCGTCCATTTTTCTCCCATTTGTGAAACGATTTTTCGAACATTTTTTAGCCATTTTATGGTGATTTCGGTCAACTCACCATAAAATAGCTAGAAAATGTTCGAAAAATCGTTTCACAAATGGAAGAAAGATGGAAGATTTTCAGCAGGGAATAAGAATAACAATAAAATTTCATTGTTTATTGTTAAACAATTTTGAAACATTCTGCAATTTATAGTGTCAATCGAAATAAATTTTAACTGCTATTAATTTTTTTACTTATATTTCTCTACTATAATATTCGTAAACTATCTATTTGAAATATAGTTTGTAATTTGATTAATTATTTAATATCTAAACAGTACCTCCAGGGTGGGGTGGAAAACTGTTTTTAAATTTATATATAATAATTATTATAATACGTTTAAAAAATTCTTTTATCTCAGTGTATTGTACTACATGTATACAAATGCGGGTTGGCGAGGGGAGCGATCAGGGGGGCGAAGCCCCACTAGTATATTTACATAATGATATATATGAAATATAATAATATAGTAAAAAATAGATTTTTATTCGCTCGTTGATTTGCTAATATCAGAGTTAATAGATTTCAATTTACACTTTAGTATACATGAAATTGAGAGGAGGATGGAGAGGACGAATGGAGTAAATGAATAACTTTCGTAAAAAATATGCCTCGACCCAGGCGCGAACTCATGCTATATATGGGAAATACCTGTATTTACCGACGAGATATCTCGTTGTGTGGAGCAGAAAGATCAACGTAATATGAAGTCATATAAGTAAAAAAAAAAAAAGAAATAATTTTAATAAGAGAAAACCAAAGATATTTACTTTATAACCGACAAATGAAGTCATTATTATTATTATTATTATTATTATTATTATTATTATTATTATCATTAAAGTGTTATTATTATTAGCTTGGCAAAATTTATCTCTCCCTTTGCTGTGACCATCATACATACCTATATTAATTTTTTTGCCCAACCACAATAAACTAAATATACTATTAAGACGTCCAAAATCTCGCGGCATGCTCTATTCCAATTTCGAACTTGCCGAGTTAACGTTCCTCCGGTGCTCTCACCCCTACACCTCCTGTTCTCCTCCTCCAAAATTTCGAAAATCCCTCCCTTCGGATATCACTCAACACGCTCTTGTCGGTCCGGCTGTTACAATCTCCCGGGAAAGTTTCGCTGACAAGAAGCCCGAAGGGCGCCATGAATTTCCCTATTGCTATATACCGCACCGGGCCGGATCGCCCGAGACACGACAATGAACAAGGCGAGGGGGGGGGGGGAGTTAGCGAAGACGAGTCGAGGACGACGAAGACGACGACGACGACTTACTGGCCGGTACGATGTTGAATATGCAGGGGCTCTTCTGTCGGCCGACGCTGTTGCTAGCCCAGCAGGCGAGAGTGCCGAAGTCCCCGTCGGTGCTCGCCACGTAATCGAGGAGGGCGACGAGGGGCCGTGGATTCGCTACGGCCGACACGTCGCCGAGGCTACTATTGCGCGTCCACGAGTAGCGCACGCTGTCCCGCGGGTCCGCCTCGATCTCGCAGCGCAGCCGCAGCGGCTCGTCCAGTCCAGCGCTGATGTCCTGGCGCTCGAAGCCGAGTTTACACCTCGGGGCGTCTGTGGGATGGAAAGCGAGAATGAAGATGGTTGTTGTTATTATATATATATATATATAGTTTGAGAAGTTGGCTTAAATTAATGATAAATAACGATTTCCGAACAAGTTAAAGTTTATCGAATTTTTGTCAGAGGACGATCAAACAATATTTACTGAGCTTTCGATGATATTGCATTCACTATTAGTACAAGTGTGATGATAATACCGAATGAATATAGCTCTTAGAACCATAGCAACTGTCTGATTAAGGTGATGATTATTAATTGTATACGTTCCATATCGATAATAATTGAAAAGTTTTTACATGTTTTGAATTTAACATATGCAATATCTTTTTTTTTTAATTTTTATAATACTACAAAAAATATTATAATTTAAATTGATATTATGTTATTCTAATAATGGTTTGTTACAACAACGATTGCAACAGCCTTACTGCATTTAGTTTGACGTTATGGTTCTGAAACTCATACCATCGGTGTTAGGTATGTGTTGGAGTTTCATATACCCATACCGTATGCTTATATATAGTAACCTAAGATATGTCGTTGCTTCAATATACTGAGAAAAAAAATTTATTTTTTCAACAAAATATTTCGTTGCTGGCCAGCTATAGAATGTTTTTATCAATGAAGTGATGCTTCAATCAACTTGAAGAAAAATTGGTTGAACTGAACAAATATTTTACTAAAAAATGAAGGAAAGCTTACTTTTAATTGAATCGTTTCCTTCAAATAATCAAACAAACTTCAAACTAATAAACTTATTTTATTACTTTTCAGCAACGAAGCCATCTTAAATTCAACAAAAATTTTTTGCCAGTGTATCTTTTTGTTCTCACTGCACACGCGTTTCAATTTTCAGTATTATTTCGTCCATTTACTTGATGGACATTTTTACTCCTTCCTTTTTATTATTAAAAAAGAAAAAAAAGAAATAATACTACGAATAATAACGACTAAACACTGAAAAAATATTCTTGGAAATGCATGGTAAATTAAGAAAAATCTCTTGAAAATTCATAATTTAATATGAGTAGTGAGTATGTAAGTAGATACGTGCCGTATCCAGTAAGACGCATTCTTATACCGGCGGCAGTGTATTCTCCGCGTACGCGTACGTAAATATACTGTTTGCGTTATACCGCAAACTTTGAACATATTTTTCTCAATTTTCGCTGCATTCCCTTTATGTTTGCGTGAATATCCGGGTTAAGAAGTTATATTCAGCGATTGTTATTTTTACGCTGGGCAGGCTGCGCACACCCTCGCAACTCGCGCAAAAGAATCTAGCGCCCATTCCTCACGAGCATTCGCAAACTCATAAACACGTTTACGTTGCTAATCACTCATTGTTCGTCCATTAGGCGCTTAAAGTGGCGAACGCGGTGTTACACAGTTGCCATGGACTCGCGCGCGGCCAAATTCGTCTCCACGAAGGGGAGGAAAAGGATCAAGGACAGCACCGGACGGGCGCTAATTACGCGACGGCGCTAGATTTGCTTTGCCTCGCCTTGGCTCCGACTCGCCCGGCCGCACAGTTTAACGAACTTACATTTCATGTGAATAGCGAGCGGCGTACTTCGAACTTCGCCGACTGCATTTCTGACTAGACAGGAGTAAGCCCCGTTGTGCGCCAGCGTCAGTACCCGAAGAGTCAGCGTGCTCGAGGCCAGGAGAACTCCGGCTTCGACGTCGTGCTCCAGCCGCTTGTTCTGTGAAGAATTAATACGGGACAGGGGAAGGGAGAGAGGTAAGAGAGGGAGGCCCGAAATTAGGAATCTCCGAGGTAATAAACATTCGCCGAAGCTTAAGTGCGCTTTCAGGTTTCGAGCTCAAGGGAGAGGGAGGAGAAAGAGTGAGAGAAGTTGGGCCGAGTAGTGCAGCGCGCGCGCGCTCTTAAGGAGTCATGCGCGCAGCTGATGTAGGTCGGCGCAACAGCGCTCTCTCTCTCTCTCTCGAATTTTCCTCCTTACTTCTTTCTCGGAGATTTCGTTTTGTTGGTAAATTTTTAAACATACCGCTCTGTAATTTCATTTTTCGCGCTTTATTCAAGTAATGAAGAAGTCGGCTAACGTATACGTTCCAGAGTTTTAAAGGCAGCGTATGTGTTTCTCAATTACCCTAAAATAACAAGCGTATGTGATTGTCTTTATGAAAAATAATCGTTGATTAATAGTGTTGATGAGCTTTTCTTTCATTTCACATTTATCGATCGCCGTTTCAAAAGAAATAGAGTTTCAAATTACGTTACGAGTTTCGCCGTGAAAAAAATTTTTCCTTCGACGGTAGTGTATTAATGTTTTACGGATCAATTTGGTACTCTTCGTGTATATATATATATGTACTCACCGCCGAGCACGCCATTCATTAGGAGTCTCGCGGGTAAAAGTCAGAATTACACTAAGGAACTTATGCAACTCATTAAAACGTCGACGAGAGATCAGACCGCTGATCGGCCCGCCGCAATGTAAATCAAAACCAGGATTTTCTCCCGATAGCTCTCTCGGTCCCTTTATTTCGCCGCTCGGCTTCCACTCTGCGGCCATGCCGCTAACAAAGATACACTAATTATTAACGTTCCAAAGTCGAGAGAAATGAGGAACTCGAGTGCTAGCGACTGCTCGATAAATTCACTTTTAATGCGCGCGCGTAGTCTGCGCTGGAAGAAAAGATAGATAGATAGATAGAGAGTAAAAAGGAGAAAGAGAGAATGGTAGAAAACAGCGTTAGCGGCGCGACCCATTTATTCATTATTGTTCTACCTCGATTGCCGTGCTCAGCAAGAAAGGTCTGCGTACAATGGGAGTGTCGCATGGTAGACGCGCTGCTGCTGCTACTGCTGCTGCTTTTCTTATTTGCCCGCTCACGTAGTTCAACGTCGCGAATGTATTTTCAAACGAGGTTTTTCTCCTCGGCCTTGCCATGCTTACACCTTTATATTTAATCAAGCGTAAATTAATGCTTCTTTTATGAAAAATAAAGATACGCTCTTTTTTGCTTTTGTCTTGCGACCTGCCCGTGCGCGTGTGCGCAACTGCGCGCTTCTTCGCTCGCATAAATTGTCTGGAAGTAACGCAAGTTCTTTGAAAAGTGACTCGCATTTATATACGTATTACTATAAATCAAGCGTAATATTAAAGTATATTTTATAGGAAATATCGTTATCCAAGCGAAAAGTCATTTGGTTTGAAATAAAAATGTGCAAGGCTATAATGTTTGTAATTCACGTAAAATCTACCCGAACGCACCATAACTAATTTTAAACACGTAGTAAGGAGCATTTATTAAAAATATTGCGCTTAGATTTCGAAGTAATATTTCGTAGGATTTTTCTTGCGTCATGTATCTGGAATTTATCCGAGTAAATACTTTTTCTTGAATATTCAAAGTGGCACGAAACGTGATACGAAAGTATCAATCGCAAGTGAAAGAAAAAAGTCAATGTATAGCAAGCTCCGCGCAAAAGCAATTCAGAGCTGTTTCGCTGAGATACGAGAAGTAGGTGCGTTTAAACGTATATCAATTCTCTTTTGCTGGCGTTTTATATCTCGGGCATAACCCATAACATAAATTTTATTTTTAAAAGGCTAAAATAAACGTCTTATTATTTTGAAAATAAATCAGATAAGTAATGGAAGAAACCTAGGATGTTTAGATGAATGAGAAATTGTAAATTTTGAAGGCGTGGTGTTTGTCAATATAAATGAAAGCTGTTATTTATATAGTGAGAAACATAGTGAATAAATTAATCCATTTATTAATTTTGCGTGAAATCTTGCCAATGCAAATTCAACGTCGTTCGCTCAGCAACAAATTTTAATTAAAACCGTTTAACACGCCTCATTGTCGATTATGATCAAAGGAGTCATAAATCTTCTTGAACGTCAATCTAAATGAGCGTAGGCTTAACTCTACCGTAAAGGTTTCCACTTTCCGGGCAGCGAGTGAAAATAAGTGAGATATTCTCCGTACTCATTAAAAGACGCCCAGGTTTTCCGTTCCACCTTAATTCGCCAAATTATTCGCAATCACTTTTCTCGTTTTCGCCAAAAGACAGCGGCTCGAAGTTTGCACGAGAGCGCGAAAAGAACGGGATAAAAATGAAGCTGAAAGTGAAGCAAAAAAGTAGTTATAAAAGAATCGATAAACCAGATCGGGTTGCCCATTAGCGCGAATGCACGAGTTTTCTCGCTAATGAAGGAAACCGGTTCTCTGAAAAATACGCGAAAGATACCTCGTCCTTGCGCCCCTTCCTCTCTCGTTCTCTCTCTCTCTCTCTCTCTCTCTCTCTCTCTCTCTCTCTCTCTCTCTCTCACTCTCTTTCACTCTAAAGTTTGTATGCGATGGTAGTGAACTGTAAAAGAAAGATCGATTGGTAGTGGCTCTTGATAAAGGCTCGTCTATCCTCAAATAATAAATATGTATGATACTACTGCTGCATCAAAAGTAGAAGTAGAAACTTTCATCGTTTTATCTTCTTTACTTGAAAATCTTAACGATTTCGTTTGAAGGAGAATCTTTTTATTGCTTTTGATAACTTTTGAAGATTTTTTGATGACTTAACTCAATTTTTTATTTTATTAGTGTTCCCGTTTTTATCAAAAGGGTCGAAATATTTTTGATCTTGTTACCTTTTTAGCATTTTTATAGCACACTTGCTTATCAAGTGGCTTTTTTGTAGTCGTATTTTTCGAATATAACAAAAAAATTCATGAAGATTTGGCGTTTCAAGATAAAATAAGTATATTACTTAACAATTTCATTCCCACCGTATCTAATAATCCGAAGTTTTTATTATTTAATTTACTTGCGTCCTTTTGTTTTGAATTCGGAATGCTTATTTTTTCGTTTTACTTTTTACTTGATATGAAATTTAGTAATCTTATTAAAAAAATTGTTGTCTATTTTAAACATACCATGACGACATTAGCAATTTTGAAATTCAATTAAACTTTAATATTTTCATTCTTGCACGCGGTCCTCAAATTTAGTCATTAATACCTTAAGCTTGAACTTTCGAAGGCTATTAACCTCTTTAATAAGAAACCCCTTGCCGCTACGTTTATTTAACGCAGTATCGGATACGTCCCTTTTAAAATATTCCTCCGTGGAGGGCTGTTTCATCTTCCACTTTTCTGCTCTGCACGCGAAGCTAGCTAGCATCTCTGAAACGATGAATCTTCCTTCTCCTCCCACTTACCTATCTTGCCTCTCAGCTGCGTCTATTTTTTCTATCCCCGCTCTCTTGTTCCTCTCAGAGTCCAGTCCCCCGCTCTCTCTCACCCTCTCTTTCTCTCTCTCCCTCTCTCTATTTTTTCCTCCCTTATTTTGCGACTCGCCTTTTTCGTAGCTCCCGGCTCGCGCTTGCTCGCTCGCTCGCGCGCTGTCTCCTTCGCCTTTTTACCCTACTTATGCCCGCGCGCCTTTTCTTTTCCTTATTTTCGTCCGCGGCATTCTCTCCCGCCTTTCGCTATACATATTTGCCTAAGTACGCTTTCTTTTTCTCCCTCACGTAGCACGCCAGGCTTCGGCTTTTTGTTTTCTTTCTTTTTTTATCGTTTCGTGCTGATGCATATCAATGCTCCTCCCACTCGGCACGCTACCATCGCCGGCACGCTCCCTCTCTCTCTATTTCTTTCTCTCACTCGCTGTCTCTCTCTCTCTCTTTCGCTCTCTTCTACTCGTTTGCCGGAGCTCATCGTCCCTCCTGGGCGTTCGTATTTTCCGCGATATTCTCCCGATTTTTTCCTCTCGGTTGTTTACAGTTTCAGCCAACGCGCTGCGCGCTAGCGCGAGAGCAGCTTTTTATTTCTTCGAAATTGCCTTCATACTGATTATGACTTCGTTCATTTCTTCAGCACGCCCCTGGCAGCTCGTGTAATGAGAGTCTTTCTTTGCGCGCAAAGTGAAAATTTGCAACTTTTTCCTTTGAAGAACTATTAATTGCTGCTTTGAGGAAAAATAATGATTTCAAAGGTGAATTAATTCTAACAATACCTGATTTGCGGCAAAACAAATCGTACATCAATAGCTTGGTAATTAAATTAAAAATCACTTATTCATGCTACGGCCAAGGTACTCGATAAAAATTATTAGAATCAAACTGCTTTAAGGCGTAGTGAAGTTAAAAACTTACGACGTATTTTACGAGCACTGAAATATTTTAGGTCAGTATTACGTGTACGTTTATCGAAGAATCTATAATATCGCGTAACGTGACGCGTTGTAACTTTAATATTTCATATAAATGATTAAATTGTTCTTTTAAGACCAGGATATGGCGCTCTACACTTTATGGATTCGGCACATTTAACCAAAAGCTTTTTCCTTTATGTTTCACTCCTTATATATTCCCCTTTCTTTGCTCAACTCTTCAAACATCGAGCGTGCGCGAAACAAATTGATGTTTACCCCAGGGATCGCAAGCGCGCGTCCGCCGAAAAACTCGCGAATGATGTTTCAGCTCCTCCGCAAGACGCTGCAAAATATTTTCAATTAATTAGAGCCCGGTGAAATGGGAAAAACCGCGCTATCGTGAGAGAGAGAGAGAAAGAGAGAGAGAGAGAGAGAGAGAGAGAGAGAGAGAGAGAGAGAGAGAGAGAGAGAGAGAGAGAGAGAGAGAGCGGAAAGTAGAAGAGGGATTCGATAAACAAGTTTTTGCCCGCGCGAGCGTCACCGTATTCCGCGCGAAGATAATAGATAGTAAAGCAGAAATGAAGACATGTAAATGAAAATGCATCGAGCTCGTATTCGCGCGCAAAGGTAAAAAAAATGGTTATTATTCAATCACAGAGCGCCGCTCCGTAGTAGCGGAGATCCGTGATCAATGGTTATGCCCCGGTGAGCGCGAGAAAAGCTCGCGGAATAGGAGCGAACGGTGGGTATGTTTATTAAAGCGAGAAGAATGATCCATTTATCATACTCCAGATATGTACTCAGACGTCGTGCAATGCTGTGTGTGTGTGTGTGGGCGCGCGCGTTTGCGCGTGTGTATAAAATTGAAAGTAATGTATTGAAAGTAAAAATGGGGAGGCGCGTGCTCGCGGAATCCGCTATTTTTCACAAAGGTGGAGCGCGTCGAGGAAGAGGAGAGCGATGTTCGATGCGCCGTGGCTTCTGCTCTTTCTCTCTCGCCCCTCTCCTGGAACACGGAAAATATTTAATTCAGCTCTTTGAGATGAGGAACACGGGCGAACGCTGCGCCAGAGGAGAAAAGATGTTTTCGAGAAGGTAACATTCTATGGGCTTTGTTATTTGCGACAAGTATTGCATAAGAGTGTAAATATCTACACCCAACGTGTCATTTTACAAATTTATTTCAAAGTATTTCTGTGAATGTAAATAAAAATATTCTTTTGAAAAAAAAATTGTCTTATATTTGCACTAAATAATTTATAATGTTTTGCATAGAAGCCTATGTAAGGACTTAATCTTTGCTCAATATTGGTGTCATTATAGTTCATTCATTTATTGAAGGAAATACTTGTTTGTAAGTCATTAAAAATAGCTGTGACGGAGAATAGTGCCCGTATTTATATATCGAACAAAGATCGTATACTTTATAAGAAAACATATTCACTAGCATCTACATTAATATTTTACTGTTCTCAAACGATAAATTTTCTTCCCGTTTCATTCGCGCACAAAAACCCAATCTCCAACGACAATTGCTTACTTCATCATACGCAATTTAGAGAAACACATACGACTGCTTACTCCCATATATATATATATATATATATACAAAGTGGCGCACGTGAGTCGTTGGCTGCTCGAGCTCGTAAACCCGGCGGCGCACACATCCCCGCCGGTGAAATGACAAAAACCCGCAGTAAATTTACTTACGTTGTGCAGCCACTCGATGCTCGTTGCCTCGGGATTGCTCTGGTAATTGCAGACGAACTTCACGTCGTCGCCCTCCCTCAGCGTGTCCATATTGAAGCCAGTCGCCAGCTCCGCCGTGGCCGTCGGTGCGTCTGCAAGTAAGAAAAAAGCACCACATCCAGGACTTCTTATTAATAACGCAGTGGCGTATATTATAGTCCTTCCGCTCCGTTGCTCCTCGCTTCCCCCCGGCGTATTTACTCGCTTTCCCCGGGGGCAAACTTTTTTATTTATCTGTATATATTTGTCGCGTACGCGCGCGCTCGTATTCTGGGCGCATAGCGCGTCGAAGATTTCCTGGCAGTAGCTCGCCGAATTTTCGTGCGGTACTATAAGCCTCGGAGAGGTATCCTGTGTATACATGTGTACGCGTGTAAAGTATGGACGCGGATGGTCGCGCTGCAAGCACACATCGTAAGCACGGCATTTTGCATCTATCGTCGCCCTCTATCCCTTATATCCGGTAAACAGGGGCGGCGAACTCGCGCGGGCGCGGTATCTAGGGCGGAAGCGTGAGCGCGCGTCATCAACCTCGCGTGTCAGAGTCTCGAGTAGTAAGCCCGTAGAGACAAAAGATCGAGTGCGCGTGTGTATCGGGCGAAAGGAGCTGAGAGTTGACTCTCGTTCGAGTGGTATTGAGGGAGAAGGAGGGAGGGGGGAGGAGGGGGTAGAGAGAAAGAGCGGTGTCGAGTTTCGCGGGATAATCGGGAGCGCGCGGGCGCGCACACCGACAGGATATCGCCGAGGAAGGAAGTGGCTGGCTATCGGAATGCAAACAGCAAACTCCCCGCAAACCCGCCAGTGAGCGCGAGAGAGCGCAAGTTCGATCAGTTGGGAATCTTCGGAAGAGACCCACCCTGCTTTCTCCTCCCTCCCTCTGCTCTTTCCTAGCTCTTTGGCTTGTATAACCTAGCACGTTCTCTCTCCCTCTCTCTCTCTCTCTCTCTCTCTCTCTCTTCCTCATCTTTCGTCTCTCATTCTCTTCTTCACCGAGGTATATATATATATATATAGAGAGAGAGAGAGGAGGGACGGTCTGTATCCTCTTTTGGCCTTCCGCTCGAGTGGCTCCTCAGCGCGCACTTGCATACAGGGCGACGAAAGTTTTGGCTGCAAGTTTCAATGGCTTTGTGTATACACGACGTCGCCCCGTGTCGCCGCTACGGACGCTCTCGTATACCCTCTATATATCGACACGTGCCTGGATGTCGCGTAGCGCCCGGCGGAGGCTGCGCTTTTGTGGGCGAGCGCGACTTTTCGAGGACTTGCCCGAGTTATTCCTAATTACTCCAAGCCGCTAGAGCATCAATTTTTGCTCTTTAATTGCCGATCGTCGAGAGATCACCGGCGCCGAGCGAAGTAGTGACGCGAAATACTTTTTAAAAGCGTAGAACTTTATTGATGTATAAGCGATTGGAGCGCGGAGAGGTTTCCTTTTTTCTTTAGAACGATGTTGTTCTTCGGACTATGAGACATGAACTTTGCGACGTGAATTTACGTTCATTATTAATGCAAGTGCATAATTAAAAACTTATTTTTACTGCAATTATTTATGGCTCGAGAGACTTTGGTGCAACAATTCATTGTATTCGTTATTCATTAATCCATCTATCGATACTTTATTGACAGATTTTGTCCAATAAGATAACTTTTGGTACGTGCAAATTGAATTAAAATTTTTTTTGTATTTCTATAAAGCCCTGGCGGCGATGAATCACAAATAGAAGTCTAAAAGTATTGTTATATTTTCATTCGCGCTCTGTTTATTCCAGTATTTCCAATGAATAAAACTAATATCATGTTACTTATTTGACATATATTTTTTTTTAAATATATCCACGGACGTACAAAATTCGCTATAGTTATACTAAAAATTCGACATGAAAATAACGACACTAAAAAGATGAAAGTAATGGTTATTCTAGAAGGTAGAAAATCTTCAAATCGCAATCCCTTGTCATATCCAACCATCTTATCGTCGTCACTTTGACGAAAATAGAGTACGAAGGAGCTCCCGACGTGGACGGCAGGGTAAAGAGAGGAGGGGAGAGCGAGATAGAGAGAGAGATAGACGTCGAGCTGGCGAAAACTCAAAAGGCAAAATGCCACTCACAAAGGACCCGCAGCACTATGCTCCTCTCCAAAACTCCTCCAGGGAACCTCGGATTTTCCGCCCGGCAGGTCAGCTCCTTGCCGTTGTCGTCCCGCTCGAAGACGAGGGCCATCTTGCTGATCGTCGAGTTAGCCCGCTGCTGGGTCTGGCTACTGGACTGGCTGGGAAGTACCTCGCTGCCCAGACGCCAGACGATGCGTGCCGCCGGCGAACTTCCCCATGCCTCGCAACGCACGGTCATCGGCCGGCTTGCGTAAATCTCATTTTCGGGCAGTATGATGTTCACCGCGGCCGGCTTCACTGGAAAAAGGCATATATATACATGTATATACGAGTGTTTGTGTCTGTGCTCATACGGAGAGGTTAGCGGTCGATCAAACTTCGCAACTACTTTGCAGGTCGTACAGTCTCTGCGAGAATTGTGCAAGAGCAGCGGAATTTTTTACCTCTATTCTCAATGGACTGATAAGAATTGGAAGTTTTTTCTTTTGTTCGTACATAGAAGATGAGGTTATATGGGTTAAATAGTTAAAGACGAAAAAATGTGCGGAACTACTTTTTGCTTCCCTCTTGTTAGAAAAGGGGCCGGGGGGGGGGGGGGTAGAATACACAGCTCTACGTGTTTGAACAGTATCGAACTCGTGCTTTTAGAACTTGAGACGAATACTCGATACTTTGAACTGTTCGTAATAGTTCTAACTGCTCGCGCTATGTCGATCTATTTAAATTACTACTTAAACTATAGATTGACGTTTGGATAGATATTTGAAAATTAAATTTGAATTGTAGTTTTTCGTTATCTTTAACACTATGTAAGATCTTAAATACTTGACGGATTATTTTTATGAAATATTAGCTATTTCAACGTATATTAAACATAATATTCTACATTTAATAATAACTTTATTTCTTCAATGATCTCATACTTAACGAATGTTTATAGCTCGACAAGAAAATTTTAATATACATTAACGTAGTTACCGAAATTTTAGTATTTTTCATTATTCTCTTTTATTTAAAGATCTTATTGCCGGATACATTACGAGCTACTATGGCAGACCTAACTTCGTACACGGAAAAAAATGATTGGGTACGGTTAACATCTGATTGGTTAAAAATGTCTTATCTATCCAAGCATTAGGAACATAAACCAATAAAGAAGTTACCACAACCAATTATTGGTTACTGTAACTAATTTTATTGATTTACCTTATTAATGTTGAATAGATGAGACATTTTTAACCAATCAGTTGGTTACCGTAACCAATCAATTTTTTCCATATATTACTTGAACAAAGTTCGAACTGTCTTGTCTCTTCAAACTACTTAAGTAAAAATCAAGTAGTTCAATGTATGAAGTAAAGAGTTCAGCTCGATTCGAGTTCATCCCGTTGAATCTTTACAGCATGTACACATAGTTTGAATTGAAAATTTAATGTTATGTTTTGGATATCCAATTATGCAAATAAGGGTTTCAAGGGTCGCCCCTGAATTATGTGCTTTCTGAGCACATATAAATGTATCGTTGGTTATGCAAAATAATAATTTTCCTTCAGAGTCGATGTATTGGATTTCCAGCACGCCAAAGTTTAATCGAACATGTCAGTGAATATATAAAATATTTGATGCGTTCTATGCAATGAGGTATGCATCTATTTCTATGTAATACGAGATAGCAATGAATTATAATGTACTGTATAATATGTAATATAGGTATTATTTAGATGCAAGATAATGGCAATAATCTAGTAGCAAATGTATCGTGATAAATCAGCTTATCATATGTATTAAATACATACTAACATACTCGAGATTGAAGCATATCCGCTTACTCGCGAGTAAGCAGACACTACTAACTAACCAGGAATGATACCACTCGACGTTCATCTATTTATCGTTAAATGTTGTAATTGTACTATTTGCCTTTTCTCATTCTTCAAATTCGGTTAGAAATCGCATCCATAATAACAGTATGTTATACCTATAATATTTACAATCCTTGAAGACATTTATTTTATTTTTCAAATTTGAAACTGATATTATTAAAATTATTCAAATATCACTCGTATTTATTTCCAGTTCAAAAATTAATTGTTAAAATGTTTTGAAATTCGTTACTAAATATTTTATGACCAATAATGAATTAGGTATATTAAAATTTTATATTTTTTCAGTCTCAGCTCGCGTCACTTATTTATAAGTAGTAAGTATCGAATTATTTCGGCTCGTTGTAACGGTATACAAACTAGTACGGCAACAAGTGCAAAGGAAAAAGATTTTAAAAGTATTAATAATTCAACCTTGGATCATAGAATCGATTTGAGAAAAGGCAGCGCGGAGACACTCTATTTTATGGTATAGAAAAGAGCGCGCAGATTCTGATCGGCAATGTATAATGAGTAAAGTCGATTGAAATTCAATTTTCGCAAAGCAGTTCATGAGCGCCAGGAATTCGCTTGCTTACCGCGCCCAGTTATATTATACACGCCCGTCCCAGCAGTGCAAAAATAACAAGCCCCAAAGAGCTACCGTATCACGTGTCCAGCATGGCAGTGCATAGCAGGCATATGCTTCTTTTGAGCTTCTGAGAAAGCCGTGCGGTCGCGAATCAAAGGGGTTGAACGAAAGAGAGGACATTTTTAAAAAGGAGTGCGCACACTAGAATTTGCCTCGCTTCCGCTGCACGCGCGGTCGCGATACACAGGTCACTAGCACTCTCGTCTATATTTAGATTCTTTCTTTCCTAGCATATGTGACAAAACGATATGAGATTTAGATGCGGGGACTTTTATGGCTCTGAGCTCTGCGAACCGCCGGGACATTGAAAATCTTTTCGCCCGAGACATTCTTTTTGAAGAGCAAAAGTTCGCATTGTGTATATTTCCGTTTCGCATTATCTGATATTCCACGAAGCATTACAAGCGTTTCCTCTTTCACAATATTATAATTCATATTTTTTCACGGTTAGTCGAAGTAATACAGTACTTTATTTAACAATTTCATTCTTCGGAATGGAATCATACATTTTTATTTGCTTAAAAATACTTAATACGAATTGTTAAAATATTTTGGACAAAAAATCTTATAAAGCACGGAATAAAATTAATTCTGCACAGTTTACGTTAACCTTTAGGGAACCGGGGCATTGAGAGTATTGTAATTGACATACAAAGCACCCAAATGCCATATCTATATACTAGGTATAACCCAGATGTATATTGTTTCGAACCTTTGTATAGCATCTATATTGTGGCTTTCCAGTCCTCTAAGGGTTAACTAGAAATTTAATTGATTGAAAACCATTTATAAATTATATTTGTAAACTGTAATGAATTTTACTTCACTCAAATCATAAATAAAGTTTACCGGGAATTCAACTTTGATCGTTAATATAAAATTTAATTACTTCGGCAAATTTCACCAAGTCTGCAATTTTATACATTAACAAACAATGTAACAGGGGAGACGTCTTTCGTTACAACAAATTAAAATTTTGTTTCTATACTTAATTTTAATATTAATAATCCTTTTAGGTGCATTTTATATTACATGTATACATGGGTGGGTATCGAAAAATAGAATATTTTTTTTTCAGAAAAGTAATGTATTGGAAATTTTTATCATGGAAAACATGGAATGTAGAAAATTAAAAATTAAAAATTCATAATGTCGAAAATTGATGACGTCGAAATCGATTTTACAAAGTAACACCTTAACGAATATTAAAATTTTAGAAAATACATTTATAGAATTGACTTCACTATTTCAGAATGGCACAATTTCCCAAAAAATAACCCAATTTATCTAATGCAAATTTTAGAATAAATATCTATAGAAAATATATGTACGTAATTTAGAAAATAATGTTATCGAATAATAAAAATATAGAATCTGATACGATATTTAGCTATATTAAAAGATCAAAAATTCCAACTACAAAATGTTTATAGTACCAAAAGTTCAAAATATAGAAAGTTCATAATGTAGAAAGATCAAACTTTCAAAAACTCAAAATGTCGAAAATTTCATACTTTCGAAAGTTCAAAATGTCGAAAAGATCAAATTATTGCATGTTTCATGCAATAAAGTTGACAAAAATTCTATTTGGAGATTAATAGTATATTTTTTTCGAAAGTTTGAATATTCTTAATTGGTTTTTTGAAAGTTTAAACCTTTTAAATTTGTGTTTTTGGAATATTGGACTATATTTTACATTTGCAAATTTGTATCTTTAAACAATTGCATTTCGAATAGCTGAAAATTCTAAAAAGGTTTGTCTATATTTTTGTTTTCGAAAAATTAAATTATTATTGTGCATTCTACACAATATATTTCGAAAGATTGGCCCTTTTTATTTCTCTTAAATTTAGCATTTTCTAAAATATGAACGTTCTATAGAATATGATTATATGATTTCTTTATTTTCAGCTATTGGAACCATGTTATTTTTTCGATAACATATTTTTCTGAAATTTATATTCTATATTTAATTATTTCGACGTAATGATTTTTTAAAATAATTCCACTTCTAATATCCAATTTTTCTACTTTCTGAACATTCGTAAAAGTAAAATTCTATATAAAATTTGTCTATATTGAGAGCTTTCTAAAAAAAATAATTCTATTTTTTGATACCCACCCAATATTTTCAGAGGTTATATGCATTTGTAAATTAGTAAAAAGTTATTATTAATAAATTCTTCTTTTTATTATACTCGATGATTTTTTAAAGTGATCAAATAAATATTGTTTATGCCATTTTTTAGATAATTTAAATACATTTTTTCAATTGAAATTTCTTTCAAAAAATCTTAAAAATTTTCTGATTAATAGGGTTAGATCTCGAGCCCTCAGTTATTACCCTGAAAGCTATAAATAATGGCGTAAACATACTGACACTTTAACGTTCGAACCAAGTACTTATCTATTTCTATCACTTTTATCTGGCTTGATAAATAACAAATTAATACAAAACTTTGGACAACAGTTACTACACTGATATATGATTTATAATTTAAACGAATAATGTTTGATCTATTCGAACAAATTCAATAACATTAGAGCAATCATTTCGCATCAATCATAAGAAAAACCTTCAGTATAATAAAGTGCAAGTGCAAGTTAATTAGTGATGAAAAAAATGTGTTGAAAAAATATAAGTTGAAAAATATGCGTGACTCTCATTGTAAAAACATTTCGACGGTTTAATCAAAATGAACTTTTAATGATACGTAGATTAAGGCATATATACATGGAATGAAATGGTTTGCTATCTTATCCAACCGGTTGCTTGAAACGGATAGAACAAAAATGAATAGTTAGATTAACAAATAAATAGTAGTTTTGCCAACCATACTAATCTATCGATATACAATTCTCAATAGTTGTTCCAACCACAAAATTGGTATTTCCAAGAGTAAAAAAGTAAACAATGCTACTATCGATTTGGTTGTCGTTATTAACTTTCAATAGTAATTGCTACCATTTGTTTATACCAAAAGCCCAAGCAATAAAATGGTTACGACAACTATCTACTATCTCTCACCAATTAGGGTAAGACCCCCTATTTGTGTGCTTTACATATATTTCAATGGAGAGCACACAAATAGGTTCAGGCACGCAAATAGGGGGTCTTACCCTACGTTAGTTACACTATCACCTTCGGTTCTGTGACTTCTGACCAATTCGAGTAGGTTCTGAACCAATTTTTTGTTTAATCGAACCAACTTTTTTCCGTGTATAACCGTACTCGTGCAACGTTTACAAACAAAATAATCCGCGCATCACACGTCTCTCTGGTGAGCCAAAAGTTATGTTTCTATTACACCGTAGCTTAAACCGATAAAACAGAGCTTCAACGCGCGCACTCAGACGCAAATAAAACGTATGTACGACGAAGGGAGGAAAAACCGAAGCTTACAAAGCTCCTTACTCATAATACTTACGATAAATATCCAGCGGCACCTTGCGCACGACGACCTTCGACTTATCCTGCGCCCGGGACTCGGCGCGGCACTCGAGCTTCGCGCCCCACAATATCCTCGTAACCTTGGGGATGAAGAGCCGGTTGATGCTGAACTTGCTCGTCGTCCCGAACACCAGAGGCGTTTCCATCGTACCGTCGATCATCTCGTCGCCCTGCCACCAGGTTACCGTTGGCCTCGGTCGTCCTGCGCAAAAAGCCCTCCCAAATTGAATTTGACAGCCAGAAGGCTTCGCTCATTGCACATGCTTGCTTTCAAAATACCAGCGGTGCCGCGTCAGTTTCACCGGCCAAGAGGGGTCCGGAGGCTGTGTATAAACAGTGGAGAGAGCTAGAGAGAGGGAGGGAAAGCGAGGACGAGCGAAGGAGGGAGGAAGGGATGTAAAAAGAGAAAGGGGGTGAGTAGTTCCAAGGATTTCTTTAATCAAAAAATTACTTTTGTAATTTTCCCGTCTCGTTTACTTTATCGTTCTTCCTTTGGTTTTTATCACTCCCGTCGTTTTTCTCTCCTTCTCGTGCTATTTCTCCCGAACAGAAGAGGAAAGAGGAGATGGAAAACCGCGTGCGCATCCCGGGTTTGCAAGCAAGCGATAAAACGAACGAGATGACGGGTACTTTGAAGGCTCCTCGCGCATGCGCATCTGCCTCTCACTCTCCTTTCGCTCCCTCACCCTTCAACCTCCCCCCTCGCGTCCAGTCGGAAGTAATTCCTATGCTAATCCGTCTTTGTGAACCGCATGGACTTTGCCGGCCGCCGCCGCCGTCTGCTCCTGTCTCACTCTCGCCTGGGCCGCGCGTGCAGTGCCTGTCCCGTGTATATGCGTGGCTTGCTTGTCGACCGCATAAAACGCACTAGTTTAGACCCACCCCCTCCCGCGGGAGATTATCCTGCCCCGCGCGCGTATTCTTTGATCGCGCGTGTGCGAACACAATGGCGCGTGTGGACGCGTACCGCATATTTTATGGAGAGGAAGAGAAGAGGTAGGTAAATGCGTGTGTAACGAGCAAACGCGTCGAGAGGAAAAACACAGGTTACTGCGAGGAAAGCGCTGATGTGCAGAGCGAGAGAGAAAGAGAACGAGTAAATGAGGAGAGAGGAGTTTGAGGTTGTTCGTAAGTGACCGTCGATGACAAAAATTTGAACGATCTAGCGTATTGTTGAGGTATGCTTTGTACCGTGCGGGAAGAGCGAGAAACTTCTGAGTGAACGGCGCGCCTATCGTACCCCTATCCTACGCTCTTTGGGTTAGCTGTGAAAACATTACATTTCAAGCGACTCGGCTTGTATAAGGTAATTCTGGCTAAGTTTCTTGGCTTTACTCTACGTAAAAGTTTAATTATATATATGGGATATTTCAGGTGAAGTCAGCAACTCAAAATTTTAAAATCGCTCAAAACTCGTTTTCTTTTAGTTTTTTATGAAAAAAAAATGTTCCTCAAATTTTAGGTCGATATTTGCAAAAATAAAAAAGCTATGCAAGATTGAAAATTCAATTTTTTTGCAATTTTTAGTTAAAATCCAAGATTATTCATTTTTTAACTCTAAATCTTGAAACTTTTTGTATAGAATATTGATTGGCAAAAAGTTTGCGTTTTTTATGTAGAATGTGCCAGTATTTATTTTATGACCCTTTTTGAAAGTCTCTGATTGGCTGCTTCTTAGTATACCTTCATCGAAGGATATTGAGGCTGCGGCCAAATATTTTTTATCCGACAAATTTTTTTTGTATTCTTCTTCGAAAACCCTTCAAAATGCTTTTTTGATCAATACTGGCCGAGCAAAGGGAAAAAAGTTACAATTTTTTGAAATATCAAGAAAAATCCATAATTTCAATTTTTGATAGCATGATTAATGAAACTGAACATTATTCATACATCTTATGGCATGGACCGTACCACTGAATTTTGTTAGAGCATCAAATAGAACATCATATATATATATATATATATATATATATATATATATATATATATATATATATATATATATATATATATATATATATATATATATATATATATATATATATATATATATATATATATATATATATATATATATATATATATATATATATATATATATATATATATATATATATATATATATATATATATATATATATATATATATATATATATATATATATATATATATATATATATATATATATATATATATATATATATATATATCTGTATAGATATATATATTTATCTGCAACAGTTCGTTCCGGGACGTTTACACTGTACATCGCTGTTATTTCCGGGACGCGCTGTTTTCTCCGGGACGTCCCGGAAATTTTTCTGTACGTAAGCGTTATTTCTGGGACGCGTCTAGAGTCAATAACCCCAGGGATATTATTTCTTTAGTCACGCGCTTATATAGGGAACTCTGAAGAGATAAACTATAGGACCCTGTAGATTACCAGAACTAACGTGTATAGGTCTTTATATATATATATATATATATATATATATATATATATATATATATATATATATATATATATATATATATATATATATATATATATATATATATATATATATATATATATATATATATATATATATATATATATATATATATATATATATATATATATATATATATATATATATATATATATATATATATATATATATATATATATATATATATATATATATATATATATAAAGACCTATAAACGTTATTTCTGGTAATCTACAGGGTCCTATAGTTTATCTCTTCAGAGTTCCCTATATAAGCGCGTGACTAAAGAAATAATATCCCTGGGGTGTGGACTAATACCACGTCCCGGAAATAACAGTTGCAGACACAGATTTTCCGGGACGTCCCGGAAAAAACAGCGCGTCCCGGAAATAACAGCGATGTACAGTGTAAACGTCCCGGAACGAACCGTTGCAGATAAATATATATATATATATATATATATATATATATATATATATATATATATATATATATATATATATATATATATATATATATATATATATATATATATATATATATATATATATATATATATATATATATATATATATATATATATATATATATATATATCATGTCAAGTGTTCAGGTCAAAATTTTGAAATCGCTTAAAATAGGTTTTTCTCCTTCCACATTGGCCCCAAAATACAACGCTAGAGTTTTAGTGCAAAATATTGAACTGTTCAAGAGTTAGAACCAATTGAAAATTTGAAAATTTTGATTTTTTTCGAAAAACATGAATTTTCATGATTTTTTAACTCAAAAACGCGAAACTTTTTGTATTACACATTAAATGGGAAAAAGTTTGCAAATTGTAAGTCGAATATCTCAGAATTTTTTCAAGTCGATGACAGTAATTTTAATAATTTGTACGTAAGAAAGCAACATTCAAAATATGATTAGGGCGAACGCATCCCTCTGGATTTTCTTCAACAATCGAGAAAAATTTGAGAAAAAATGTTACCTTCAAAATGAGACCTTGATCAAGATGGAGAAATGTCAGGGAAAAAAGTTAGCTGGAATGAAAGCCGTTGTAACAGTGAAAAAAGCCTGTTTTTGGCTTATTTCAGGCTTTTTTCACTGTTTCAACGGCTTTCATTCCAGCTAACTTTTTTCTCTGACATTTCTCCATCTTGATCAAGGTCTCATTTTGAAGGTAACATTTTTTCTCAAATTTTTCTCGATTGTTGAAGAAAATCCAGAGGGATGCGTTCGCCCTAATCATATTTTGAATGTTGCTTTCTTACGTACAAATTATTAAAATTACTGTCATCGACCTGAAAAAATTCTGAGATATTCGACTTACAATTTGCAAACTTTTTCCCATTTAATGTATAATACAAAAAGTTTCACGTTTTTGAGTTAAAAAATCATGAAAATTCATGTTTTTCGAAAAAAATCAAAATTTTCAAATTTTCAATTGGTTCTAACTCTTGAACAGTTCAATATTTTGCACTAAAACTCTAGCGTTGTATTTTGGGGCCAATTTGGAAGGAGAAAAACCTATTTTAAGCGATTTCAAAATTTTGACCTGAACACTTGACATGAAGTTACCCATATCTATTTTCAATAATATTAGGCTTACACAATAAGCGATACCTAATTATGAATTAATAATAAATTAAGCTATAGAGGTTAATTACTATAAAGCTGTCAAAATGAAATCAGGCTACAGACTCATAATTTCATTCATAATTAGGTATCACTTATTGTGCAAACCTAATATTATTGAAAATAGATATTTATAATGTTCTATATGATGCTCTAACAAAATTCAGTGGTACGATCCATGCCATAAGATGTATGAATAATATTCAGTTTCATTAATCATGTTATCAAAAATTGAAATTACGGATTTTGCTTGATATTTAAAAAAATTGTAAATTTTAAAAAAATAAAATTACAAATTATAAATAAAATTATAAATAAAATTATAAATAAAATTTATAATAGAGCAGTATTTGTGTCTTGTTATTGGAATATACACTGCATAACTGTCTGTTGTCTGATTTTATTTTGACAGCTTTATAGTAATTAACCTCTATAGCTTAATTTATTATTAATTCATAATTAGGTATCGCTTATTGTGTAAGCCTAATATTATTGAAAATATATATATATATATATATATATATATAAAATGTTCTATTTGATGCTGTAACAAAATTCAGTGGTACGGTCCATGCCGTAATATATATGAATAATATTCAGTTTCATTAATCATGTTATCAAAAATTGAAATTATGGATTTTTCTTGATATTTCAAAAAATTGTAACTTTTTTCCCTTTGCTCGGCCAGTATTGATCAAAAAAGCATTTTGAAGGGTTTCCGAAGAAGAATACAAAAAAAATTTGTCGAATAAAAATATTTGGCCGCAGCCTTAATATCCTTCGATGAAGGTATACTAAGAAGCAGCCAATCAGAGACCTTCAAAAAGGGTCATAAAATAAATACTGGCATATTCTACAGAAAAAATGCAAACTTTTTGCCAATCAATGTTCTATACAAAAAGTTTCAAGATTTTGAGTTAAAAAATGAATAAACTTGGATTTTAACCAAAAATTGCAAAAAAATTGAATTTTCAATATTGCATAGCTTTTTTATTTTTGCAAATATCGACCTAAAATTTGAGGAACATTTTTTTTCATGAAAAACTAAAAGATAACGAGTTTTGAGTGATTTTAAAATTTTGAGCTTCTGACTTCACCTGAAACATCCCATGTACGTAGTTGAAAAATGTGAAAAATATATGGCCTATAAATTATTTCAAAATTTACTGAATCTTTTTCATTTGTTTACAAGAGTATTAATCTGAAAAATAACCCCATTGGGTACACGCGCTAAGTGTACAGTTAGCCGGTTTGTTTATTTAGTACTTAGCAAAGCTAATTTCATTTTTGGAGTGTTCCGATTTGTTTTTAGTAGAAGGTAAATTGTATTTTTATACATGTTTATAAATTTTTTAAGAGTTTGCGTTGAAAAATAATGAAAAAATTTTTTTGGATTAAATTGACCGAATTAACTACAAATGAGGAAACATACAGTTTAAACGCTCTTTTTATATTTTGGCTTCATGAGAAGTCAACATCACTTTCAGAGAATCCTCAGTTTTTTTTCTTCGTAGAAAATGTACTTAACATTTTGATGTCTTTTTATTATTATTTTTTTTAAACATGATTACAAATCATATGCGAAATTTCCCTCCGAATTGCCCAGAGTTACCTTATATATTGGTGCTGAATATGTCTGCACTGGAACTGGTATTTTTTTAGATTTTTGCAGACTGATAATAAGTATTTTTTTAATAAATGCTTAAAATGAAAAAAAGTTTTGCAGTAAAACATTTATTTACGATTATAACGGGCAGAGATGCGAGACTAGTCGGCGCAAGGTAAAAACCTGCATTACGGGCCTTACAGGTAATGACACTAATAATAGTTCATTTGATAGACTTGCGGTATAGAAACGACTCTCTCGAGGAGACTCTCGATTGTCGTCCAGACGACTCGTTTTCTATTCCCGGTATCCGCGCGTACTATTGATATATCCCTTATTCGCAATCCACCCTGTTACACTTTAATCTATCTCTGGCTTTTACTAAGCCTTTGACATGGTATTGTAAGTATCAACGTACAGAAACCTATTTATATGTAGTGTCGGCTAAATTTGCAATATATTTTAAGCAAGATGTTTCTATTTGAGTTAAAAATATTCTATTGAATTTGAATTCGAAATTCTTCGAAAAAACTTTAACGAAAATATTAATTGATTCCTAACTTTTAAATTTATAATTATTATTAAAAAACCTATTATTTCCACCAGAATTTCGTTTTCCAAAACATCCCCTCTTTCTCTGTCCGCCGGAGAGCACGAACGCGAGCGCGACAAGGAGGAAAATTTCCGTCAGCTAGTTATTTGTATTCGAACGAGTCGCTGTCGGTGCCCCCCCCCCCCCCCCCCCTCTCCGACAGCTTTGTCTTGCGCGTCTAAACGAGCACGCGGAATTAGAGGGCCAGGCGAGCCAATTTACATTGACGGGAGTCATTTTTCCGGGCGCCAAAAGACTGCGCGCGACAACGACAGTCCGAAGTTTTTCGGAGCGTGCGCGCGCCGCGCGTTAGTCTTGCCCGGGACAGCGTGACAATTTGATGATAGCCGTGCGCGAGCGAGAGCTGCTTGATTGGCCGTCATTCGTTGTGTCGCATTCGCTCGGACAAAGTAGAGATTTCGCGGCGCTCTTTTTGCGCCGTTCATTGAGAAATGAAGTGTTACGGTTGCCAGCTTTTTCGGTTAATGTATGATTGATTAGTGGATTGAAGTGTTATTCAAAGGAGGCGATAGTAGATTGAGATAGTTCTGGATAGAAAGTAGTTTAAAATAATGTACCGGGATGTATTTGGCCTTTTTTGGATATACTATAGTTTCAAAATTAATGATTCCCTGTAACTTTTAAGTTAATAATGAACAGGCCGTGTTAAGTGACTATTGCAATGCATGTGCCATGTTTAGAATTGATTAACGTTTCAATTAAATAATTCGATAGCAACGTAACTGCATTGCAGTACAAAACGGATTGTTTCAGCAATGAAGATTAGTCTACACAAAGAGAACTATATTACAATAGTCTATTACATACCCTCATTCATTGCCATAACCAATTCCATTTAGTTACGAATCTATACCGACTAACAGAAACATAATTAATCAGTCAGATTAGTAAATTGCAACAGGTACACTATTCAGTTGAGAGCCGTGGCTTTTGCCGAAACACTAGTATATTTACGCGTATATACACCTCTGTGCACTTACCATTAGCATTTCCTATAACCTTTCGCTCTCCTGCGCACCCGCGCTCAAACGCCAACGAGATTAATGAAACTGGCGGGAGCGGTATGCGCACGCGGGCGCCTGCGCGTAATAAATTAATATCGCGCCTTTTTCATTCGCGAACGAAATCGCATCGATCGCTCGTTGCGGCGTCGTTATAGAGCGCGTGAGAAGTGGGCTCGAAAAATTTCGAAACAGCCGTGAAAAGATCGTAACTCACGTGGATAACGGTGAAAAGATAGAGCCAAGGGATCAGCGAGGAGGAGGGGTGAAAAAATAATAAAATAAGGCTGTACTTACCGCCGGATACTTGACAAGCCAAGAGGAGGTCATAACCTTCAAGGAACGGGCCACCCACTCCCGTCACTTCCCTGCCTTGTGCATCGTAAATTACGGGCTTAGTCGGCTGCTCTGGAAAAGATATTGACGCTCTTTATTCCGCGTAACAGATAACCGTGTACATACCTTATATACATCATATGCGAGAGAGAGAGAGAGAGAGCTGCCTCTCGCCGGTGGATAAAACTCGCGCGGGGGTACAAAGGAATCAACTGTCATGCGGAATTTTGATGCGACTTACGCCGGGCTTACGCGCACTCGCACATCGCACTCGCATTATTTACCCGGGGCCCCTGTACACATATACATATTTCCGAGCAAGACACTGCGCGCACGCTCATTTTTATTCGCTCCCCCTCTCCTTTTTATTCTAATGAGATATTATCTCCCTTTCTCTCGCGTTCTCTCTGCAACCCTTTGCAGGTTTACGTCAGCGTGCAGAGGATATCAGAAAGCAGGAGACGCGCGCATGATGAGAGAGGTAGAGCGAGAGAGAGAGAGAGAGAGAGAGAGAGTAAACTTATATAAAACGTTGGAGAATCTCAAAGTGAGCCCTAGCGCGCGCGAGTCGTGTCGTAAATTTGAAAATTTTCTTTTACGCGTAAGACCAGGGCGGACGGGCTATGACCGGTCGTTAAAACGATAGTGGAAGAGCAGAAAGAACCAGGCGACCGCCGACGCGGGCGCGCTGTCGTGCATCCGTTGATGTGTATATATATATACACGACAGAGCTGAGGTCGCGCTCCCTTCCGCCGCAGGTCATTACAAGCATAAAGCGGAAATATAGTTGGGAGAGGCCCTACTCCGAGCCCCGCCGCCGGGAGTTACGAGATCCATTTCGCGGGTA
Source organism: Torymus aiolomorphi (assembly GCA_036365515.1). NCBI lineage: Eukaryota > Metazoa > Arthropoda > Insecta > Hymenoptera > Torymidae > Torymus > Torymus aiolomorphi. The sequence continues at coordinate 132,719,250 of CM070877.1, forward strand.
ACCTGTAAATGTCGACGCGTTACGAGGCAGAAGAAGGAAGAGAGGCACGACATTTCCTTCCCTCCTGCTCTATATAAGCTCTCCTTGAACTCTGTTGCGTAAACGCTCGCGCTCTATTATATACCCTTTGGCTTCGCTGGCACGCTACATGCGACGATTCAGTACTGGCCGCGCGAAAAAAAATAAGGTAAAATACCTGCGAGGCATAAACGCGCGCGAAATTTCATTCTTGTCTCTCGGTTGGTTGCCCGCCACTGCCGCGATTCCTTTTAGTATTACCGAGTGAGCTGAAAGCTTGCTAGTCAGTTGATGCGGACACGTAACATGAAATATTTTTCTTCGGGGTAGCTTAGATTACGCGGGGGACGTATAGGGCGTGCGAGGCGATTGCTCTTTGTACCTGGCTGGAAAGTTATAGATACCACCGTTTGCTTTGCCGAGAGGTTTTTTTAAATATTGACGAGACCCGGAGAAATCGCATTTCAAAATTGAATAGTTTCGCCGGCGAGTCCGGAGAGAGTCCGGTGAGCGCTAGATTAAAATTGTATGCAGAAGACCATGCTCCCAGGACATGGAATTTTCTACCAGTCAGGCTTGCGCTGCATTGCAGCAGCAGCAGCAGCAACAGCCGCCGAGTTGAACGTTGTTAAAAGTGCAATAAGGAAAATTTGCGAAAAAAATTTGAGTGCTCGAAAGAGTTGGAAAAAAATTTGAAATTGTAGAACCGTCTTCGTCTGTTGCTACACGCCCATATTTTAATAATAACCAAACGAATGTAGTTTCTAAACGCGCGTAGAATAGAGAGATTAATGTTTTTTTTCTAGTTTTCCATTTTTTACGAACGATTTTTCCGTGCTGTAGAGTAACGGGTTACCGAAATCGGCCTTTGTTTAACTTTTCAAGAACTTCAATTATATTCTCCAATTTTCCGAGCCGTACAATTCTCGTATTCCCGAAGCCACGCGACGTGATATATCCTCCCCCAACTCTTTCCGCTCTCATCAACCCGCATGGAAAAAATCGCGAATCTTTTCCTGTTTTACTCCTTCGAAGTTACAAATGAGATCGTCAAATATGTATATGCGTCTCAATTTAAAGTTTTGGAAATTCGATTTCCCGCTCGTGAAAATTCTTCGTCCAAAGTCCCGTCGTCTCCACCTCTATCCCTCTCTCTTACGCGAGGGCGCGCGAACCCATGATAGAGCAGAGACGACCTCTGAGTTATTCGATAGTTCTGTGCGAACGCAAGAGCGAAGTGTTTTTAACGGCTTCTCGCATGCGTCGGGAGGCAAAGGGGGCGAATAAATTGACAGGTGGAAATTTACCTATTAGCGTCAAGTTCACGCGGAAGTTGTGCGTCGGCGAGTTGGCAAAGTCGACGCGACATCGGAACACCCCTTGGTCCTCGCGGGCGACCGTTTTGACTTTCAGCCGTGCGCTGCTCCCGTTGTCTACTTGGAAATACGTTCGATTTCCGAGGCTTCCGCTCATGGTCCAGTGGGTGGCTTTGTACAGATCTCCACCTCTGGCGTCTAGGCTGAAAAGAGAGAGAGAGAGAAAGTGAGAGAGGGAACGAGTGAAGGCAGAATAGAGTACCAAGCAGATGAGTTTTTAATGAAACTTTCAAAGACTCTGCGAGCGCACCCGCGCGCCTGTAGCTTTTTGCGGCTCGTGCGAAACGGGTGGGAGAGAGAGAGAGGGGAGGGGAACTCATGGTATCGGTCTCTCTCTCTCTCTTTCTGGCTCTCACGCTCTTTTAACCATTTTTGCGCCTCTTTTCATCACGTAAAAATAAACGGCTTGTCCAATCTCGCTCTCTTTTTGCGCAAAAATTATTTTTGAATGGACTTTCTATGAAGCTATTTCGCGATTGATCTTCTGTAAAATTCCAAAATTTTGTTAATAGGATCGAGAAATTCAGGACTTGCGCAGCTTTCTTGAATGTCAGAACTTATTTGTATGTTTAATAAAATACACTATTGTCTAAACCTTTTAGATATTATTTTCCAGAACAGAACAGAGGTAGAAATCGTCCATTTTTCTTCCATTTTCTAGCCATTTTCTAGCGATTTCGGTCAACTCGCCATTAAATGGCTAGAAAATGGGAAAAAAATCGTTTCACAAATGGGCGAAAAATGGACAATTTCCAGCAGGGGATGTATTGACAATATTTTGCAGATATTTATGAAAACTGTACAATTCAATATTTTGCCAATATTTGGTCAATACTAGGAAAATATGTTATATTTAGTCATGACCGCCTCTCGGAAGAACCTTACATTTTCGCCAGAGGGAAATTTGTAACATTTCAAATGCTGAAAATTTATAATATGAAAAACGCCGAAAATTTCACGAAAAACGAATCTATTTTAAGGATTTCCGAGGATGTATGTATGCCTGTATATGTAATGTGATCAAGTAACTCGATTATCTCAATGAATTTTTATCAGATCTGATCGGAAATGATACCAGACCTTCGTCTTATTATATATACGTGATGTATCTATTTTGAGAAAGATCCGTTTACAAATTATAGAAATCCGACAACAAATAAAATTTTTAAAAACTTGACTTTTAAACGTAATGCATCGAAAATAATTTTTCAGTATAAATCTAACACATGTTTCTGCTAGAACTAATAAAAATACATCTTATTTATATTGAACATTTTTTGTAGGTACAAAAATTTTGTAGGTACCTGATGAGCTAGAACCACAAAAATGATTTTTAACGCCGAAATGTACCTAAAATGGTCGATTTTTTGTTATAACTTAGCAGGATTTGATTTAACACAAAAATTTTAAATGCAAAAGTTATAGATAATATTAAAGTTTTTCTACAATCAATTCCTGATGAGCTAGAACCACAAAAACGGTTTTTAACGCCGAAATACACCTGAAATAGAAGATTTTCGCTTATTATAATTCAACACAAATATTGAATACAAAAGTCGTTTTTTGAAGCTTGGTGTTATAATAGTATATTTCGATACAAGTGAGAAAGTGTTGATTCTATCACGAGTGTGAGGTTTGTCGCCTGAGCGAAGCGAGGGTGGCTCACACGAGTGTAGAATCATCTTTCGCACGTGTATCGAATGATATTTTTCGATACAGGAGGCGTAAAAGTGATTTTAAAAAATTATAGAATGTGTAAAATCGCATTTTATACATACTGTATCGAAAAATAATATATTAGTATTTAAGATTTATTTGCAATGGTAAAGATTTAAGACTCTCTTGGATAGTAGCGGTCATGCCTTATATATAAGTATAAAAACGAAGTTTTTGCATAGACAGCAGGGGGTTAGTGCGGCCCCCTAGTTTTGAATATAAACAAAGTAAAAAATTTATAAATTTCATAAATATGATAAAACCTATATACGATATAAAGTCTACTTAAAAAGTTTTAATTTCTTGATATTCTCAATGTCGAAGTAGTTTTGGGACAAACGAGTCTTTCAAGGACCATCTCGAAACTTTTTCGACATTCATTAAATTTTAGAACCTATATATTACACAGACATAACTATACCTTTTATTTATACTCTATTTTCTACATTTTCAGAAAGAATACAGTTTTTGTTTTGACTACACAATAACATACAATGGGAAAATCATCAACACGTGAGATAACTCGAGGTAATTCGACCACTTTTCTAGTTCTCTATCTCCACTTATCTGAAAGCTTGATGAACCAATATTGGCAGCTTCCAAATATGAGAAATATACCTTATAAATCATTTATATAATTATTTGAGAATGATCACTATATTTTTATGTAAGTTTCTATTTTCAATTTTCAGCGAATCGTGCATTTTCTAAAGTCAAAAAAGGAAGTATTTTGGTAATAGCTGAAATATAAGCTTAAAAACCCAATTGAAAGTGATACGGGCAGAAAGGTGAGATCTTTTCCTTGAAATTCGTGTGAAAGAAATATTAAATTTCTTTTTCTAATTTATAAAAGTAAAATACTTTCACGTCTATAATTCACCTCATTCGGCCAATTTTGGGCCGAATTAGTGAATACGATGTCTAAACCTAAGATAAATAGTTTTTTTAAGTATGTATATGTATTGCCATTGCTGTTAAAGTGAATAATAATAATAATAATATTATTATTATTATTATTATTAATGTACTAAAAGATAAGAATGCATATTATACATAAATATACGCAGCCAAGTCAAAGCAAATGTGAATAGCGGATAATCGGCGTAACGGCGCTAACCGATGTGCCGAAGTTGTAGACAATCAAACATTAAAAATAAAGTGATGTAAAAATAAAAAACAAAAAAAGTTGTGCAATGTACCAGTAACAAGAAATAAAATCACGTTTCCTGGTTCTGTAGAATCTATAAAGAAGATGTGATCCAATAAATATGAGAAAGTGTAAAATTCATATTACTTCCACGAAGTCATTTATGTGTGAAGAAGTTTATCACATTTTGTAAGAAGAAACTTTAAAAATATGATTAGCAACAGTCAATTCTATTGATTAAAATGAATTGTTTAGTTTACGGGGAACTCGTATAATATAGAATTCCAAAATTATTTATAAAATACATTATAATGTAAAAAAATTCTTTATTTCCTTTATATTATTGATATAAGTTAATAATTAAATGAAGTATTTTTATATATTTAAAAATATTAATTTTATTAATTTTTAGAGTTTATGAGTTTCTTTGTACTATTTTTTCAACATTGACCGAATGAGGTAACGTGTAACCTAATTTGGAAAAAACGCACATTTTACACTTTTGCACCCTACAAAGCCAATATCACATTTGAGGCATTTCTAATTTTTTTCTTGGTAGTATATTTAATATACTTTCAAGCTTTTCTTATAATTTTTTCAGAACGCATTTACAGAAGGAGAAAGAAAATATTCCGCTTATGGTGGCCGAATTACCCCAAGTTATCTTATGATGCGCCTGAAGGTTTAGAAGATTTTATCTATATCATTCGTACTCTTTCAAAATCACACACAATAAAAAAATTAAAATATTTTGCATAACAGCATAATTACTTATAAAGCTAAAGTAAACAGCAATTCCGCTGGTAGAAAATAGACCAACTTCGTTGATTAACATGTTAATCAAATGGAAGCCTTTCTACTTAAGATTAACATCGAAATTCAATTAAAACTAATTAAAACTATCACTATATTTTAAAGTATCTACAATATAATATTTCCACATGTGTAAATAGTTATTCTTCGTCGACAATAGCAACCTAATCATGGTGTGACGTTTTTAATTAAAAAAAAAAACGGTTCGCCAACCGTTGGTTAGCATTTCTACCAGGGTGAAAGGAATACAAAAGTATGTACGGAAATGTCTGTAAGTGAAACTTAACGAGCGGTTGGCGCGCTGCAAAACTTTAAAACACTTTGAAACAAAGATCTTCTATACTCTAGTAATTTTCAAAAGTTAAAACAAATTTAACATTAAAGCTTTTAATACGCACGCGTTTAAAAAAAAAATCTCACGATGCTTTAACCTGAAAGATCCAAGTAAAGACTTTACACTTGCATTCTCTAAATCATCCAAGCGAATTGCCCTCAAGGGTAAAATAAATAGATTAAAAATAATTATCTTGCAGCATTTTACTCTTATTTTAAAAAGTCAATTGTATACAAATATTTTTATAAGTTATTCATGAATCGATTGTCGCGATTCTGCCTATTATTACGAATCTGGTTAAAACAAGAATTTCTGCAGCTGCATGCGTCAAATTCGCATTCGCGGATCCTCTTCAAGAAGGGAATGCAATAGGAATAGATAATAAAAGGCCGAACAAAATTGTCAATTTCCTAGAAAAAAAATACCAATAACGGTATGACCTATTTGGACATATTGGACTTTGATTCCAATTTTCGGTGGGAATTCTACTTCCCAAAAATTTATATTTATAAAAGTTATATTTGTTAGTATAGCTTTAATATCAGCATAACTATGAAAGAGTAACGTATTGATCGAGTACATAAACATTTCATCGTTCGGCGTTTAAAATATACGAATGCCGTGAAAAATTGAATGCGATAGCAGTAACTTTCCAATCAAAAGGTAAACTCGCGTCTCGGAAACGCGCGCCGTGCATTCTCACCCAAGTTTGCAGGCAAATAAAGGCAAATTTCTCTGCGATAACAAACAAAGCGGCGCGGGAAAAGAGGGGCAATATACCTCACGCGAGTAGAGCGCGTTCAGCGTCGGTGTGACTCTTTACGCGCGCACATGCTGCTGTATTCACCGTAAAGGAAGTGGAGCAATAGTTCGAGATTACGAAGGACATAACGTAAAAATGGCCGTGGAGGTAGAGGCGGGGAAACTTGGAAATTAGGTTCAAGCAAGCGTGATAAGATTCTAAAGGCAAGTCTACCAATCGACGGTCTTCAGTCGCTAGCTATCCCCGGGGTGAACTCGTGTGCCGCGCGCGCTCACGGCAAACGGAAGCCTTGGCTGATTGTTTGGACGCCGGTACAAGGAGTTTCGTCGGTATCACGCGAACGATGCAGCGGCCGCCACCGCCGCCACCACTGCGGAAATGGAATAGCTATCGTTCGCTTTGTTCCCAGCGGGGCGATTGAGTGCAATCGTCGGGATCTACATTGGATGTCTCGCGAGCTAGTGGAGGAGGATTACGCCTTACATCAATACGATTAAACGCACGTTTGCCCCGCCAGCTGATGCGCACAAGGACGAGGAAGAGACACGAGGTCTACGGAAAATAGAAGACTGCTGCTGCATCTGGTTTGAGAAAAGTCAAGTAATTGAACATTTAAAAGCACGTGGAATTCTTTATTCGGGAATGTCGATGAGGTGGAAATTGAAACAGAAAAGAATATAAGGTGCTTGAGGGGTACAGTGTGATGCAGAAGAGAGATTGTTAAACGAATCACGTACGTGTGTTTCGTAATTGATCGAGCGATATAAGTTAGGAAATTTTGGGGATTGAAAGTTGAGTCACGAATTTTCCTTATATGCGAAATTCAATTTTCCGAATCCAATCTAATTTTTAAAAGGTTGCCTGCCGGTTTTCCACTACGGGAAATCAGAATTATTGTTGCAACTTTATTTTGGTTTTATGATCTCCTGCAAACAAAATCTAAAGCGAAACGATAACAATGAATACCATTTTAAATTGTATACGTATGCAAAAGTAGGTCATGTTTATGTCAACCAAATAATAAAAATTTATAGCTAGTTATGTTCACAACATATACCTACAACGACATGAAATTTTGCCTTCGGCATTAATTCGTTCACGAGAACATAATAATGATATAAATTTTTTATATTCAGATATTAAAACGTAAAATATAAATAGCCTCCGTGTATTTTCCTATAGTTTCATTGAAATCTAATTGATAATCGGCAGTAAACTAAAGGTTTACCTTCAAATAATGTCAGTCTATATAAATTAGCTATCGTAACTCAACTGGCAATTCGGATGATAACAGTTTCTACGGATTTGTAATTGCCCTCTCACCACTGTGACGTACGATGGGCAGAGAGAAGGATGCCTATATTAGGTGATTAAGTTCCCCTTAGCGTATTTGTCAGTAAACTTGACTTTGGAATCGATTCGTCGACGTTTACTGGATGTTCCGCAACTTTTAGGCTCCATTACGATCGAATAATTGGTTCGGAAAATCCTTTTGAATTTTTCTCCAAGTTATTAAAAACTGACAATATGTCTAATCGTATGAATCCATTTTGATAAAGGTTAACAACCTCAATCTCAATACTAACCGATTCATTGGTCCGTTATTTCAATCTTATTTAATATTTAATGAACTCGAGAATAGTGCGCTATTTTGCTTCAATGCCGTAGAGCTTAATGGTTCGGCTCGAAGAGCATAACCGCCTTTATTATTCGAAATAATTTCATCGCTCGGTGGAAAACGAGAAGAAAGTCTTCACACACACAGACACACGCATACATTCGTATATGCACATACACTCTCATGCTACTCCGGATATACAGCGCGCAGAAAACATCATGAAAATTCGATTTATCCGTGAAAAAGCATCGCGCAATGCAGCGTAAGCGCTTTCCATTATTTATTTTCCCGCGTCTGCCCGCACACATATATACGTATATATACACACGTATTCGCGCTTCCGCGCGCGCGTATGTGTGTGTGTGTGCATGCACTCGATCGCTCCATTCTTCTCCTCCGCGCATGCAGTCTTTGCACAAATTATTTTCCATTTTCCATCGTCCTCCGCGCCCCCAGCTACGCTGTGCCGCAAGCCTGCGTCCGGGAAAGAAGGCGTTAAGAGAGTATGTGTGTGGGCGTGCGGGAGGTGCGGGAGAAAATGCGCGGAGAGAAAAATAAAGGAGAAGAGAGAGAGAGAGAGATGAGAGAGAGAGATGGCAAAGACAGAAAGGGAGAGAGGGAGAGAAGTAAGCGTTCGAGTGCAAATCGATGAAATTAGGTAAGAGATAAACAAGCGGGAGAAGGAAGGCACTACACTTTGCGAGCGCGTGCAAGAGGAGGAAGAAAATCGCAAATTATTCGAGATGGTGTCTTTACACAATTTTTCTATTTATTATTTTCCACGGGAAATTTGCAACCCTTTTTCCCGTCGTCTTGGTTGACGTCTTCGTCTTCCTCTCTCTCCACGCGTGTACTTTCTCTCAGCAGGGTGGTATCCTCCGTTTCTCTCATTCCACCTTATAGGAAAGCGTCATTCGCCTATTTCCATCTCCGTCGAGTGCCTCTTCGCCCCGGCGCTCTCTGGGTATTTCCAATCTCCAGTCCGCCTTTCCTGTGTAGTACCCCTCTCTCCTTCTGTGCCGCCAGCGCTTTCGTCTCTCTCCCTCTCTCCTTTTCTCCTCCTCTCCCCGCTAATGGGGCCCGGCACCGACTTATTTGACGCGATCCTTTCATTCGAGCGAGGAAGAAGAAGCGACGCGGTGCAGCAGCTTCTGGTTATTAAAAGCCGCGCCCATAAATTGTGGAAGCTTTTGTTGTTTGCGAGCTATACCTCGGTCTTTCCGCGCGTGGGCTGTGTATTTCCCGTTACACAACCGCGTGTATCCTTTCCGGCTGGGATGTTCTTTAACCTTCCCTTTTCAATGTGCCGCCGTTATGCGCACACCTACAACGCCCCCGGTTGAAAGGCGAACGGGAGAGTGAAAAAGTACAAGGAAATTCAGCGACGTCGGTCATTATAGCGTTGTTCGGAATGCGCGTCGCCAAAAGTTTGCCTCGGTAAAAAAGCAAAACAGAGAGAGGGAAAAAGCACAAGAGAGATAAAAATCAGCGTTTTGCTTGTGCACGAGCGTACATGAACACGCCTCGCTCTTTAAAGCCAAAGGCACTTAAACGTCATGCGCTTCTGCTATTGCGAGTGATTATAAAGAGGAGCAGGCTCAAGTGAAAGGCGAGGGATGTTCAGCAGGAGTACAGAAAAATAAAACTGCTCGCGCGTCTGTATGTGACTGTGCGCATCCGATCGCAATAAAGCGAGTAGCAAATGCATCGGAAGAGTGGATGAAAAAGGCGTCGAGAAATCTTCCGCGCGCGCTTTTTTACGTACTTATCTGTCGCTAAAGTAAAGTAAATTTACGAACGTCCGCGATCGTAAAACCACGCGAGTGACTCCGTATTTAGAATGCCGCGTAATAACGATCGGCAAAGTTTCTCGCGAGCCACCCTTTCACAAACTCACTCCCCCCCTCCTCCTGTTCGTCGCAGTTCAGAGGGCCCGCTGAACCGAGAGAGCCAGACGCCCGCTCGTTTGGAACGCGAATTTTCAATTTCGGAGTAGCGAAGCGTGTAGCGCCGCTGACGCGAACGTGAAAACGACTCTATATACACCCTATTTCTCTGACATTTTTGAGCCATCGCGCGTTGTTGTATATATAGGCACTGCCGTTTCCACCATCCGGTCAAATTAAATTCGACATAATCAAGGGGTACGCGCGCCGGCGGTTTGCTAATAAAAAATGAATGAATTCTGTAGGGATGGAATCCCAAGTGTAAAACTGCCAGGAAACTTTCTTGTGAATCCGCACCGTGATGTTAATTGCATTCCTAATGAACACCACCTAATGGTAATCCATTACCCACCGAAAATCTCAAGGAACTTGATCTCTCGCGATTAAGAGAGCTAAGAGATTAAATTTTCACTGGGTGTTCATAATTATTTTATTATAAGAAAATTAAGAATCGTCGATCCTAAAAAAATAGCTTTTATTGATATATACCTTTACAGACTGCTCGATGTAAAATTACACATCGTCGGGTTAAAAGAAAAAGATGCTATCTCGAAGATGCGTTTGAAAACATGCTATCTCGGCAAATATTTTTTTTCGTGAAAATTAAAGTTGGCACCTCTGCAGAAACTTTTAAAGAAAATTGTTTTTTTCAATATATTTAGTTTGATTATCAATGATAATAAATGTATAGGATATTACTTTACTATAAACTTGACTATTTTACTATATTGACCTCTTTAGAATTTTAAATGAGTAATAAAACTCATTGACAAATTACCATTTAAATAAAATTTTTATATGACTTTAGTATGATTAATTATGCTTAATTGCCGTTCATTCATGAGAAAAATCGACAAATTTCATAAATGCTTCATTTAGTTTGAGATTTTATTCTACCCAGTAACCGATCTAGCTTACAATGTCCACAAAATATGAGGCAAATCGATATTTTGTAGCTGACGGAATTGTGAGTTAATTGTTGCACATCAGCTGTCAGGTAATGCTAAGTAATCGATTGCAAAAACGTGAAATGATAAATACCCACCAAACTTACTTGAATGAAGTCTCCGAATTCTAGCGTCATATTGTGATAAATTGAAATAAAAAATAAATAAATAATTGAAATAAAAAAATACTGTTTTACCAACCGTGCCCCTCGACCTATTAAAATCTGCGTTTTAAAATGTAAATTTTTAATTTAATATTTTACGATCATGAAAAATAATAAAACCCATTTATAAAAAACCGAAAACGATTTTGTGCACTGCGCAAAATCTGCTAAAATCTAATGCAGATGAGCATGAGATGTAGGCAAAACATTTTCAAATGTTCGTGAATATTGATGTTCGACACAGCCTTGAACTCGCTTATTCCGCACTTATTTGTTGTTTGGGTTTTTTATATTATTAAAATTGTTATTGTCGGCTCGCGTTTACATATATGTATACTATTTTTTTATATAAAAAGTCAATATAGTAAGACAGTCAAGTTTATAGTAAAGTACTATTCTATAAATTTATTATGATTTATAATCAAACTAAATATATTGAAAAAAACAATTTTTTTAAAAGTTTCTACAGAGGTGCCAACTTAAATTTTCACGAAAAAAAAAATATTTGCCAAGATAGTATGTTTTCCAAATCTCAACGAGATAGCATCTTTTTCAACGCATCTTCGAGATAGCATCTTTTTCCTCTAACCGGACGACATAATAGATACAACCGAACGCTATTTCGACAATCGATATCACAATAAACGCTTTCGCTACATGAGCCGCACGCTCACGTATATCCATTTCATCGTGTCGCTTGGGGTAACCAAGAATGTTACCTCTCTCAGCGCGAGCAATTCAAAACATATCAATTATGCAAATAATGTCTATTCTGCCCGCGCGTCATTCGCCTCTTACAAAGGGAACGTGCGCTCGCGTGAACTAGAAGCTTAGAAATTTTCGCTGAATGCGCGCCGCGTGCGCGAAGAACTTTTGTGCACACACGTGTGCGCTGTATATATATGTATGTACGCGAGCGCATATATAGCGGCATAAAGGTAACTCGCAGAGGCATTCCGAGCGAGCTGGCACTCGTCATTCCGTGCCTGCATTCAAAGCTACAGCAGAAATGCTGTCTCTCTCTCTCTCTTTCCCTCTCGAGTGAGAGCTAATTTTCTTTATACATCTCGTTACTCATCGTTTCGCTTCTATATCCGATCGTCGACACACGCGGCACTCAGTGCCTGGCAGTAAATACGCAATAGTTGTGTACCTGTGTCGCGCGAACTACGGGCAAAAGGTGTGTGACTACGCGCGCGCGATGCGTATGTATATCGGCCCGAGCCATTCGAGCTACTACTGCCCACCTTCCTCCCCGCGCAAGCCTCTCGTATTCGTATTCTCTTAGTCGGCTAACGAGCATCCGTATCCTCGGGGCACACGCCGGGCAAATTTCGAGAAACAACTTTGGAACAATGGCATCTCCCGCTAACAGGCATCGCCAACTTGGTCCGGCTTTCGTTCACTGGTCTGTACAGCGCGGCGTGTCTCTCGCTTCGAACAAACGAGAGAGGTGCGGCAAGTGCGCGAAATTCTCGCCCGCGCGCCAGCTCGAGTCAGCGTGTATGTGTATATAGCGTTATAGAATTCGCGAAGGTAAAAATTTCAGCAGCGCAGAGTGAGAGTGCGCGCAATAATTTTAAACAACTAATAATCTGTGCGTATACGTGCGCGGACTTTTCAATAGCGCGGGCCGAGAATATTTGCCCGAGCTGGAGGGGAGTTTTTGAAAGCGCTTTTTCGATAGCGAGCATATAGAAAGGACGTTGAAATGAGCGAGTGACATGAGTTTAATTTTTTTTTCTTTTTTTCAAATCGATTTTTTGCCTCGTTTTTCTCACGATTCCGCTCAGCAATCAACAAAATTGTCGAGTAATGAAAACGGTTAGAGCGCGCTGAATAATATATATACGAAAAATCGATTATCAATATTCGCTTTTCACCACTACGGCAACATCTGCACTGATAGAATTATTCATTTGTAGCAAATAAATATATTCATTTGAAATCTAAAAACATGGTGTATTTAAATTAAACGCAAACTTCCTTACTATTGCATAATATTCATAACCAGTACGTTTCGGTATGTGTTTTGTATGAAATCCATCAATTACTTTAGTCCAAACACAGATTTCTTAATAGTTAATAAAATCTTGTTTTGCGCACACTTCCGCAGGATTTGGAAGGTTGGCTTTGTCGGCAATACAGAACGCGGCGTAGACTATTGAATCCCCGAAAAGATATGGGCAGCCTATAAACCCGTTCTCTTGTCATGAAGTGCTTGTCACCTTGTTTTTCGATGCCGAACATTAGAAGGTCGCTTGACGCATGCAGTGAGGCAGCCGATTCTCCGCGGTGTTCGGCATCAAAAAACGAGGTGACAAGCAGCGAGAAAGAAAAGGACGAGCTGTTGATGAGTTTTCGGCTGTCGAATACACACGAACTTGTACACGGCACGCTGCTGCGCGGCGTATCTATATATAGATAAAAAAAGGTATTATTGTCTTGTATACAGGCGAGCCGCGAGCCACGCGGTTATTGTGCGTGTATAATGCGTGTGTATTTACGGTGATCTCTTCTTGCATCTCTGTATCTGCACGCTCTTCACCATTGCGGCCGTTGCTCACCGACTCATATTGTACTAATCGTGAAGGTTATGCGTGCAGTGACGGATTCACTACCAATTAACTGTTAATAAACCAAGTTATTAAATATTAATCCACGTGGATTAATAGCAAAGGAATATTCATTTATTGAAATTTCAAAGCTCTGTGGCTTAACAGTTAAGGCACCGGGCTTACAGTAAATGAATACTTCTATCAGTGTGTGACAAAATGAAATGGTATAATCGAATAATTTGTTTGCGTTATTGGAATGGAATTGCGCGACACCGTTAATACAGGTCAATATAGATCCAAGGCTGCCCTCCTCGGTGCCTGTTCTCCCGAGAGGTCGTGTCTGAGGCTTGCCGGTTGGCAGCTGAATAGCTTCTAGGCAAAGCTCCGGGGTTTTTGCAGGAATGTGATTCAGCCTAACCGCGTCAGGGTATTTTCGATAACACAGGATTTGTACTTTCCTTGTGAAAGACACAGTCTACCGGACTGCAAGTATTCCGAGCCCTATTAAAGGCTCGCCTCACTTCCCGGCACAAGTCCTGGAGCTCCTCTGACCACTAAGGGGTCTGTCCGATCCCCCTAGGTTTGGCCATCGGCCAGCTCCTCTGAAATGAGACGTCGATATAGCTCCGCCGCCGAGTACTCCAACTTCTCAGTTGTGGTGAAGTTCGGCCTGAAGTTTCGGAACTCGTTCCCAAGGGTGTCCCTGTAGGTATCCCAGTCCTTTCTGCTCAGATTTGTAAAGGCCCTGGCACCTATACCTCACTTCCTCCAGGTGCAGACGATAGCTCTGTGATCGGACAATGAAGGTTCGGTAGAGACTCTCCAGTCCCCGATCCAGGGGCCTTATCGAGTGTTCGGTACAAGGCGAAATTTTCGAAGTGTTGAGAAATTTGATTGGCTATTGAAAAATTTCCAGCTCGTTGATTGGCCAGAAATGAAAACAGCACTTAAATTTTGTTTATATCGATAAAGCCCCAGCTGCTAATCTTCCCCGAGCAAAATGTCAGGTATATCATCTCCCTTCTAACAGAGTTGTAGAAGGTCAATTCTCTGCCTCTGTTCAGGATGCTTAGATCTGTGGAGACTAAAAACTGCTGGAGCGCTTCTCTCCTACAGTTAATGTCTGAGCTTCTCGATAAAATGTGGTACGCGTTAGCATCGCACCCCAGAATAAGAGTCAATCTGCGTGATTTGCAGAAGTCGATGAGTTCCTGTACCTCTTTCGGCAGAGGTTCATCCTTAGAGTCGTATGGAAAGTAACCTGAGGTTACCTCTCTCTCAGACCCCTCCGTACTGGAAGTCTCGCCTTGACTAAGCCTCCGCTGCACCAGGCTGATATCAGGAATACCTCGAATCCCTTAACCATAATACACGCCCTTGGAGCATTTTTGGCAGGCTCTTTAAAGATTTTCCCGACTCTACTTAGCCGGGTAGCCCCTGCGACCATCCATGATTCTTGGATTAAGCAAATGTCTGTTTATACCTCAGCCATACGCCTGGCCAACACCGCCGAGGCGCCTCTACTATGGTGCAAGTTAATTTAGGTAAACGGTATCCCGTTCTTAGCCATTATGGTGAGGACGGTCCCACCCTATCCAACACTTGCCACTCCCGCAGTCCCTCATCCATCACCTTACCGTAAATCTTGCCGAGCCGCTACTGCAGCTAGAAATTGCGCTCTGTCAGCACTCTGATAGATGGCCGTGGTATAGTCACCAGCAGGAAGGTTCCGCAATCCGACTCCTCCCTGAATTCCGTACCCCTCATCCGCCATCCACCTTGCCGACATCAGGATGCACGCGCTCAAGACGGGCCAGGGCCGCCACCGGCTCCTGCCTGGTTCCAGGAATCCGAATAGAGGCCCTGTGCATTTTCCTGAGCGTACCAATCTCCACGACGCCAAGCTTAGCACCTTGTCAAGGTTGTATGCAGGGGATAACTTCCTAGAACCATGCCCTTGAGAAGTAGTCTTCGGCCACCACGATGATGGCTCCGTTCTTCTCGAAGCAGTCGTAGAATTTGAGCCGCGGTCCAGATTCGATTTTATCGATCTCAGTCTGAACCGCCTCGTTAACGGGAGCTAAGTGCGGTTACGCCAGTTCCCCATCAGGGTAGCCCTTCACCACGACCGATCTCGTAGGAGGATCCACCATCATAGCGGCCGTTATTTTGGTATCATGGTTAAGCCTTTTCCTGGCGATGTTGGCATCAGAAGAGGTGCCTGTGGAGCCTTTACGACGTTTAAGGCCAGTGATTTCTGAGGTCATCTCCTTTGATGTTGCCGTTTTCAGTGTCGGCGTAGATGGCAGATCGGTAGCCCGGTCCTACGTCGCCGATGGCTCCGTTGCTCCGGTCCTCCTTTCCGCAAGCAATTTTTATCTCTGTCTTATAACCTTCCTTATCTGAGCTCCACAAAGTTTCTGTCGCTTCAGAGCTAGTTGAAGCTCCTTGAGCTGCTCCGTTATCGGATTGGTGTCGGGATTCTTCGCGGAGTCCCCTTCCACCGATGCTCCCGATGGTTCGAAGTTCAGCCCCACCTCCATATAAGTCTGTCCACCCTGTGCCGTCAGTGGTTAATCAACTGATTCCCTATCCCCTCCGCCCAGCAAGGCTTCGTCCGGATTCTTCAGAGTCCCCGGTACCTTCCTTGCTGGGATCATGAATCGCGTTCGCGACGTTTAGGTTGTCCGGCGTTCCAGTTCCCAAGGGTCGTCGTTCCCCAGACGAACAAACGGGAAGCGGATTGAGTTCCTTGGACCTCGATCTCCATTTGCCCTACTTTACTCTAGAGGGTGCCTTCTCCTGGTGTACTAGGCGTTGCCGCCCCACAGCCTGGTGCTTCGGCACCCCTCCCACCATCTACAATTTTTCTTAACTTAGGGTATTCGATTTGAGTCCCTCAAGTAGCTAGGGAAACGAGGTCCGCTGCCATAGAGCCCCGCGTACGGGAGTAAGGCTACATACTCGGAAAGGTCGACATGTGTTCCCGAGTTGGCGTGTGGTTTTTAAAAGCGTTTTTTCGATAGCAAGCATATAGAAAGGGCGTTGAAATGAGCGAGTTTAATTTTTTTTTTTTCAAATGGATTTTTTGCCTTATTTTTCTCGCGATTCCGCTCGGCAATCAACGAAATTGTCGACAAATGAAAACAGTTAGAGTACGCTGAATAATATATACGAAAAATCGATCGTCAATGTTCGCTTTTCACCACTACGGTAACATCTGTGACAAAGTAAAATGGTATAATTGAATAATTTGTTTGCATTATTGGAATGGAATTGCACGACATTGTTAATACATGTCAATATAGGTCGATAATTGGAAACTGATTTTTCAATCTCGGTTCGTTATGCCGAAATTGGATTAAAAATACTGAATGTTACTTCAATTCCAAGTCTTACCGACATTCGGCAATAATTCAACTCACTTGTATAAAGGAATTCCGCCCTCGTCTTTGAACCACAATATCATTGTCACTGTGTCATTTTTACGGTTTTTGGGTGTTAGGTCGCAAGGAAGCTCTACATCTTCTCCTTCAACTGCCCAGATTTCTTTAACTGAAAAAAAAAAATTAATTAATATTTATATGATTCTATATACTTAATTACGAAATATTCAGGTATGTTATACATTCGTAAAGTTATGAATTCTTAATTTGAAAGCGTTCTAGCACAAGTCTACTAAATTAAAATAGAAATAAAACGTGTTAAAAAATTAATTTCACAGTAATTAAAAGACATGAGAGAGAACGTACGTGGGCAACGACATTCTTATTAAAATATGCGGTTCACCGCCATGATAATACCCTCGCCGTCTACTTAGGGGAACGCCGCAAAAAAGTACCTGTCCCTCTTGGCCGACTCTTAAATCCCAGTCCTCTCTTTCAGCAAGTAGTAATTTCTAGAATGGACAGACCGCGCCGTGTCCCCATGCGACAAACTGCGAGGCAGCTTTTACTCGTCTCTTTCTCTCCCTGTTTCTTTCTCTCTCCGTGTTCGCCCTCCCCAAATTTCTATTTTAGTACAGTACTCTCCCCCCCCCCCCCTCTCTCACTCTCTCTCTCTCTCTCTCTTTGTGCTCTCGCTGTGTACGAGCCAGCCACGGAAGTACGAAGAGAAGCGAACAAGAGCCCGCGCGGAAGAAGAAGGGAAAAAGAAAAATTCGCGAGGGACGAGAGAGTGCAATAAACAAGAGTGACCTCGATCGTTAATTTCGAAAGTTGACGGCAGTTCAGTATTTTCGCCGGTTCATCAATTAAGTGCGCCGCGTTTATTTTGCCGAAGACCACGAGCAATGTACACACGCGAGGTGCGTGTAACGCGCATAAAACAGATTTACGAGAAGTCGGCAAAAAAAAATGTCTTGTTTAGACACTAAAAAGACAGATAACTGGGCATATTTCAAAGAGCGGCTTAATGAACATATTTCGCGTTCCGTATAGGTAACTTTGAATATCGTGCTTCTTTTGTAGAATGCAAGACAATTATTTTTCCGTGAAAATTAATATATTTGAAAAAAATTGTATTAGTAATAATAAACACTGAATTATTGAAATGGTATATATGTTATTAATTATGTGTGATATAAAGTAAATCATTGTGAGTTATTCATAAAACTACAGCTTTTAAATAAGCTTGTTTAATAACTCCATTAAACAATATATTATTGACTTCACTCGGCCACTATTCATACGAAATATCTGCCTTTAAAATAGTAAAAATAAAAACTTTTCTGTAATAATTTATGAAGTCGCGCGAAACATTGTAACTTCTCGTGTATTTTTATATTTCCAAATTTAAAGTCAACCCGTGTGTCAAAGCATTAATATACAATTGATTAAATTGAAATAATATTGGTCCCTTTAATTATTAATGAACGAAATAATAAATCACTGAGCACACATCTAACTTCTGGCATTACAAACCATTTTTTGCACAATACACCCATATTTCTTAAAACATGAAAACCATGAAAACATAATACAGTCGCAGGAGTATAAAATGTTTACAAAATAATTAACGCGTTCCACGCCTTTTTCTCCTTCTCCCCTCGTCGCACCGACGAAATACACTTCAAAGAACCTGCAGTCTTGGGCGAAACGAGCTAAAAGGATGGGCGGCAGGAGGTTTCGCTCGCATTCACGCGCTCAAATCCGCGTGCGTGAATATGTCGGGTCGATGACACAGTTCATCTCGCGGGTCGCGGCTCCGATTCTCTGCCATCGACGACTTCTATACCTATATATAAATACCTCCACAAAGAAGGAAACTCAGTCGCGAGAGAGAGAGAGAGTGCGACCGCTTGTTAGTTGGGGTATTGTGACGCGACGCGAGTGAGATTTCACGCTCTGCTTACGTGTGCTGGCTCCGCGCAGCCACTCTCTGTCTCTCTCCTTCGCTCGTTCCCGTCGCGAAAAAAGAGAACCACACAGGAGCGACGACGTGTTTCTCTCCCTTTTCTTCCTTCCTTTTGCACTCGCCTACACACGTGCACCATACGTATAGTATATACACACACATATATACGCAGTCTGTTTACTGTATTGCGTCAAAGGTTGCACGTAACGTCGCGTGTAAAAGCGCGCGAGAGCGAGCCGGCAGTTTTAATTTCTTTTTCCGCGCATTAAATCTCTTTCTATATCATCGTTGGAGGGCTGCCGCCGCGCGTGGCTTTACTACCGACGTCGGCGAGCGAGCGAGCGAGCGCACGCGCGTTACGCTTGTGATCCTCTAATTTAAACGTATAAATCGTGCCTCGAGAGCGTGAGCTCTGGGTAAAAAGACGACGTGGGGTGGAAGGGGGAAGGAAAAAATAAGGAAGCAGCGGACGAGGAGGAGGACGGCTGAGGTACTTGCAACGATGTACGCCGGCTGAAAGGAGAGAAGAGTTGCTGCCGCTACACACTGTGTTCCGTTTCTTGTTTTCCTCGCTTCTCTCTCTCTCTCTCTCTCTCCCTCTCACTCGTTCGCCTCCTTCTCGTAATACTTTGCAGAGTTTTCAAAGATAGCGCGCGCTCTCTTTCTCTTTCTTTTGCTCGCCGGTTTACGAGTCGAGGCCAGTTCGTCGCGCGCGCGGTACGTGCGACGAATTCAATTGGTCGATGGCTCCTCGATCTCATTACATTTACTACGTCGTCGATGGAGAGAAAGAGAGAAAGAGAGAGAGAAGGCGACGGGAGCGAGGGGGCACAATGTTTGACAATTGATCCGCCTACCGATTGCAGCGGGATTTGTCGGTGGGGAAGAATCGAATATCGTGTTTTTGTTGCGTGACGAGGGGGTGGGGAAGGAGGAACTACGCCGAGGTCATTAGCCGCGCGATGGAGATGTTTTGACTTCGGATTTGCTTCTCTAATAAACTGGGAAATAGAAAATGTAGACGAAGATTAAAGTTATTTAATTATCTGGGCTCTTTAGAGTTAGTCGCGAACTCGTGAAGCTTGATGACCTACTTTTGCGCTTGCTTCTCGTTTTTCTCATCAATTACGCAGTGGAGTATGAGTGTATAGAGACATATTTCTTTATAATTTCTAATTATACTGGATCAAGTGTAAGAAGAATTCTGGATAGCTACCATTAGAATCGCACAATTAAATTTATTATCGCGCTAATACCGGGTCTGTATCATAAACGATCTGGCCTTAAACGGCTAAACTCATAACGATAATTCGTCTGGCGATGAGCACGATAAAGCGTTCAAAATCTTTTCTAGCTCTTTTTTTATTAGCGATGTAGATATTAAACTGTCGATATAAATACGCTTTTAAAAACTGTTTAAATAATTTTTCAAAGCCAAAGAAAGTAAAGTTCCAATGCATAACAAGTTAGTGTTGATATAAGGCCATGATTTAGTTGTTAAATTATATTTTACAAAAATTTATGAAAAATCATTAGCAAATAGATTTTGAGATAGTAATGAGATTAAATACAATTTTTTAAACCAAGCGATATTTCATCAAAATTTGTATTATAGAATTAATTCTGTAAAAAATATTGAAATATGCATAGAAAAATTAATTTCTTATATTTTTAATAATATCGATATTATTTAGTCAACTAAAAGAAAAAGGTTTTTAATTGACTTATTACTCTTTGACAGTGACATCAAATTTTAATATTTTTCTAAATCATATTTCGCAGAACACCAAATATGTAATTTTTTGTTCTCATGATTGTCAAAGCACTTTCAAAGTAATATGTGCTCCCATTTTAAACCCCAATTTTTTTACCGTACTTCCATTTAAACTATTTTTTGAAACTTATTATGAAAAAATAATGAATAATAAAATATTCAAAGTAATAATGGTTATTCCACAAAATTCATAATATTTTTTAAAATATTATATGTGCGTGCGTATGTACGTATGCGTGGATGAAACAATTAACCTTATTCAGCGTTACATTTTTATATAATTGTTTCCCATTATCCCGCTAGCTGTTTTCGTCCTTTACAGTTGCGAAACTAATAAACGTTGAAAATTGACATATATTATTTTTAATTCTGTATTCAAATATTCAAAAGCAACCGTATATTCCCGCCTGGTTTATTTAGGGGACAAATAGAATCAGCCGGTTGAAAAAATACATTTCCCGAGAATCAGAATAGAAGTGTGAAACAACAAGTATAGCAATCAAATTAACGCCACTACAGATCGACGTATTTAATTATAAACCACAAGTCCTCGCGTCCACTAATCGATACGTCGAGGTATACCAGGCCATTCTCGTCGCTCGTAAGACCCCACCAATTTTAGCCTCGCTACCGGCTAAATTTAATTCGCAATTTCCGAGCCCAAACGGGCAACGCTCGCCTGCCGTTTCACGTCATTACCCCGCGCTTACACGATCGTCGCTGTTTCTGCCTCCCCCATCTCCCTCGTCCCTCCTTCTCCTCTCTCATTAAAAAATCAACCCTACCGCTCGTCAATGAATCACGAGCGCGACTTAACCGCGCGAAATCATGGTGGATTACTCGTCGTGGGCTCCCTTCCCCTCTCTCTATTCCTCTCTCACTATTTAGATCTCGTCGCCTCAACCGTTAAAGCATATTTCTCAGCCTCCCGGGTACGTAAATCCCCGGTCAACTTGTTTTCAATTCGGTCTTAATGGCGCGCGATCCCGCTCCCGCGCTTCTGGATTACACGCGGGATTTCCGGGCATGCGGAGAGAGAGAGAGACATTCCCACACCCTTCGCACACGCGCGCGCATATACACGTGTGTGTATATATATCCTTATAGGGCCGAAAGTCGCTTCGAATTCGTATACACCGCGAGGGAATCGGCATCGCGCGCTGCGCGCAGGAAGCGTAATTCACTTGAAGCAGGAAGACGATAAATTTCGCCGAGCGAGCTTGCGTTGGTCTCTCTCTCCCTCGCGCACTTGCTCGCTCTCTCCCTCTCGCTTTAACTCGACGTTGCGTATAGTGGCGGAGAGGGAGCTTCCACCGCGAGCTTTTCCGCGATTTTTCGCCCCCGGAGTGCGCGAGAGAGAGAGAGAGCAAGTGGGTGGGTGTAAGGGAAAGTGGGGTAAGATGGACTGCCGCGGCTGCGCTGGGATCTTGAGCAGCTTTTTGTTGATAACAAATTTTGGCTTTGGAATGGCAAATAGCGCGAGCAGCTTCAGGGACACAATTACATTAACATGTTTATCTTGAATTTGAAACGGCTTTTTCGTTGAATTAGATGGAAGGTAACAATTTTGTCAAATTTAACAATTTCGAATTCTTACAGTTCTATTTTTGCTCTGGTTATTTAAAAAAAGCTTGCCTTTTATTTATTCTGTTAACTTGAATATCGTATGTTTTTAAAATGGGAAAATCTTTTTAAGTACAAACAGTTTCCTATTTCAAATAATCTTTATTATATTGTTCGTTGAATTTCATTTTAACTGGAAAAACTTTTGTTCTATACTGGCACACTTCCGATACTTTATCAAAACTTTCCCGAGCCTTATCTAGCAATATATAGACATTCTCGCAAAGCGTACACACATAAAGCATCAAGATCGAAGAAAATGCGTGAGAATGCGATGAAGGACAGGTTTGTGCGATAGAACGGACCAGGAAAGAGGGGGAGAGACGAGAGAGAGAATTTGGCTTTATTTGTTGAGCTCTCTCGGACATACCTTGGATGAAGGGCTCAGGCAAGATATACATCCTAACAATAACGACTTTAATGCTCTGTCAGAGCTCCATAGGAATTAATTGTAGTCCGGGGTGTTTACGCGTAATCAGCGGGAAGTAGACGCACGGGGCAGTGCACCTTGGTGCTGGTCCTTGTCGCAGTATAACTCGGGTGTGGAGTCGCGTCTCTGGGATATCATGACATCGCGAATATATTCTGAATTTGCGGTACGTGAAATTAAAGTTTATTTTAAATAAAAATTTCTGGCGTTAAATTTTTGGTCAGATCTATATTCTAAAATAATTATTTTCATAACAGCGTTTTTAAATAGTAACAGCACCAAAATAACAACGGATAAATAAATATGTTTGAGTATAGTACTGTTTGATCCAACACATGACTTTGCGTTACGATACGTTGAGGAAGAAAAATACCCGTAGGGGAAATTGCGTATATCATATTTCTTATATCACTTGATTATCGATATTGTCAAGCTGAATGCTTTTCTGATTTCTTTCTGACCTGTAGCTTTCTTCAATCTCATGAATGATAACAAATGAATTTATACATTTCATTTTAGTTGCAAAAAAGAGAAATGGGACTTATAGCTTTATTGCCCACACGAGAGATTTTATACAATATTGTCCCGGGCAACTGTATTTAATAGTAATCAACGGCTTGTGAACAAAATGAAAATCCTCATCAGTATTAAATAAGCATTTACAAAGCCATCGAATTAACCAAACATTAATTAATAAACCTGCATATACCTTTCAAATTAACTTATTCAAATAGCCCACGTAATATTAATTAAACTACATTTCATCAGAGCTCTCACGGGCAATTATTCTAAATATTTACAGCCACTCTATCTGCACTACCACCGAATATCCACGTCACATTCATCGCTAGTCGTTTCCCGCGCCCCTGTACTATGTATACTTTCGTAACTGTAAGAAAGCCATCGCAAGAAAAATTAATGAAAGCTCTATACGAATTGCCGTCGCGATCGAACTTTCGGCCTAAGACTGGCCGCGTTCAAGTATATATATTATATTGGCAGCACTTGGAAAATCGGCGAATGGATGCTCAGCTCCTCGATCGGACGAATAACGATTCCCGATAACAGCGGTAGCCGCTCACGCGGTCGACGGGACCTCGCGTCCATCGCCGCCACGTAAAAGTAACGATTCTCATAATAATGGCCTGGGATAACCGGTAGACGCGCCTCGAGTAAGAGTAGAGAGAAAGCAAGAGAATGGAGAGAGAAATATATATAATGCCATATTATATAACTGTATATATGCAGCTCGCGGAAAAGAGAGAGTATATAGGGGAGAATCGATACCGTTCAAATGCTCGTGACGATGAGTTCAGGTTAAGTTTCGCGCTGAGAGCGGTTGAGAGAGGAGGAGAGAGAGGGAGAGAAAGAGAGAGAGAGGAAGAGGAGGGTCTATTTCGCGGCAACTTTCCCAACGATAGGAATTAAACTTTCCGCTCTAGGCGACGTAGAAGTACTCGTTACGTCGCGCGCGCGCACGAGAGAGCGAGAGGGCGCGCGGCTTCTTTGCCCCCGCGGCACCCGCGCTCGCTTCATCGAGCACGCGATCGATCTTTTTCAAACGAACCTCTCGTCGTACTTTGTCGTCCTTTCAAAAACCAATTTAAGTGCTGATTGTAGCGCTGAGAAAAGGAGAGAGAGAGAGAAAGAGAGAAGGGTGAAGGGGCGGGGGTGAATGTGGAAGGAAACCTCGATAGGAGAGAGAGAGAGAGAATGGCTGTGAAAATTTGCAGTTCGTTAGAACAATTTCCGCCGCGACGCGGTTAAAAACTACTTGGCGATATTTTACGGGCCGCGGGCTACTTTTGTCATTCCATTCGCCGGAGTGCCCTGGCTGCACGTGGGAATAAGGTCCACACGCGCGGCCCGCGGAGATGTATGTAGGAGGCAGTTGTTGCGGCTAGAGGAAGAGAGAGGAGGCGAGCAGGTTTAATTCATTTGAAGGAACGACGCACGCGCAATCTCGATCCAATTCTGCAAATGGATTCGGCCATGTGTGAATTTATTTTTACTTGCCGAGACGCAGAAGTGGAGAGAGAAAAAGAGAATGTCGAGATATCGGTTTTCGACTTTTAAGCGTTATGTTCCGTATACGTGAAAATATTTGCCTTATTTCAGCGAAGTATGTTGTAAATCCGTATAATGTAATATAGAAAAAAAAAAACATAATTTCTGATGAAGGGAAATATGTTTTTTGAAATACGATAATATATTTCGATTTTAATTAATTATTATGGCAGCTGATATGATTCGGAAAATCGAATTAATTTTAAATTAATTAAAGTATAACTTCTATTCCATATTAGACATAATATTATATTTTCTGATTTTTTACAAACAATGCGGCACGTTTGCTTGTAATATGACTTACATATGAAGAATTTCATAAATTATTTAAAAAATATATAAATAACGCCGAATGTCTACACCGAAAGAGTGCGAATCCTGTCAAGTCAATTTCCCATTCAGACATTCATCCGAGCGCTCGTCGCATGTTCATCGCAGCTATTAGTGCAGGGTTCTCCAAAAACACGGCGAACGGCTCGGGCTCGGCAAAGCTAAAGGGAGCCGTGCGTATAGCGATCGCAGTAAAGCTGCTTTTCTAAATTATAGCGAGCAACGGCGACGGCGGCGGTGCCGCGGCAGGATCTCCCCTAAGTGGGAGATGAGAGAGCCCCTCTTCATCAGCTGCGCGGGCGCTCCTCCCTTTCTCTTTGGCTGTCGCGCGGGCGTCGCGACTAGCGATTAAGAGGGAAATTTCCAGGAAGGCCGCGCGCGCGCTATGCGCCAGAAAAGAAAAAGGATAACGGCGAGCGCCAGTGCAGCGCGTTCCTTTTACTCTGCCATTTGTCAAAAAGCTTGGTACGCGCGCGCGCGCGCTTCCCATTCTTTTTCCCGGCTGGAAGGAGGGAGAGAGATAGACGGAGAGGAGGAAAAGAAAGTTTTGCCCTCTTTCGCAGAAACCCTCTGGTTAGAGTCTGCTTCTTTAATCGCACGCGCACGCTTCGTCCGAGATTTAAGAGGGGCGCTCGGTAGCTCGCCCGACGCTGAAGGGGAATGGAGAAGAGCAGTGGAGGAATCTTTTAGATTGCGCTTTGTAGGAAGCGAGAGAGAGAGACAGAGAGAATGGTAAGGGGAAGCGAAGAAGAAGAAGACAAATTAAAAAAGAAAGAGGTAGCGGCGATCGTTCCTTCTTTTTCCCCTCTCCCGTTCTGGCCAATTCGAGGAATTCACCGAGGCATTTTGCTACGCGTGCGCACAATTTCTGCTTCTTTATGCGTGCGGTAACGGCAAGCGCGCGAATTGTTATTAAATGCATAACCGCGTGATTTCTGACCGCAAATTTCGAGCGCACGCTGAAATTTCCTCCCGACTTATACTGCTCCCTTTCTCCATTCGTGGGCCACGGTGAAAAAGAAAAGCAGCGTGTATGTATGTGTATATATATATATGTGTGTGTGTGTGTGTGTGTGTGTGTGTGTGTGTGTGTATTTAGGTGTATACGCGGTCGGGGCGCCGTGTGCCATGGAGGCTTGGTCGTTCGTTGAAAAGAATTACCCCGAGGGCGGCGGAAGTGGAGTAACGGGTTGACCGCACGCAGTAAGGACGGAAAGGGAAGAGAGGAAGAATGGAAAAGACGACGACGACGGCGACGACGATGACGTCGGTCGGTCTAATCTCGTGCATATACGAATATACCAAGGAGCGACGCGACGCCGTTGTATATAGACGAGCGATATTGCACAGTACCCGGCTACATATGTATGGACGCAAGTAAGTGCCCCTGCGCGTGAACGTGTGCGCTTTATGTGCCACTGAAGCAGCCGGGACATATGCATAATATTTCGCAGAGGCTTGAAGCGCGCGAAGAAGTCCGGAAGTGGATTCGCGTAATTCCGTGACTCGCGCACGTGCGTTTTCATGTTCCGCTGCGCTTGTTGAGCATAGCGGAGTGTAGCGGAGTTTCGTAGGTGCGTGACTGATGTGTGATTTATGTAGAGCGCTGTTACGTGGGTGCGCGCGCGTGTCGGTGTGTATATATGCGACTGCGCGCTCTGAATGCGCGTGTTGCTGCGAGACAGTGAATTTGATTTACCTGTTCTTTTTTCCGAGCGACTCTCGCGCGCCTGAATTTATGTTTAGTTATTCAGAGATTTGTTGGCTATGTGTCGGCGTTTATTTGGCTCAGCTTGACTTGTTTGTCGGGCGGAGCTTTTGTTTGGGCGTTAAATTAATCGTAATTTGATGTATACGACGTACTTTTTTCTAACCACAATGGAATTTCATAATCTGTAATTTCGCTTTGTATTGATATGAGCTGGAATTTATTAAATGAGGCATAATGGTTTTTATTACAGGCTTCAAAGTTTTCATTCGATTAAATATTTAATCGCTCTAACTGAAAATTTCTCCTCGACACTTCTTTTCACGTACAGCGTATTCGGTGAGATGCAACTTTTTCCCCACAGAGTCAAAAGCTTAAACCGTTTTTCTTCTCTTCGAGAATTAAGAAAGTTTCAAGCAAAAACTAACATTTCAGGTGCAAAAAGTTTAAGTACTACTTCCTACGGATATCGAATACTTCTCATTAAATTGTACCTGTTTGAAAAAATAAAGTCATAGTACTGTTTATTTGTATTGAGTATGAAAATGCTTTATTTAAAATAATTAAGATAATATTTACCGATTGATTATATTTGTTAAATAACATAATTTTATAAATATCTGATACATCAAATTTAGTGAGGCATAAATTATCTACGAAAATTTATGATATTCTTTGAATAAAGCTGTAAAATTGGCTGTTGCACTGACTTTATTCCTTTATTCATTTCAAAATTTACATTTCTAAGAGAAAAATAAGCCTATTTGTATTCAGAAAAATTATCTCATACCAATTTCTTACGTTTAATCAAGAAAGGAATACTTCTTCATACAATGATATGTGGAGCGAGCTTGAAACTTTGTCATTCCTACGTTTTTCCAGACTCTTTCATTATTCACGGAAATCTACTTTTTGATACATTGGTATATAAAAGAGAGATGAAGTTCTTCCATTAAAGTGATGAAAGCATTTGCACTATTGGCATAATCTAAAATAATGCCGTAGAAATTAATTCCGCTGTCTTCTGCATTAGACAAACTACTTTCTAAAAAAAGATAACGAATTTTGATAACGATAAAGTACTCAAAGAATGTTTTGCATATGTCTAAGATCATTAATGTTAAATAACAGGTAACATTGAATTTAATGATTTTCGATAAAAAAATTGATACTTTTTAAAGAATCTAAATAAATTTTTTCATATAGCTTATAATGACGATATTATTTTGTTAATATCATTATTATAAAGTAACATAAGATTGTTACGTGGAAACGCGTACGGTACATAGACATACATAAATTGTCAACCCAAAGAAGATAAACGCCAGGAGATGCAGAACCAGAGCATTCTTTTTGTGCATAGATGTATCGTTAAGCCATCACGGTAAAAATTAAAGAAAATATGCTTTAAAGTGGAATGACCAATGCCAGTAATGCAGCACTTCAATGTATAATAATTGACAACGATACCATTATTTTAAATTTTTATCAAGACTTATTTTCGTACTTAGATATTGCAAAAATTACGTTATACAGTTATTATTTCTAAAAATTTTATCTTTATGTGCATTATACTAATTCTGATGTCTCTATTCAATAGTCTATGAAAATAACCACATATACTGCAAATTTTGCTATATTTAGGCAATGTTCTTGTATAACACGTTAAATTTAATACGTGATGTCATGATTTATTTGTATGGTGCCAGATAGCCTTTACATGTCTTCAGGGTGTACGTAAAGTTGTCGCCTGAAGCTTGAAATGTTACTGCATCCCTTATATACTACAATGTCTCTAAGGAATAATATTCGAGAGATTAGCCTGATTTTTATTAAATTTAAAAACATAAATTTATAATACATAAATATATTTTAATTAATCTTCAATTAATAAAAAGAATGCAAAATTTTGTACATTTTTAAGTTATTGTATAGGCATATTGGACCATCAATGGAATTAAAGTAGAAAATTTAAACGGATAGACGGTAATGTAAGACGGTATATCTTTGAATTTATCAGAGTACCACAATTGAAAAGAAACATCGTTATTAAAAACTAGTTTTATTATTGATACCGTTGATATTTATATTTATGTTATATAATTATCAGTGAAACTGTAAGACACTAACACTTGTCTGATATTGATAATGAATATTAATAATATTTCAAAGCAGAAATGCATGATCATTCTCTCAGTCCAGATTAACGATAAAATTTTCAATATTAGATGTTATCCATTGTTACCTTAAGCTAGTTTACTCGTATCCCTAGTTTACTTACGAAATACACTACTCGTAACGACAATTGAATTTAGTTGATTTAGGGAACTTGCGGCGGTCTAGCTGTTTACGTTTGCAATGTAGTCGATGTATGTCCATTCAAACTGGATTGTCGCTTTCCAATAACGCAAAACAATTGTTGTTGATATTTTTAGTAAATTTATTATACCCCAAGATGTTACATCTAAAACTATGATAAACTTTTTAGTTACCGAAAATTTAGTTATTTCATTTGAAATTGTAGTTTGTTTGCTATGATACACTGTAAATCAAATGATGTTCAATGTATTTAAAATTCTATTTATTTTATGGCAAAAATAATTCAATTCAAATTATTTGTTTTTAATGATAGAATGAGTTTTAAAATGATATAATTTGCAAAAGGAAAAACTTCTTTAATTTTCTGATTATTTTAATAAGAGAAATATACGTCTCACAGATTCACTTCAGTAGATCCCTATTAGAGAATAAATACAACACATATGTCATTAAACTAACAACTCGACTCGTTAAACCCTCTCAAAGTGAAATCTCAGATATCAAAGAGAGTAAGAATTTAAACACCTGCGAGAGAAAGATAGAATGGCTGTGAGGGCACACACACGCACGCACGCAGGCAGAGAGAAAGAGAGAGAGAGCAACAAGAACAAAACGAACTTCGACTCGACATATATACGTATATAACGTACATTGAAACTACACGTCTGGTCACTAGCCCAGCTTCCATCTCTGCAAGCCTTACATCCGCGCAGAATTTTCAGTTTCACGATATTATGTTTGAAGCCTTTGTCCCTTTCTTTCGTCACTCCTCTCTTTCTCGCTCTCTCTCTCTCTCTTTCCCTGCCGCCCTACTCATTTTTGTCTCCTCCACTCCATGTACGCGCGATCTTTTTATCCTCCTCTCCGCGTCCCTTTTTTTGGCGGATTTTTCGAAAAGAGCCGCGCTCGCGAGACTTGTGCTCAGCGTAGCGA
Organism: Torymus aiolomorphi; assembly: GCA_036365515.1. Lineage (NCBI taxonomy): Eukaryota > Metazoa > Arthropoda > Insecta > Hymenoptera > Torymidae > Torymus > Torymus aiolomorphi. The sequence continues at coordinate 132,749,189 of CM070877.1, forward strand.
GGAAAAAGAGACGAGCGACGGCGGCGGCCGTGGCACTAGCAGCTCGTCCACGCGTACGTGTTTTGTCTCTCGTCTCTCTAAAGCTCATCTGCGCGCGCGAGATAAATAAGTAGAGCGACGTTGCCGGCGTTGCTGGAAGTCGGAAGTGAGGAAGAGAGGGAGAGAACGAGAGCGAGAGAGAGAGAAGCGAGCCTAGATTTGTCAGACGGTCGGCGGAGCAGAAGGCTATGCACGCGATGTGCGAGCACCTGGATAATGCTCCGTATGCTTGCGCACGGGCCGCGCGCTTGCGATAACTGGAACAGATGAGAGAGAAACTTGTAAATTCATTTTCTTCTGCTTTTTGCCCCAACCTCCTTTAGCCGTTACTCTCTTTCTCCCCTCTCCCTCTCTCTCTCTCTCGCAGTTAATTCCATGGGGTTAGCTATTTCTCGGCTGCGCGTATAAGCGCAACACGGTGAAATTCTAATGCGAGTCAATTACGTATATATTGTGTTTGAAGAGGAAGAATATCGTAAATATGCCGAATATTAAAATGTAAAACGAGTCATATAGAGTTACGAAGGTAGTAAAAATTCAGGAATGCTAAGCGGCTTACAAAGAGTTTGTTCTTCGGAGTTGAACTGGCGAAAAAAGATGAGCGGAGAGTTTCACCGGACTCAATGAGCTACACATTCGCTGCGATTTACGCTTTTAGGAACTCCGAATTCAGCTGGTTTATGCGAAAATGAAAATTAAAACTTTCAGAAACGGTGCTCTTTGAAAAATTCAAAATTAAAAGTTGAGCGTACGCTGCGACGCGGCACGAGGGTTGGGGGGGAGGGGCGAATGTTGAATATTAAAAACTAGCCGACGCCAAAGGAGTTCTTACGTCAGAAAGTAAAAGAGAACGTGACTGTACGTGTTTATCCAAATATGGTAAACAGTGATATGATGGTAAATAGCCTGTGGTTTTTCCTACTTTAATAAAGATACTGTTAAATTTTCTATAGACGATAAATTAATGTTTTATAAATTTCTTTTTCAAATAATTGGATCACATACAATTTATCGATTAGGTTCTGCGACATTTTACCACGCTTAACTTTATTTTTTCTCTTGTTATTACAGTTTATTGCTTAGCACTTCAAGTACCTTACTTCCGGATAAAGTATTCACGAATACAGTCGACAAATAAGTCGAACCAAATTGAAATCTATCGACTCGAGCCATCTAATTCCAAACTCAAGAACCCCTCTTCCTCCCTCATACGACGTACAGCCGCTCAACTCAAATGCATTTTTCAAACTCAGAGAGAGGGAAGGAGAGAGAGAGAGAGAGGGGGAGAGCAGAGACGACGATTTTTTGTACCCTCTATATATCGAAGCCCCTACGTCGTTTTACTGCCTTTACCACCAGAGTTTCCCAAGACGACGATGACGACGAGGACGAAGACGGCGAAATTCGACTGCTCGGGATGCTTTTTCTTCGTTATACTTCGCTCTCGGCTCGAAGCCTCCTGCCGATGCCTCGCGGCTACAGATACATGTCAGCTGCGTGTGCGCTCCCGCACTGGCGAAATTTCATTTTAATAGTAGCTAAGAGGTCGGGCGGGGCTTTGCATAGAGCGATATTTCCTCGCGTAAAAGTGTCGTTTATCCCTCGAAGCTTCCCTCGAGCCGTGCGTGTGCTGGCTCGTCTCTGTCGCTGCAGTCGCGTGATTTCTCTCTCTCCTCTTGCTGCGGATGATTTCAAAAAGTCCTTTGGAGTACGGAAAGAGGATTTGAGTTACACGCCGGCTTCGTCATGCTTGCAATCTTAATCGCGTTTCTTCGAAAAATACATCATGAGTGCACGAGTACGTAGAAAGAATAGTAATTATAAATGTTTTTAATGGCGAATGCGAGAGAAAGAAGCGGGAAAAAACTGATGTACCATTTTATTTTATTCGCATTGGCGTGAAAACCGTGTATAGGTACTCGAATGTTCATAGTGAACGAAAAATAATTGCCGTTATTAAATTTAGCCGGATTAACTTGTTTAATATGTCCAAAAAACTGATAATAATTGTATCTCTTCAGTTCTCACCCTTACAGTTTCCGTAAAAGCAATTCCGACAAATCCTCATTAAAACTATAAACTCCATGTCGACATTTCGTTCGCAGTGAATGTTAGAAAGTTTAAATACATAACCGACTGAGGTTATTTAATAATCTGAAAATTTTCATTGAGAATTTCATTTATTTCATTTATTCAAGTAGTTACGATCGAAATCGGTCAGCCGCGTAAGAATAATAACCTTTATTCACCTCTTAAGCGTCAAAAAGACTATTAACTCTTCCACTGATGGAACATTACCTTGTGTATTTTCACCAAACTAGCATAACATTCTCGAAAACAAAAGTTGTTTGTTTCCACAGCATATATTGACGGCTTCATCGAACCCAGCGCAACACACCGCCGGAAACTTAACAGACGCCACTCTCCGCTCTATGCATCTGTTTGAAATTCAAAATATGAGTTCACCGAACCAGCCAATGTTGCTTCGTTTACAATAAAGGAGTGGAAACACTATAGCTGCAGCCAGAATAAACCACTCCCTCCCTTTGGAAGCTCTTTCAGAGCTCCCACGTGCACATCTCCCGATAACACCGCATGGCGCGCGAGAGATGTGCATGCACTCCGCAAGTTTTCGCGAATATAATCCGGCGTAGCTGAAGCGCGCGTTCTCAAAGCCTTCGTGTATAATAAATCTGTCGGCGATCCCCAAAATGTTCGCCGTCCGGCCGCCCGCGAAATCCATAACCCCCGGTGCTCCGGTCAGATCTCGCGCTAACGCTGTCTCTATAAGCGCTTCGATACTACACTCGCCGGGCTTCTTTCTCTACTACCGTCCGAATAGAGAACGGGAGACGAAAAAAAAAAAGAAGAAACGAACGGGTCACATCGAGCGAGAGACTTCGGTGTATAAATTTCGCCCCATATCGGGATATCTGGCGAGTGCTCGCGCGCGGGTGAGATATCGTCCAAGTTATTCGTTGTGTTTCGCGAAGGAGGAAGAGTAGAAAAAGAAGAGGAAGAGGGAAGAAGTAGTGGAAGAAGAAGAAGCCTTACCTTACGCGGGCTGGAACATTGCAATGGCTGCTTTAACCACTTTCCCGTGCGCTTCGGCTCTATTGAATTCGAAATTTATGACTTTAATAGGATCCTGAGTTTTCTTCGAGGCTCGTAATTCACAGTGCGCGAGTAGTAGGCGCTCTCGCGCACCGGTTCGTCTCTTCTCGCGCTGAGTAGTATCTGCGCCCACCCGCGCAAGGCTTCATAACTCGAAGTAAGAGCTAGTGCAGGCATGCACAGCGCACTCTTACTTCCCCCCCCCCTTTCCGGCTCTCTTTTCATCCTGTACCAGCGCGCCGTCGATATCGAGCGGACAATGCTATTGGCTCCGGTGCCTTTTTCCACTCGCGAACGCATAGGGTCGCTGAATGCTGCGCCTCCTCGGCGCTGCGTAGCCTGCGATATTTGCTTCTCTTGAAATCGACGTGGTTCAATGTGGAGAAAGGAAGTAATCGGACGCGCTGAATTAATAAGGGGGAAAAAGAGCGCTTCAGGAGTTTCTTTTTCATTACGGGAACGTTATGTATGTGTGTGTATGTGGAGAGAGAACTCGAGCTCGCATAATGCAGTCGAGTAATTTGTAAGTATGGGTAAATATCGGTGTACTTTGATACTCGACGAGAGATGCGGTAGCAGATTTGCTTATGTTTTGTTACCTCGACGATCTTTTTGATAATATATGAATTCAAGTCGTCGAGTCGATGAATTTTTTTTGTGCTTCTTTTCGGTTCACCGCCCGTTAGAAGCTACTAATTTTATACTTCTGTTTATTAATAATACTTAATGAGAAAATACACTGAATGATCATCAAAATATCTAAATTATTCTATTATTATTATATACTAAAAAGTCTGTTGATCGAAATTGAAAGTAGTACAAGTCAGCGCTGGTCGGACGAATGAATCATTCTACTTGATTCGGAGCTCTAAAGTATAAATTGACGTTAACAAGAAAGAAATGGCGGCATGAGCAAGCAAACTACACTCTATGGATTATTTTCGAATGTGAACAATAAAGAAATAATCTAATATACGCGATACAAATGAAACGCACTGCAGCCCATTAAATTCAGCAGCAACGCAATAACAACAATAAAGTCTATTTTTTCGCGCTAGCGGTGCAGACATTCACGCTACGATTCCACTCTCGTTACGCGAATATTTGCCAGAAAGAGAACGAAGCATGGAAGGCTTTTCAGATCTCGCATTCGCGCGCACATCCACGTACGCGCAAACACACACATTCCAGTGGGAGAGGAGAGGGGAGCGGATAATAGTTTGCGCACGCGAACACGATCGATTAATGCCCCATACGTGCTCGATCATTATTCCGAGTATTCATTCGCTGCGGCCGCGCGCGCGTGCGCGGGCCTTGTTGTAACAGACAAATCGAGCACAATGCGCGTTCACTTCATTTCCAGCGGGCTCCGAAGGCCGACCCTTTGCCTAGCAAGCTGGTCGGTGGACTGGAGGGGCAGGGAGGGAGGTAGGGGCCATTAGAATCGTTTTAACGCGTTGGCCAAGTTAATTATCGAGTCTCTGCGATTGAATTATCGGCAATTGTAATACTCTAAGGGGATTTTCGACAGCCCAGTGCATACAGCTCTCTCTTTCTCTCTCTCTCTCTCTCTCTCTCTCTCTCTCTCTCTCTCTCTCTCTCTCTCTCTGCGTTGAGTGCGAGGATAGTTCGGGGGTAGTGTATGTAGATGTGAGTAAGGGTATATGTACCTGTACATATTGGTAGTGTGCGTATGTGTGGGAAAATAGCGGTATGCGTCCATTATTTTCACAGACCGGAGAAGCGGAAAAATCGCGAACGCGCCAGCGAGTGCTGCGCATTTCCCGAATTAACTGACCATAGAGGTCGAATGCGCGCGGTCTGTATCATAGCCAACGCGCATGAGCTACTCGATTGTAGGGCGTGCACATGATATGGCGACATTTTTGTCGCTTGTAAGTGACGTTTATGAGCATTCGTTTCGTCACTCACGACACAACACGAATGGGATTGTTGACTTTTTACTTTTTCGTTGCGTATACGTACGTTCTCTTTATTGTGCATTTGTCGTGCATTTAAAGCAATTATGTAACTATACTTTTTTTATATTAAACGGTTGTATATTATATATTACATAAAATGTCTACTTTTTCCGAGTATATTTCTGATTTTTGATAATTGCATTTTTGCTAAAATAATTAATGAAAAATATGTGAAAACAAAATTTTTTAGTGAAGATTTCATCTGAATAGCTTTTGTTGACTAGATTTACTAGCTATTCACCAAAAGCTACTGTTTTGTATTTTGGCTTGAAAAAAAAACTTTCATGAATTTAATTGGCCGAATTTATTTGTCTTTTTACAGTCCAGCTTCGTGTGAAGTCAATATAAGGCGTTGCAAATACGCCTAGGTTCATAAACCTAGTTTACACTAGACCGACCAACGATTTTTCTCGAATGATATCAGATTCCGATTCGGAAAGACATAAAATACTCGTGTAAATTATTTTATATGAAAACCAAGTTTTTAAAAAGTTGGACGTATACAAGTAACAATATATTTTACCAACGTATACTGTATTTTTCTCACAATTATTAAATATTTAAACCCATTACATGATTATACTCGCGCTTAGAATAATTATTCCTCAAACGAACGAATGTGAGTATGGGCAGCGATGCCTATGCCATTCCCTCGTTAAAATATTCATTTGAAAAATGCTGTCGCGCGCACTTTTCACTCTTGGCGGGTTCTCACAAAAAAGCAAGTCCCTCTCCAGTAAATTTCCACGCAATTTCACGTAGCAAAAACGTCGAAGGCGAAATCCTTTCCTAGCCGAACATACGTTCTAACGCAACGGCGAATTTCTGCCAGAGGCCCGCGTCACGTACTTTGCATTTTACGTATGACACTAAAGAGGGGAAGAAAGCCACAACAGCCATGTATACATGTATGTATGTCTTTGGTATATGTGAGCGTGAGTGCGGGACATGAGAGTATGAGGATATTTTTAATTTGTCCACACTTAGAGGGTTCAAAAAAATAAAAAATAAAAATTTGAAGGCACACCTCCGCGACAAGTTTCTTCTCATTCTATAGGTTATAAAATATACGAAAAAACTCGTGAACATTAGAAAACGGTCTTGTGACATCGTTTTCGAAAAAAATCCATTTTCTTATGGAAATTTAACATGCACTGAAAAAAATTTTACGTTGTGAGAACTGAAAGTACGGCTCTGACAACGATACTTTTTGGCTGATTTTCTTTTCGTTGAATTTTTTAGATACAGTAATTGTACCGGTACAGCTGTGAGAGCCGCACAAGATACACTGAAAGCACTAATGTATAGAGTTTTTTTGTCGAAGCATTAAATAGGTTATGATTCGACATACATACATATTTTTCATTAAAATAATCTCGATTGATAAATACACTAGATTACAGATAAAATACGCAAAAGCGGATTGCGAACTCGCGGTTGATCGGCGGATTTTGCGACAAACGTTAGCTTCGCATTGTAGCGTTGTCAACTAAATCGTACCGTTGTCAGAGCTGTACGAATACGTTTTTCGCATCTGACCAATAGTGCCGTTACATTATACAAATAAATAGACTGTTTCAGCCGTCTGTAAGGGTAAATGATCAGTATAAATAGTGCTAGTACAGCAAATCGAAACTGTGCTTTCTACAACCTAAAATTTTTTTCAGTGTGGGAAAAATGCACGAAAAGTAGTCACTGATGATGAGCCAATAGTAAGCTTTTAAATGTGCCAACAAATATTCCACAAAAAAGCGATTAAAGTAGATGAAAAGAGCTTTAATTTAAGCTAAAGATCGTTAAAATCGGTCAGTTCTGCACAAAGTTACGTGCATTTGAAAATCACGAAAAATGACCAAAAATGATTGAATTACGTGGATTCGGGAAAAATCGCTCATTTTTGGTGTTTGTTTGCGATTTTCAAATGCTTACTATTGGCTCATCATCGGTGACTACTTTTCGCCCATTTCTCCCATGTTAAATTTCCATAAGAAAAATGGATTTTTTTCGAAAACGGTGCCCAAGACCGTTTTTTAATGTTCACGAGTTTTTTCGTATATATTTTATGACCTATAGAATGAAAAGAAACTTCTCGCGAAGGCGTGCCTTCAAATTTTTTTTTTAATTTTTTGAACCCTTTAAATGTAGTCAAATTAAAAATATCCTCGTATATGCCAGAGAGAATTATAACGTAAATGAAAGCGGATGTCGACAACGCAGCGTGACTTTTAAAATCAGCGCACCAGAGCTTTGCAGATGTAGGCCCTGTGCTACACGGTAATGCAAGTCTCCAATGTGATATTTCCCCGTTTGATGTATAATATGATAACGTCCGCGTTCGGCACGTGTACAATATGTACGTCGCGTCATTCAATGTACACGCGCGCGCTCACTCGCTGGCCAGTCCCACAGGCAAAAGCTTGAACAGAGAGCATCAGCAGCAAATTTCCAGCACGTGCGACGCAAATAATTATCCTTACGCTAATTAATTTATCTGGTATACGGCGTGGCGCGCTTGAATATAATACGGATTCGACGCTTTTTATTGTAGCACGACGAGCGCGTGACACTTTTTGCTCGAGCTTGAAACGAAAAGCACTCGCTATTGTCGGCGGCGGAAAAAAGGAGCAATTTTAAAACGTCAACGTGAAAGTGAAATATAATACGCGGTCTCTGATTGCTTTGCGAGTGCGTGTGATGTCAATCTCGCAAGTATCCCTCGGAATGGACGGGCAGGTATCTTTACGCAGAAAATTTATAACTACGGTATATTGTGTAGATTGGAAATGTTAAACTTTTTACGCGGCACTATTTTCTGATGAAAGCTGTATTTTAAAAATTTAATTTTTTTGCGGTGCCAAAGTGCGGTGCATCGTCTTTATGAACATTGAAAATGTAAATAATTTGTCGAAAAAATCTGGACTAAAATATTCTTTTAGTAAATTAACAAAGTAATGTGTAATTCTATTGTCATTTTTGTTGAAGACATAATAATGACGCTTACAAATTGAATAATACATCGTTTTAATTCAAATTTCTTAAAAACAACTTATTATTGGTCGTATTAAGTCTAATGGATCAATGGACTCTTTAATGAAATCATGGTAGGCTGAAAATTTCTGAACTATTTATTGTAAATTATTATATCTATATCGCTTATAACATTCAAGAAATTATCAAAACGAGCGCTATATACTTCGGAATACAATCGAATACAAAAAGCACGATGAAAAATCATATGCATCGTCAATTCATACTCTTCCCTCCCCTCAATTCGTCAGCGTTTTTCTATGCCCTTTTTTTATTGAAAAGAGCGAAACGAGCGTCGAGCGCGAGCAGATAGGCGCGATATGCAGCAGCGTATCATCAAAATATTCCCGTTTCGCGCGGTGTTAATTCTCCGGCCCGGCTACAAATTACAGAGGGTCCGCGAATTACAAACAGCACGTATGGCGCGACATGTGCTGCGCGACTCTATAGTCCTCGCTGCCATTTGAATCGGGCATCATTACACGCGCGAAAGTATAGCACACACGTGAGAGTGCGGTCGTACGGGAACACGCGCACTGGCGGATCGAATTTCGCGCGATCTTTTATCCCCCCGTTTGGGCTTAAAATCGAGAGATAGAGGGAACGCTTTGCGCGAAGCGCTCCGACAATAATGATGCGATTCGATTTAGTAGAGAATAATGTCAATCAGGACGAGTGGGAGTGTGAAAGTACAGAGCATTTTAAGCTGATTCGAAGGGGGTGGGAGTGTGGGGGTGGCGGGGAGGTTCTCTCTAACGACGAAGGGAATGAAAGCGCGGATAGTGGCCGCATTTGCGCGTTATTCGCGCGACGAAATTGTGTGTTTACATCGAAGATTGAAATAATTCGAGCTCGTCAGGATTTAACGGTGATTGTGGTGCGCGACGAATGATTTGTCGGGCGCAGTTGCCGGGATCATTGTCACAGTAGAGTGTGGAACGTGCTGTTTGAACAGTGAAAGTGGGATGATGGATAGATTTAAATATATTTTGTTATTTGAATTTTTATGGGAAAAGTACAGGAAAAACCTATTTTAAATCAAAGCTCCTACTATTATTTTTCAAAAATAATATTTAAGACGACTGCCAATATTGCATAGAGATAGTTTTGCTTCGGCGTTGAGAAAGATTAATGATAGTAAAAAAAGTTTTTCAAGAAAACATGTTAGAAATCTTTTTTGGAATCCTTAAAATGAAGAGAACCGTTGTCAAAGTCATGGGCATTTTTGCAAACCATACACGGAGAGAAATTTTGTAGTGAAAATTACAAATATTCGAGGCAAAATTACCAGTTTCTATGGTAATGGATGGACAGACTGACAATTTCAAACTTTTTACCAAAGTGCCTTGGTAAAATTTTTTTTTAGTTAATTTAAATTAAAAAAAAAATTAACTTTTTTTATCTATGTTAAGGCGATGTGAATCTCAAAATCAACCCAATTTCATTATTTAATTCATAAACATTCGAACGTTTATTTGGAAAAACAATTCTGTCAGGCGCTCCGTGTATGTAAACACTATGCTCAGATTTTTTTTTGTGCGATTCTATCAGCATTTCCATGAGATACGCTCGTTTTAATACTGGCAAAATTCGAAGTATTACAGATCCCTACTTATCGGCATTGCGGCTTTTATTTAATTAAATAAATTCTGAGTAGATTTTTGGAAAAACAGCTCTGTCAGGCGCTCCGTATATATAAATACTATACTCAATTTTTTTTTTTAGTAATTCAATTATTATTTGCAAAAGATATACATGTTCTAAAATTTGTCGGTAAGTACACATTATCTTAAGGGGATGCCATACTCGTACCATTACCGACCGAGCAATTCACACAGTTTCAAGCTGATTAAAAATAAAATACGTCGAATCACAAAAAATCAAGAGAACACTCTTCTGTATTTTTTAACGTTCTATCATCCAGTCAAAGTTTGGAGTCGAAATATCAAGTCATTTTTGCAAAAACTTTGAACAAAGCGAAATTTAATTTCGTTCAAAGTTTTTGAAAAAACGGCTTGATATTTCAACTCCAAACTTTGACTGGATGATAGAACGTTAAAAAATACAGAAGAGTGTTCTCTTGATTTTTTGTGATTCGACGTATTTTATTTTTAATCAGCTTGAAACTGTGTGAATTGCTCGGTCGGTAATGGTACGAGTATGGCATCCCCTTAATGGATATATAGTATTTTAATATAGAAATAGAAACAGAAACAAGGATGAAAAAACATTAAACTGAAAAAAAATTTTTACGGAAGCGAGAATCGATCCGACGATCTTTGGGTTGAGAGTCCGACGTTCTACCGCCTGCGCCACGGAAGCTGTTACCAACAGTCATTTGAATCGCCGTTATTACTTACTGAAAATATGTGTATTGTTTTCATTTTAACGTCGCGCACGCCTCTAGTATCAATCTTCTGAAACACAATAATGCGCAGTGCGCATGCGCGAATACACAAATACCAGGTTATTTGGCAAAATTTATCAGTTTTCTTAGTAAAAATTCTTAGGTTACCCTGTAAAAATGACTAGATCTCAATTTTTACCAGTGTGTCTGGTAATTTTTATTCCGATAATTTGGTATTTTTTTTAAGTGGTTATGGTAGTTTTTCCTGGGAAACTTATAAATTGTATTAGAAACCTGGGAATATCACGGCTTTTGACAGTCTATCCATGCACTACCAAGGCACCTTGGTAATTTTTACTCTAAAATTTCTCTCCGTGTAGTTGTTTTATTTTATTAACTATTGATACCATAAATAAATAATGCATTTTTATCAAAACTTTAAAAAGAAAACAGAAAAATAAGCGTTAAAGTCAACCATGCCAAATATAAAATATAAAGAATTCAAAAATTCTTGAAACCCCGTCAAACCTCAAATATTTATTGAATATATAAACTGTTTGTTTTGTGTTTGTAAAGTCGAAAAATTTCTTTCTAAAATTCAACATAATATTAACATAATAATAGTAAATACGTCTTTCTATGCCCTGAAAACATACAGAAAATACCTAAATGTTTAATTTCAAATACCTCCAAAACTAGTGGGTGAGTTTTGGCATTTCAAAAAGAACAGGTACTCCCATATGCCAAACCACCCACGTTGGACAGCTTTTAAAACGAAGACCACAATTAATAAAAAATATAATATAATATAGAGCTATATTAGAAGAATTAATTGAGTTTATATCTGACATAATAGAAATAAAAGATTAGAATTGAAAATAGAGGAAAGAACATTAAGAGAGGATAGCACAGTAAAATAATACAAAATATGTCATCTGAAAATTATATATAAATAAATATTGCGAAATACTCATTTTCAATAACTGTAGCATTAATATTATGCATATTTTTTAAATCTGGCATAGCTATTCCGTTATTCTAGCATTCATGCTATGCCATTTCGAAAAACGGAATCATACGATAGTAATATATATTATTTTTATCATTTTATTGTTCTTTCCTCTATAATGTGTTTTTTACTTTTTTTCATTTCAACTCTTTAGATTTCTATTGTGGCAGACATGAATTCAATTAATTTTTCTAATACACTACTGAATTTTCATATTCTATTAATTAAGTAGTTTAATAATCGAATGTAATCAAACAATAAATTAATTTTAGGAAAGTTCAGTGCCAATGAATCAGCAACGCTTTTTTTGTTTTACTACGTCGATTATTTTCTGTGTTTACACGATGAAGTTTTTTTATTTATTTCAGTAAAAATCTAAATATTATAAATAAACATGTATTTATTAACCACCATAAGAAATGTTGTGAAACTAAGCGTGCAAAAAACAAAACTCCCTTTTAATAAAAGGTAACGTGAAGTGGTATCAAAATATATGGCTCACAGGTAAACACAACGCGCAATTTGGCCATCGCTTTGCGATTAAAAATCAATTTTGCCTGCATTCAACATTTCGCCATCGTGTAATACAAACAACCCCGCAAGCATAAAATTTCACATCAGCTTAATCCAGTTCATAGTTCATGACTTTTAATTTGCTGTGCCCTCCTCGCCCCTGCAACTCGCTATCGGCTTGTGGGCGGTGTGCAGCTTTTTTTTTAATTTCATTCGACAGTTACATTTCCAATTCGGTTGCCAATTTAGCTCTGGCGCTCAGGGGCGGCAGGCGGTAGTGGATCCGTTCAAAAATTATTTGAATATGCATGAGGCCACGGCATGAATAATCTGTTCGACCGGCGCGCGCGCGCGCGCACGCGCACTCGATAAGTCGCAAGGAAAAAATATGGCTTCGACTATCGATGCGCGCTCGCGTAAAATATTGGTAGGTCGCTGGGCAACGGAAGCAATTTTTAAGTATGTTTTAGTGTGTGCGTGTGTATGCGCATAAGTGTGGGTAGAAGAAGGGGGAGGATCACGCAACGCCGCTTCTTTTAATCCGCTGCATTTTTCCGTAAAGGCAGATTAAAATGCCCTGAAGATGAACGAAATAAAATGTCGAGCGCAGAGTGGTGTCGAAGACAAAGGATAATACGTTAGGCAAAAGGAATTCTTAATCCTATTAAAGAGACGTTAAAAGAGTTGCGCCGTAGGAATGTCATATTCCTGCGCCGCCAAATGCTTCGCAGTCTTGAAATTTTTAATTGAAAAATATCGTTTCTTATGACAATAAGGTATTATTTGACGCAACAAAGCAAACTTTACTTTGTATTTTATATAAATATGTAGATATAGCAGACCTTAAATTTAATAACCAAAACCTTGGAGTACTACATAAAGGTGACTGCTCTGCGTTTACGATAATTAGAGGTATACAAATGCTTAATTTGACGTATTTAAACTGTTCAAAGTAATACGATATTCCCCCGTAATCGGGCCACTATGTATCTTTCTTACTCTAACGAGTTATTTATGAGATAGAAAAGAATACATAGCAGCTATATATTGCGAGGGAATGCTGTATATACTGTTTGTAGAAAATCCAACTACTTGAATCGCATGAAACTATTCGGACCCTCACCGAACTGGATGAAGTTAATCTACTTGGATAAAATCAAACTTTACCGTAGTGGTATAGGGTGAGTAATGTGGCTCTTTTACAGAAACATACTCACAAAGCACTCTGGCTTGTATATCCAGTAAGTTCTGCCCTAACTGGTCTGAGATAGCTGCTTCAACTGTGCCAACAGGAATTCTCACCATTACAGCACTTGATTTTGAACTATAAGGAATCACTACTTGCCGATTGATCTGCTCTTTCGTTTTCCCGAATGCCTGAAAGACCTGGTGCCCAAAGCAGGTTGGCCGTGTTTAATCTAGATAGCTCTGCAATGGCATTTCTGCACTCTCTTGTAAACTTTCGGTGTACTTCATTATGCCTCTAATTTCCGTCTGAAGCACAAATAATAATGAATTTGATCTCCACTTCTATGTTAATCGTCAAGTCATCAGCGAACCAGGCTATTTCTTCTTTTTTAAGGTCGTAGGTGCCTAGATACACTCCACACTATCGAGATAGGTCACCTTGAACGGCCTTGTAAAGAACAACTTTACCTTCGTACAACCATGGACAGAAGTTATTTATTTGCACTTGCTTTATACACTATTGAAAGGATAGCCTTTTTTGGAGGATTGGCATATCTACAAAGTAATACAAACCAGACCAGTATTACACAGTCTACATGAACCAATGAACTAAAACCGTTCAAACAAAGTAGAGACCCTAAGCAGAACTTACTTATTAATTCGTCAGCTTGCTAAATGAGGTACCAACTTGATAAGAACTGTGACTTGGTCACAACTCGCTTCAAAAATTACCAACAAGGAGTTCATTTCCAAAAAGTAGCACTTGATAATACATCTTTTTGTAACAAACTTATATGTTTAAAATGAACCTCAGATAAATCATCAGAGTATCTAAAAAAAGCCAGAATATTTTTTAAATGGATTCCGAAGTGGTACCTTTTTAAATGTGATTCTAAGTTGGTTAAAATCTTTTCCAAGCAAATGAACAATTGACAATTTTATTACTGACCACTTCAAAAAACTGTTCGAACACCTCCAGCTATTCAACAACTTTTAACTGGTCGATTACTTCGAACTGTTCAATCCTTCGGACTGTTCCGTCAATGTCTGCAAAACTTTTTTATAACATTTAAATTCATTGGATTAATAATATCAGAAACTGTAATTCCATTTTTTAATAGCCTCGCACTCATCCCAGGAGTCCCATCTTGACGGTCTCCTTAGGGCCAAATTTGCTTATTTTTGCAATTAGTAGGCGCAATGCGACCGCAACACCTCCGGGATTCAACAGAGCGAGGGCGTAATCCAAACACGTAACTATTCCTCGGTCTCGTAACGTGTCCTCCGGCATGTTAGCTCTTAACCATGTCTCGTTGCGCCGTGTATACCAGAATGCGTTAATTTCGCGTATCTCACTTATACGCCAAAATCTAGCCTGGGCGCGCGATGCTCGAGTGCACGTACACCGTCAACTCCCTCGTTTTCACAGGGAAGCTGCCACCGTGAACGCATCAGCCATGTATTAAAGAGAGAGAGGGGCGAAGAGAGCCGAGTCCAAAATTCATCAACTTCAAGACTCTGTGATGAGTTGCTGCGCGATTAAATCCGCTTTTCACTATCAATTTGCATCTTTGTTTAAGTATGTTGTAGATTTATCAGAGTTACAATAATCTTTTAAATTTCGCAAAACGTCGAGGATCACTTTTGTACGTTATTTATGAGTATTTCTCTGTAACTTTTAACTTTTAGCTAAATAGAAATTTCAAAATTTAATGTTGAGGCACATTCACAAAACTCATTTTTTTCTGTTTTAGGTACCCCAAATAACAATAAAAAGGGTCTGCTCCTCATATTTAAACATAGTTTTTTAATATTGTATGCTTAAGCGAATGCGTGTAAAACTGCCTTTCAATCACTTTCTTTTTTGATTTTTTTTTTAAATAAATCCCAATTTCGTTAGATACCCCATGAATTAATTCAAGAAAATATATGTAGAAAAAGAGCAATACTAAATTTAGCCTAATTTACCGTTGTTTATGTGTGCCACCAAAAAATGATAATTTTTTATGCGAGGGGCGCATTGACACCGAGTTCTTTAGTAAATAATAATTCGCTTTCCATAAGAGGCACACTTATAACAAAAGTCACATTTTGTTCATCTTTCCAAGACGAGTAATTTACGCCCCAGAAAATTAAAAAAACACAAAATTTTTTTTTAATCGACAAATAAAGTTTAATTTTTATTTTTACCAAAATACAGCGTTACAGAGATAATGCTATGCACTTTTTTTAAAGGTAGGTACACTCAATCAGACAACATATTTTGGAATACTTAACAAAGGATGATAGCCTAAAAAAGTTGGGAAAGCATTTATAAAAGAGTTTTTTTTTTAATGATGTAAAAAGGATGAAAATTTCCTACAGTACGCAGACAAAATCTCTAAATTTAGGCCTTTTCCGATTGCCCATGAGCTTATCCTTTGTTAAAAGTGAATTCTATGTAGTGGAACATGTTACTGGAAGTGGATTTTATAAATATTTGCTTGACTTAGATAGCTAAATATCTGAGAACCATAAGATATGTTACAGTACTGTAAAAGTTAAAAATTATAAAGAATTGCTCTTATACAAACTTCCATCATACTTTCAACTATCTGAAGCATAAGACAATAATTACTACAATGTAGGGGAAAGTTACCCAGCGTTGTCCGCACTAATGGCCACTGCAACTTAGCAATAGAACAACAATCACAATGCCAAAAGTTATTTTTATGATCTCCTCTTTTTTCTATAGCTGATTTAATACCTTTTTAAATACCTTTTTAATACCTTTTTAAATATTCTTTAAACATTGTGAAATAAATCAACGTATTTCTAATTTTATAAAACCTCTTGTGGGGTTAGTATAATCCAAAATGAAATAATGTATTTTTTGCACAGAATTCGCCACTCCATTAGTGCCAACTGTGGATCCTCACTACATGTAGGGCATATATTGATTTGTGTTCAGAAATCCTAACATTCAGCCTTCTGCTGATTTGACCAACATATTATGTCGCATTACAATCTTTGTAAAGATTGGGGTTTGTACTGTAGAACTCTCCGCTTCGATTTTTTTTTTGTATGTAAATTGTCATTATCGTCATTCTTTCAATACTGAAATTTAATTTATTTTTAATCAATAATAAAAGTGAATTTTAAAAATTTATATTTATATCAGTTTAAAAATTGACGAATTATTTTTCATTTATAAAATCAGGAAACATTATCAGGAAAAATACGCCGACGTGTTTTATCAGCCTTTTATAAAAAATACGCTTATCATATACTTTTAGCATTTCGATAATACCTGCGTGGCTCAGGGTTTTCCAGTGTTTAATCGTGGATTACACAAAAACGTGACATGGTATGTGCTTTTGTTGTCACTGGCATATTGAACTCCTGTCAAATATTTTTACTTTTAATATTCCGTTAATATTTATTCACAGTCGACTGTGCTATTTCCAGTTTGCCTGGAAGCACATTACAATGAATTAATGTAATCCAAAAATAAAAGTGGATTTTTTAATTCGTCTATTACATTTTCGCTGACCTAATTATTACCAGCTAAGGTGTAAATTAAGCACGACATCCTCTCCCAACACTTCGAATTAGTAAAGATCAATAAGCTTCCCTTGTTCAAAATAAGCCAGGTTACACTATTCCAGCTCTCTTTCTCATCTACTACAATGGTCGCGCGTTGCCACGTCGTCCGTCCAAGTCCGTTACGCTGCTCTTTACATCCTAATTCTCATTTCCGCGCTCCTGATTTAGGATAATACGGCGCTCGACCCGGGTGGCGAGGAAAGGGTTATGATCCCGTCCTCGGCACTACGTTCCGCGCGGAAGGACGAATGGAAGATGCGCACGTAAACGCGTATCAGGACGTCGCCCCCCGGGCAGCGGCTGCGAGGCGCATACTATTACATGCGCAGTTCTGCGAGATGAAATTCAGCGAATTCGCATGTCGGGCTTTTTTCGACTCCGGCAAAGGGTGGCAGTATTCGTCATCAGAGTTGACTGAAATAAGTTAGTAGCTTTTGCGTTCGTTAATTAATGATCCGATATTTTAACGCGAAGGTGCGGCATTTCCAATGTACTGGAATAGATTCCTGTTGCACTGCACTTTATAAAATGCATAATGTGTTATTTGCATTATTGACGCACGCTGTGTACCATATTCCCAAATCCATGTACTGGCTTGATGGATTTAATATCTGCGCGCAATTGTGTACAATTTTCCAATTGAGATAAATAAATCTCCATTTACCCTAAAATAGACTGAAATGCAAATGTCGCAGCGGATATCGAAAATTAAAAGTTCAAATTCCAAATGTCTGTTACAATCTGCTGTGTATTTAGGTATTAAAATTATACTAGAGGTTGAATTATAGCTATTGAATTAAATTCCTGAAATTCACTACATTACATTTTGAGCTTGAGTATAAAGTCTCTATTTTACAACATTAATGTTCGTTTTAACGCTTAGCAAATAAAGTGAGCTTTTATTGTAACTGTAAGCTTTCTCTCTTTTAATTTCAAATTAAATTGTTTCGTTTCGTATTAATACTAATGATGTGCATTACGTCTCCTTTATAAACTTTATCAAAAAGTCGAATTGATAAATACGAGACAGAAATTCCACAAATGTAATATGCAGTTTAATTTGTGATTTTCGTTAAATGACATTCAACCAGATATGAACAAGCGACAATAATCTCTTTTGCGTTCATCCATATTATAGCATATAAATTGCAAGTTGAATTTCATTTGAAATATTATCAAATAGCGATTACAATTATTACATGTAATATTGGATTACAATTATTACATGTAATATTATAGATATGTAAGCTCATTTTTATAAAAATGAACATTAAAAATTCTCTCCTACAATAACGAACAAATATATTCAAGTCGAGAGTGACGATACTAATTCATGACTCTTTAAATAACAAGCCGCTATCCACATCTCACGCTAATGCATGCGTAGATCGTGGCTCACGAAGGGCAAGTTTACTTGACTTGTACAAAAGAGATCACGCCTCGACCCCTCTCGCCCCCTCTTCGTCCTAACTCACCCATACCTATACCGAAATTGCAATTAGCATGAATCGAGCGCGCAAGTGCGAGGAAATAGAATCCTCGGAGAAGCCTCCGCGCCGAGAGACACAAAGGTACAATGGATAAAGGCTACGCAGGAGGGATAGACCGAGTCCGCGAAAGCGAGAGATCTCCATTTCAATTCCGCAATCAGCATTAGCCCCCCAAGAAGAGAGGAGTATAGTAGCAAAGCCACTACTGCCCTACCTCCTCCTCCACTCCCTCACCCCCTCACCCTCTCTCCCCTTCCGCGCTCTGACACGCCTGTCCGTCGAGTTCGCGCAGGTAATCGGGGCTTTGGCTGCACAATGGCCACGCGCGCGTACGCAGGAAACGCAACGCCAGCTCGGAGATTAGAGAATTCGGAATGGATTCGAGGCCGAACTTGATGATGCTCGGCATATAGAGCATACTCTTCCCCTCCCTCTCGCCTCTCCCGCTCGGTAGCAACCTGTTCCAAACCTCGGCCCGATTGTGAAACGAATGTCGTCCCGTAGTTCATGCAGCGCGAGGGAGCGCGCGCGCGCGCGACTAATCGCGATAACCGCGCGGTCAGTGCCGCAGCCAGTGCGCCGATTATACGTCCGTAAACAAAGCCGGTCGAAGCGAATTTGTGGCCGAATATCCATTGTCTTGGACAATATCTGGACGAACGATCGGCGAGGCGTTTATGCATGATGCGCGCGCGTGCGCGAGCTGCCTGGTGCGTGGTGCCATGTAGCTCGCGAGCGCTTTATCGTGTGCGCCGCCGCCGTTTCCCAGTGATGGCTCTAGAAAACCGATAGCGCTCGTGGATTTTTTAAATTGTTTCCCGAACGCCACCTGTATGTACATATATGTACGCGTATACTGGCCTACAGGTATTATACGGATGCAGGAGCAGCAAGCGTAATGGATATACGGTTAATCGGCGGTTATCGCTCGATTCCGATTATACCCTAGGATATGCAAGCACGGGGTCGGGCTTTGATTACACCGGCCAAGGGATTTGATATTAATTAAACGCGTTTATTATGAGGCAGTATAGGCTTTAGGTGGCGGACAAGCGTATATATACATACGCGCGAGCTGCGCACGCCTCCCACTCCCACCCCATCCGTTCAATTGCGAATTATGCAAATTTCTATAGGAGCGCAATTACCCAACCGCCGCGCCGTGTGTATATCTCTTTGGGAGTAGACGACGCGGGGTCCGCGCGTGCACGGCGACGACGACGCCTTGTGTGTACCGCCGCGCAAAATTAGCAGAGTCGGCGGCTGTGCAGGGACAATTTGTTTGTTCAAATTGGCGCCCACGCGCGCTCGCGAAAGCTAACGAGATCGAAGCAGATTAAACGCCATGGTCCTTTTTTCCCCGGTTTTTTTTTGTAGCTGGAAAGTCCCCCGCTGCAATTCTCGCGCGGCGCGCTCCGGAGCTGTAAGAAAATCCCTATACTCGGGTATACGTACTTGGCGCGGGCGCGGATGCGCCGTAATGGCTTTGAGCATAATAAATTACGACGGTAAAACTTGTTTGTTAAATTATGTTGCGCGCTGTAGTGGTCCGCGGCTGTGAGCGCGCGCGAGTTTCATGCATTATGCTGCAGAGCGTGCGAATTTGGGCACGTGGCCGCCACCAAGTTTTAATGTTTTTAATATAATAGTAGTCTCGTGCATATGTAAAATGCTGAATATGTGCATGTATAGGATTACGAATTTTTTGAAATTTAAAACACTTTATATACAGTTCGCTGACTTCATGGTATATATAAAATTAAAAAAAGATTTAATAACTGAAAGCTGTTGATATTTGCATCGCTATACTTTCAAAAATGGTTTCGTTTTATTACCCATTATGCACTTTTTAAAATCATTTTCAAAATATCAAAGTGCGTATTACATAAAAATTCATTCCAAGGACTAAAGTTGGCAGGGTTGTATGGTATAGATTTTCTTTGATGAGAACATGATTCATAAAATACACGTTAGACGCGTGAGTCATCAATCTGTGGTCGATTTTTCTTTTCTTTTCATATGCAAGATTAAGTTCTGATTTACACCTTTTTATGCAGTGATCTATCTATCTTGATCCTGCTGTAAATCGTCCATTTTTCTCCCATTTGTGAAACGATTTTTCGAACATTTTCTAGCCATTTTATGGCGAATTTGGTCAACTCGCCATAAAATGGCTAGAAAATGTTCGAAAAATCGTTTCACAAATGGGAGAAAAATGAACGATTTCCAGCAGGGGATGATTGAATGAGATGCTTCAAACTGCGAACGCTGCATAAAAACTTTGGAGATTCAAAAGCCCTCAAAAATCAATCTTTTCATAAAAGATTGAAAATATTGACGTACTTCGTCATTCATTGTCTGAAGAAAAAAAAAATTTTTAAGTTACAATCGAACAACCAAAAGTAATAGCTAAAGGTGGTCAAAATTTCATTGTAAATTAATAATTGATTAAAGTACATCATCAAAAGTTTAATCAAATTGATGCACTCTGTAAAACGTTAACTTTGCTAAATCGTCTCTTTTATTACCGTTCCACGTCCCATGTTTACCCGGGCACTTTTATTACGAATAAATTTCGTCCTTTTATTAGGAAAATTTGCGTTTATACATGGCTCCATGCTCACACAGTAATGCTTGGTAATATTTAGCGCCTGTGGCAGTTACGCTGTCGCGTGGCTTCCGGTGGAGCCAACGTCAGCATGATGTAAACCACGAGTATAATTAAGCAGATGTCTTGCAGACGTTGTGCAATCTTAAGGAAACTCCTACTCTAGTGCTGCGGCGACGCGCTCACGCGCGCATATATATAGAGGAGCGAAGGTGAAATATTCACGCGGGCGTGCGAGCGGCCTGCATGATGAATTTGAATTTTTTAATGGAAACTTGTCCATCAGCGCGTGTTGCACGCTTAATATTTAACGGACATCACAGCGATCGTGCGGAGGCGCTCGGAAATTACGTACATTTTCAGGAATGGGGTGAACATATTGTTACAGCCATATATAGCGACTGCTATTTTATTTTATTTTATTTTAGATACATTTACGTGTATATAAACCCTTACATACATGATTAAAAGAATAAAATTTATTACAGTTGCTTTAATAGAATTATTATAATAGCGGATTAAGAACATTTTTTAATCTCGATATTCATGTAATTTCAGATCGATTAATTCTCAATGAATTCCAATTTCTACGCAACCAAAAAGTGAGAAAGTTAAAAGTATATACCAGTTCACACTTCTCATCTTTTAGTTCTCTAAAGTTCCTAAATGAGTAGGGTTGCACTCTTAATATAAATTGATCTGCTATAGGGCTAGGTGCTTAACAGTAAACGTTAAAAATTTGTACTTTAAAGCGGTCTCATTGAAACAATGAGTGAATTTAATTGAAAATAAATCAACTTATTTCGATATCGAACTATAATTATGGTCAAATCTACTCATTGGCACAAAGAATTTATAAGACAAATCTCACAAGAACTTATGTTGAACCGATTTCAGTGGACTCCCCGCGTAAAAAAAGTTGAGATCACGAAAAGATCGCTTTAAGATATGTCTCGATTATGGCACTATTTAATACTTTTTAAGATGAAAAGTCTCAACGAATAATCAAGATGATTTTAATATTCTTTTAATCATCGCTACATTCGGCCTTTTAAAGCATTTTTAAGATGGTTTTCAGATATACGAAATTCATTATTTAATATCATTTTAAGATAAATTTGAGATACTTTTGAAATCAATTTGAGACGAATGCGAGACGAGCTTTCGTACTGAATTTAAGATTATTTTGAGATTTTTTAAGATGATAATATTAACTTGAGACAAACTTTTATGACAACTTTAAGATGTCTGAAAATGAATTGATTCCAAAATTAAAAAAAAAATTTGTTAATCATTTCTTTAAGCCCGATTAAGGGGTTTATACCAAAAGCAAGGCAAGCCTTGAAGTTTAGACTCTTGTTAAAGAGTGATTTAAAGGCTGAATCTCTCGGACTTATATACTCTCGGCGTTTCAATGTGTTTAGGGGTGCCCCGATCGATGCGCCGCGTAGCGTCTAACGACGCTAACAACCGATCGGAAGTAACCGAACTCATGGTTGTCGCTAGCCGCCGCTACGCGGCGCATCGATCGGTGCACCCCTAAACACATTCAAACGCCGAGAGTATATAAGTCCAAGAGATTCAGCCTTTAAATTACTCTTTAACAAGAGTCTAAACTTCAAGGCTTGCCTTGCTTTTGGTATAAACCCGTTAATCGGGTTTAAAGAGTCGATTAAAAAATTTTTTGAATTAATTCATTTATCAGATATCTTAAAGTTGTCATAAAAATTTGTCTCAAGTTAATCTTATCATCATCTTAAAAAATCTAAAAATCATCTTAAATTCAGTACGAAAGTTCGTCTCGAATTCGTCTCAAATTCATTTCAAATATTCAAATGCATCTCAAATTTATCTTAAAATGATATTAAATAATGAATTTCGTATGTCTTAAAACCATCTTAAAAATGCCGAGTGTAGCGATGATTAAAAAAATATTAAAATCATCTTGATTATTCGTTGAGACTTTTCATCTTAAAAAGTATTAAATAGTGCCATAATCGAGACATATCTTAAAGCGATCTTTTTGTGATCTCAACTTTTTTTACGCGGGTCGTAAGATACTCCTGATAGGGATACCAGATCAAAGACCCGTATAATAAATTAGTCAAGACTAAACTTCTATATAATGTTATTAAAGAAGACGCATTCTTGAATAATGTCGTATTCCTAAATATAAAACATATACCAGTTTTAATGCTTTTGAAGTAGCCATCTCAACATGTTTGCAGAAAGATCATTGAAGATAACTCCAAGATCCTTAATGAAATTAACTCTATTTAGCTTGAAACGACCGATTCAGAAATCATAAGAAAAACGAGACGAGCCTCTGTAAAAAGATATTATATTGCATTTGGCTATATTCAATTCTAACCCATTTTGAGATGACCACTTGGCTACTTTGTTAAGCGCAACTTGTAAACATTGAGCATTGTTATCGGAGGTAATTTTAGTAAAAATGTTTAAGCCGTCGACATACAATAAAAATTTACAGCCTACCAAGGCACTTGAAATATCATTTATAAAAGAAATAAAAAGAATATAATTCTATTTATTAAATTATTTGACTAGAAAATTGAATTATCGAATAGAGTAAGAGACCGTATTAGTGTGCCCTTAAAGCATACGACAGTCCGTATTAATGACCCTTTTTAACTAACGATTATTAACAAATAATACATTAAACCGAGTAATTTATGGGATAAATCATCTTTTTGCTGTTTATTGTAATAGCCTTTCATTATTTTAAAGGTTGGAACCTTCTTCTTAGATCGGAATATCCAAAAAGGGCACATAAATACGGACAGACACACTAATAGGGACCAGTACCCTATGACTGAAAGAATAAAACTGTTAGCAATTCTTTAACGCTGAACATCCTCAAATTAAATTTATACTATTATATTATACTAATGATTAAAGCAAAAAAGAAAAAATATTATTAGTTATATATGGATAAAAATTACTACTCGTAAAAATCCAACGCAATAAATATTGAATCATTTTATACTAAAATTTACGCTAAAATCCTTCTTATACTTTTATTCGCGTTCTGATTAATCTAGCCTTGTCAACAACTAAAGCTAACTTTATGTTATTTATTTATTTTTAAATTTAAATGAGGTTAACATTTGCCTATATAGAAATTTTAAGAGAAGTTGTTGACATTTCAGATAGCTTTGTTGAATATTTCCAATAAAAAAATTATTAATAGAAACAAAATCGTGTTTCTATATCTAACGATAAATGTTGTAAATGTGTGCCCTTG
Organism: Torymus aiolomorphi; assembly: GCA_036365515.1. NCBI lineage: Eukaryota > Metazoa > Arthropoda > Insecta > Hymenoptera > Torymidae > Torymus > Torymus aiolomorphi. Next base: position 132,773,356 of record CM070877.1, read on the forward strand.
GTTTGAAATTTTATGGAACGGTATTTTTGCATATGAATTTGATAGCTTGATTGAATATATATGAATATGTGTGTGTGTGTGTGTGCGTGCGTGCGTGCGTGCGTGCGTGCGTGCGTGCGTGCGTGCGTGCGTGTGTGTGTGTGTGTGTGTGTGTGGGTATGTGTATATATCCTCGCATATTTCCGAAATATTTGTGGATACATTTTTTCACATTTTTTTTAAAACGCAATTTCACGGGTACGGTTTTATATATTAATTTAAAATCTGTATGCATCCTAGTACATACCATACGCAATACGTGTTTAAAATTACATACAATATTCATTTAGTTTTTGAGATAAAAAATTTTGATATTTGTACAAACCTTTATGACACCAACATACATGTGTTATTATTATTGTTATATAAAAATAAAGAATAATCATTTATAAATTACTTTATTTTCAAAACATCGTTAACTTTGTTATAGATATTTAGAACTACTTTTTATTCTCAATCAATCTCGAATTCAATTCCTCTCCCTGCCTATATCACATAACTCGATAGCCATCTATAAGCGTAAATATTGCCTCTAGAATTGCTCGTAATATCGACGGATTAAGAAAACAGTTATTAACAGCACCGCCTTATTTCCAGCCCACGTACTTCTTACCACGTGATTCACAACCCTTTGATCGCACTGCATCTGCAAGCGCAAATATATTCACGCGCGAGCGCATCATCATCATCCAAACACATCGATAAACCGAACGTCGCTATGAATCAACGTCACTACAGATAGACGCAATTAAAAGTCACCGGGTGGGTGCACAAAGCAAACATGAAACCTCGGAAAAACTTTCCCCTCGCTGACTGTGCGTATAAAAATAACAGCTCGACGGCGCGCACTACAAGGAAAACGCCTCGCGGAGTTAATCACGAAGAAACAAGTGTCGTGCTCGGGTAGTCGGTGACGAGGGGAGCTCGCCTTGAGGAGGAGTAGGAGGTACTTGGACGCGGACTGGGATGATGGATCCTGGACAATAAAACACGGCGACAGCGGGAAAAGTCATCGATGAAATTACCATGGAAAACGGTCATCCCTCTAGCCCCGTGGATTCCCCTCCCCTCACGGCTTTAGTAGTTTCATGGCGGGTCGTATAAAGTGCGTCTCGTCTCGAGCGCGCGCCACTGCAGCGCGCGGCAGGATCGAGATAACACGCAACTCTGGCGCGGCGTGATACTTGCGCCGCGTGCGCTTGCGAGCGCAAGCGTGATAAAGGAGTTTCCGCGCCGCTGAAAAAAGGAAGAGCGCCCCCGGAGCGAACTTACCCGGGAGATAATTAATCATGAGATTATGTACTTTGTGCGATCCCAGTACTTGACGCTATTTACATTTATTTACTGGCGGGAGCTTTTATTTTCTGTGTTGCGTTCTAGTTGTTTGATAGTGGTTTTCAGAAATGAATATAATTCTTAAAAAAAAAAATAAGAAAAAAAATATGAAATAATGTGTCATTTCTTCTGTACGATTGAGAGATTTTTATTGACGCAAAAGAATAACTTTATTTATGAAATAACGAAATTTTAATCAGAAAATTGTATTGATATATGTCTGACAATGAATTTATAAGGGTAAAAGTGAAAATTGAATTTCTACCATAATGAAATTTACGTGCTCGGGGAATTAATAAATAATGTATCGATGCAGCCATTGATATTTATTCTTTGTTCCTGATGCATTGCAAATATACGTTACGAATTTTTATTACCTCATATGCTATGCATTTAGGCCCGCAAGCCTGCGTGTACGCATGAAAACTTGGCAAAGTGTATCATGTACACTTTATTCGTGGCCATAAAACGTTTAATGCGATCCGCGCATACCTGTCGCGTTGTATAATACAGAATGTAAAAAGTTGTGCGGAACCGAGCTTTTATTACAGAAGATGTGTGCATTTTAATTCGTATTTTAATGTGCGTCCTTAAAAAAATAATTGGGAAAGTAAGTGCCGGTTGTTGGTTTTAGTTCAAATGCATTACAATTCCAATAGTTTTCTTAGTTTTCTATATTCTTTAATAAACACGTACATCATAACCACGATAGATGATCTCATTATTTATAGTTGCATGAAAATTTTGAAGCTACTTAGCAAAGAATATCAAGTTAGTTTAAGAAGCGTTGAATAAATAAGTACTTTTCCCTCACTAAACTTTTAGTTTTATAAATATAGTCCAAGGAACAAGTCTTGGCAGTACTAAACTTAATTGTCTTCCAAATACTCGAAAAATAAACCGTTTATAAAATCAATCACTACTTGTGTATAAATAAAGAACTAAAATGAATGCTTTGCATGTACATGATTAAAAAGAAATGGTGCAGATTCGGGTATTGTAGAGTTCAAACGAATTTCTTATTTTCTATGTTACCACTATATACTATCATCTCTACAAAAACTATGCCATTGACTAAGGAATATTTTCAATGCCATTTAGCACCCAATAAGTCAGAATAACAACTATAGTCTCATTAACTTTTTAGTGTCGGTGTAGTTGTTTCAAAAAGCTTACGACTCGGCCACCCCCCTCCGCCCCCTCATCCCCTCAGCCCCCCTCAAAATAACGTAAAAATGTGATTATTTATACGTCTTTTTGAAGGAAAATTTAAAGGTTAAGCCCCCCTCGCCTCCTCAACCACCCAGCACCCCACCCTCATCACCCATTCACCGAAATTCAACATCATTCAATCTCATATCACCATTACTGTGTGACTCCCTTTGGAGCTGAAAACATGAAAATCTACGTATATTATATAATTGAAAAACGTATAATTTAATATAGTACGAATATAATAGCGGTATTATATAAGTATTTTTAGAGGAAATTCGAATGCTGAAATAAGTCCGTTGAACTGCCTCAACCAAAATTGCCAACCCACCGCTACGCTCACTCCTGGTTTTTATGACACATTTTTCGATTGAACACATATTGTTTGAGAAAAAAAATTTATAAATAATCAAAAATGTTGAGCTTTTCATATGTCAAAAACAAGTGCCCTTATGAAAAGAAGGAAGAAGCTCTGGCACTTGATTTAAGATTATCCGTATAAAACAGTATAATGAAAATATCACAAATAATTTAGTATGTTTGGGTAACAATATTTTTTTTAATAAATTATATGAGTTGATTCTTTATAATTTACTGAATGTATGTATATTTCAATAATATAAGTCATTGGGTAGATTTTTGTTGTAGCGCATACAGCGAACAAAGGGATAATGCATTAAATATTGCTTAAATTCTTCCTTTTTTTAAAAAATAAAAATGGCTCTAACTTTTTCGGGGAAGGCATTAGGATCTATTATAACTCTACAGAGTTTTATGATGCGGTGTTACGAACAACCTCTGTGAGTCTCAAGAAAACTGGGGTTCCGGAGGTCTGAGCCTCTCCTAGTGAGACTCTACACTGTTAAATTCTGCATGAAAATTAATGTATGTACTGGAAGCAAAATTTCATTGCAGTACATTAAATTTAATGCAAATTTTATTAAATTTAATGTACGGAAAGCAAAATTTTATCTCGCAGTACATGAAATTTAGTGTAAATTGCATTAAACTTAATGTAAATTTTATTAAATTTAATCTACATTGCATTAAATTTAATGTACTACGATGTAATTTTGCTTCCAGTACATACATTAATTTTCATGCAGAATTTAACAGTGTACATACAAGAATAACGTACAAATTAAGCGGATCCCCTTAAAACGCCTTCTTCTTGCAATATATACAATATTTCTGAATTTATGGTAATGTAAAAAAAGAACTGAACATAAGTAAACTCAAACATCTCGAAAATTAACGAACTCATCCAATATACATACAAATTCTATCTCTCCAATAAATTTCATAGTGATTAAACTCATTTTACTAAAGTTATCCTGAAACGAAGGAAATGAGCTTCTTTGTTAACTATATAAATTATAAAACAATACTTCTTTTCAACTTCGATTCAATATTATACCGCAAAGAAATTCTTTTTCAAAGCATTTATGAGCATTATTACCTTTACAATACAAGAAATCTGAAAAATGAAATTCAAAAATCCGAAGATTACTGCAAAATAAAAGAAAATGAACTTTCACAAAAAGAATTAAATCCTTTCTCAAGCGATGTAGTTTAATTTTTTTTTCTTAGAATAAAAGGAAGCAATTCAAGTACACTTTCACGCACCAAATCAAACCAAATTTAAAATTCGACGAAAGAAGTCCGAAGAAGCTCTTCGTTCCGTCTAAAAATACAATCTTCTCACATCTAATATATTCCATAAACATCCGTCCCACAGCCAATAAATCCTAATAGTCCCCCTCCCCCTCACGAAGAGCCGGCCAACCCTATCCCTAAACAAGACTTTACGTCGCCTTGATTCACTTGAACTTTGATCAAAGCTCACGCTCGCGGCGCAAACTCGCTTAGTCCCTTATAACCTCCTCCTCCTCCACTCTCACTCTCTCCCTCTTATACTCTCTCAAAACACAGCGCGCCTTACATTAAAGCGGATATTTCGAGAGCTCGGAATCGGCGCGCGCCGGATGCCATTGCGAAGGGACGCGACTTGAAAGGCGCGCATTCCGTCATGATAAACGATGCGAGAGCTATATCGCGCGCTCGCGTTCGATGCTTCGACGCGGAAGAGATTGCGCGATATTTCAGCGCTGTATGTATGGTTCAACAGAGTCGGTATAGATGGATGGACTGCAATTTTTGTGCACGCTTTTATTTCTATCTCTATTTTTTATTCTTGAATAACTTGCTGGCGTGAAAAAAAAATGTTAAACAAGCGCGAGTTTATCAAGTGCAAACAGGCAAGCACGAGTGTGCGCATACGAGCAGGGGGGGAGAGGCTTCGACTCTTCGTATGAAAATTTATGCAGATGTTATGCATAGATGTGTGTATTCGAGGATGGATGGATCTGTACTTGAGTTGGATCTAAAATTAAGAAGCGCACGGTTGGGATGATAATAATAGTGCATGTAAACGTGCCCTCGTTGCGCTGAAAATGGAGCGCAAGTTTACGTAAATGTTAAGAACAAATATTATGAGCTGTGTACTAATTCTGTTCATAAATTATGACACGGGAATTTGAAATTTTGTAAACTCAATTACAATTTATCATTTTCACGCCGTATTCCCCTTCTCGAAACTTGAACTTTAATTCCTTTCCGCGAAAAACTCCATAAAACACTCCAACATATTGCTGACTTGTATCTTTTAGATGTATTACCTCGTTTCGAGCTCACGTGCTAAAGACTTGCCATCAGCGCGATCTGAATAAGAATGTACAAGTTATGCCGTACCGTGTGACTCTCGTATAGCATTCTGCTGTAATGATGTATCGCTCCCTATTGCCTTACAACTCAAAAATACATTTTTTGTACACCATTTTAAATTGACCTCGTACAACCAAATCTATAAAAAAATTCAAAAGTTTTTAAAATATAATTTTAATAATAGTAAAACTTTTAAAATGTTTTGCATCGTGTTTCATATTGTTCGAATCTCAAAATAATGAAAATGTTTGAAATTGCAACAAAAAAGTTACAAAATATTGACGATAGAACGAAAATTGCCAACTCCGTTAGTTCAAATATTTTAAGAGTAGTTTATTCTCTAATAATGTACATACTATCATATAACTTTCAATATTTCGCTGCTATGGAGGTAATAACTTCACAGAAAACAACGATCACTTTTCGTCTCTAGAATATATCCATGCGTATATATTCCATCGTTATCGTAAAATGTTTCGATACGTCTCAATAAAATTCATATGCGAAATATGATTCGTACTATGTTTAAATAAAAAAAATTCTCAACCAGAAAAATCGTCCATCAACACACGCAACACATTCCCAAATAAATTTCACAATACCAAACAAACATATCTCTCAAATAGAATTTAATTCCAGCTTGCGAGCATTTTTCACGCGATAACTTTAATCTATTTTCGCTCGGCAAAAAGAAATAAACTCCAGAGCGCGCGAATTAAAATTAGAACTTTGAACGGCAGTGGGGCTATTAATACGCGCGAATAGTAGCTAAGAGAAAAATGAGATGTGTATGTATACGCGGAGTCGCCTTGAGATTCCTATAGCTACAATCAAGTTTATTTTCGCTTAACGCCGGCCATCAATGATATGCTCGTTATAATTTCTGTTTACTTCGACAATCGGCGGCAGGGAAAGCAAGCCGAGGCAGCAACACACATTCATCACTCGGGAGGCGCCTCTTAACATTCCTCGCTCGCGCGGTCTCTACGTGAATGCGTCTCTGTGTGTGTGTTTGTATAGTTATATGAAATATTTAGTGTCTCTCTCTCTCTCTTGCTTTTGTCGGCAAGCCACGCTATGGGCACACGGCTCCAAATATAACCCCGGAGCGGCACGTAAAGCGCGGGGACCCATTTCGCCTTCTCCTATTTCCAGCCTTACGGCTTTGGGCAATAGATAAATATACGGGCGGCAGAGCGCGCGCGAATGCCGGGCGAAAGCCGCAGAGGTTCGAGCGCCCGACTTTTCGTACAGGGCATGAATCACTATTTAATTATCCGAACTTTGATTCACTAGCGGTCATGCTTGCTGTGCCTCATTTCAAGGAAATTACGTTGTGAATAAATTATTATTTATTAACGTGTTTATAATTCATGTTTTATCAAAACCATTCGCAAAATTAATAATTTACTTGGTTCTCCGATTAATTAAAATAACTAAACAAATTAATTATTTATATCGCGAGAATAGAATTTATAAATTAACGGATAAATAATCTATGATGGTACTGTTGAAACGAATCTAATATCGAAAACTCAACGTATTGTTGCGCAGAATAACCTATGCTTGAAATTTACTTCAAAATGAAATTAATGTTCCAAAAATCATTGAGAATATTCATACAACTGTAATTGATGAATTTATACGAATTAATTAAAGGAACTCGTTCAAAACCTTGATTTCGATTAAAATAAGGGCCGGTAATTTCCGTTCGCAGAATCTACAAATATTCTATCATAATATTTACTTCATTCATGAGCTGTTAAATAAACAGAACATTTCAGGAATGGATTTTAACTTTAATTATCCCAATCGCATAGCGCCCATATAAAGCACTGTGAAATTCTGCGAAAGCTGTTGATTAACTCCGATTCTGTTCGATGCAAAAGCACATTTTATCCCCTTCATTTTTTCCAAAAAACCGTCATATTCCCCAAATCCTTTGACCCGAACCGCGGATCAAAGGCGAGCGCGCCCCGCCCCCTTTAAGCTATAACCCTCCATAAATAATAACGCAAATTACTACGTCGACCCTGTCGCCGCGGCACATTAATAAACAGCCGCTCCGAATTAGCCGGAAAGAATTTAACGAGTGGCGCGCGCGCGGGCGTATATAAAACTTCCGCCACCCACAACGCGCGCCAGCAGCGGCACAGCGTCAACACCAGGTCAGCTCGTCACCGGGTGCCGGCCGACTCACAAAGAGAGAGGGGGGAGAGAGAGGGAGCTTGAGCGCGCAGATCAAAGCAAGTCAATCAATTTACGCTGGCGCCTAAGCGCTCGACTGCTAGATTTAACGTTTCCGCGCGCTGTGCATCGAGTCGTGTGCGCGCGTGCATCCCTCTCTCTCTCTCTCTGTCTCTACATAAATCCAGCTCACGCACGCGGCTGCGGAAATTCTTTGTCTTGTATACCGATGGCCGTGCACAGCGGCTCTCGCTCGTTCTCTCTTTTTTCAGTTCACGCGGATGAAAATCGACAAATCGCAGCAGCGAAGCGTAAAAAACGCTGACGGTTAATCAAACTAATGGCCATTTTTCTCGTTGTTGGCTTTCGGCCTGTCAGGGTATACGTGCGAGGGCGCAGGAGTGCAACAACGACTCTATCAGGGGTACCGTATGCCCTCTCTCACCCCTAAAACTTCCTCCGTTGTCGTTGACGCTGCCTCCGTGACGTCGCGTCCTCGTTACAGTGCCGTTTCTATATATATGTAAACGCATTCGATGAAATTGGAAATAGCACTTCGAATGATTACTAAACTCATAATCAATGCTTCAGCGCGACAAAGAGCCGCGCGCGGAGAAGCGCGTTGCCTCTCGGCTTTTTGCGCATGCTCTAGCAACGCGCCATTCGGTAAATAACAACAAAGTGCGCTTTTTCAGAGCTTGTTTTTCGAAGTTTTTTTTCCTCCTTCGTTCGCCTTCGATCTTTCGTTTACGAAAGAGACGAATACGCGACGAGCATCCATAGGTTTTTGTCACTATTGACGAAAGGAAGAGAAAAAAAAGAGGGAAGAAAAAATATTGGCCTAGAAAAGGACCGTTTTAGGTTTTTTGACGACTCTCGGCGCGAAATAACGAATCGGTCTTCGAAATGAAAATGGGTTTTTCTCGGTGAGAGAAACTGAGTGAAACGGCGTTTTATTGTGGATATGTTAATAGTGACTTGTATTTCTGGCAGAAAAGAAAACATACTGTGAGGCATAGAATTTTTTCCTCTCGTCGACGACTGTGAGAAGCATATTGTATGCGTATTCAATGAGCTGAGCCAACTCGGGCTTCTATTTCTAAATTCAAAAAGTCTACATAAATCTAAAGTCTGAGAGTATTCGTCATAAAAAATAATCCAAAATACTTGACTTATTTGCTTTTTCATGAATCATGCTTCCAGTTTTTTGTTTTTCTGTACACAAGAGTGCTTGAAATGTTTCTTTCTTTGTCGGGCATACCGTACTTACCACTTGGTGGCAGTCGACTATTAGAACGCGGAGAAACGATGGGAGGGGGGGGGTCTAAACAGTGAGGGGTTCAAGTGACGAGTTTTTTGGGGGAACTCCCCTACGGAAAAAAACAACATAACATGTGGAAGCGTTAAACTGATGACTTCCTAAATCTTAGTTTTTCGTGCGTGGTAATGCTCGTTAAGAAAAAATGTAGGGCGTAATTGTATATGTTTCTTTTTTACCGAACCTAATGATCCATTTTAATTTATTAAGCTTGGTGATTGTTTTTTGTGACTATATACTATGTAGCTAACGTAATCCTAAACATAAGCTAAAACAAAAAGAGCTAGGCCATGAAAAGTTTGCGCTAAAAATAGAATTAAATTATAATACTATTAAAATGGAAGACGCTTAAATTAAAAATTTTCTTTTACTTACTTTATCATATAATCTGGCTAAAATTATTAAATAACCAACTAGGAGAGTGACCTACTTTTTGGATCACACATTCGGGCTAAACTTTGAAATTTCTCCGGATATAATAATATGAATTCACGTCACAACATAGTTTTTAAATTTTTATTTAAATCAAACGTGTTACTTTTTTACTTAGAATTTTTAGAAAAGAAATTATATCTTTTTGACCCAAATAATAACATTTTCTCAGTGTACGTTCTAATGCTTTCACATACTCAAATGAAGCAATTTTTTAGTTTTATTTCAAGTAAATGTCTAATAAAGTTTCTGCTATGAAAGTGTGCAAATGACTGCAAAGTCTAAATACTGTGGTTTGTCGCCATTCAAAAGCGTATTTTTGCTGCTGAACTTTAAACCATCATATCTTTAGAGTTGAAAGAACTGCGCTATTTTTAATTGTAAAAAGAAACAAACAAAGAAAATGTTTATAGCATAAATTTTGTCCAACTGTCAAGGCGTATTATTACACTTTATTCTGTCCGATCACGTTTCACGAATAACAAACGAAAAAAAAAAATCAAACCCACCAAATATACCATGATCATCACCGACACCAATTCCACCAACCAGGGAACTTTCATCCTCCCCAGAAATTTATCCTGTCACCGCAATCCGCCCCATTACCATCGATAAAGCACACGCACGCACCGCGACGAATTAAATTTTAATTTATTCAAAACCCTTCCATAACTCATAGAGTCCATCTAGCTCGCGCGGGTCGCGCGCTCGATCATCAGAGCGCGGGTCCATCCTCCGCGAGCGCGCATCTCCCATCCCCTCGCTCCCTTAAAATCCCTTCATTTATCATTCCAGAAATCTACGAGCCCATCCCTCTCTCTCTCGCCTAGCTCGCAGATAAAGAGACAAGCTCGCTTTCTCTCTCTCCCTCTCCCTCTCACTCTTCCCTATCTCTCCTCGTCAATTCGCCAAAGTGTCATCGCCATCAACACCCGCGTCGCATACCTCATTCGACTCCATTATCAGCGCCGAGGAAAAAGGAGAAAGAAGGAAGCGCGCGCGGAGAGAGAAACGAAGTGCGGTAATGGCTCACCTTTGTTCTGGCTGTCGGAGGGCCCCTCGCTGCCGTTGTTACCACCTCCTCTTCCTCTGCCTCGCCCACCTCTACCGGCTTCCACGGCCGTCAGCAGCGTCAGCAGACTCGAGAGAAACACAAACCACGACGTGCGTCGCATTTTGCTCTCTTGCTCTCTCTCTCTCTCTCTACCTCGTGTCTATGTACGTACGTATATGTCTGTATAGTGCATATATATAGGTGCGAGTGAGTGTGCGCGCTAGCTATATGTGCACGTGCGAAAGTGCGCTCGCGGATGATGCACGTCAGGTGTCAGCGTGCTGCCGGCAGCGTACGCGACCCGACCACCAACGCGATCGCGCGCTCGACATCGGTATATACACAGACAGACACACGGCGCCCGGTTACTGGTGGTTTTAGTCCACGTGCGTGAGAGAAGCGCGCGCTCGTGGGGGTGGTGCGAGATAGCAGAGGGTGAACCAACTCCCCGGCGTGCGGCGCGCTGCAGCTACTTCCGTCTGTGCTCTAATGAGGGCGCGCGATCAAAGGGGGACAGCCGGTGACGCGCGATTTCACTGTCGATCGCGCTTTTTCACTGTCATTTCACCCGCCGGGGCTGAGATAGACTCTTGCAGATCAGTTGTCGAGTACCTTTGGCTGCAGCCTTTGATGCGCGGTCCGAGTGTGTACAAAGTCTACGGACACTTAGGGCTCTGTATTAGTCCAATCGGTTAGTCTCGCGCGAAAGGGTTAATTTTACATTATATCATAACAATGTCACTGTATATATCTTGACAATCGCGTGAATAAAGCACCGGAGAAGTTCATAAAAATCACGACAAGGCAATATCAAACGTCGATAACAACAACAGCGGCGGCGACTAGGCTGTACGATCAGCGCACTTCGCGTCACATCAAAGAATCAATGGGACGTTAAAAACGCGCGCACGCTCGCGCGTATAGGAAGTGCGAAAGTTTGACACGGCGCACTACACAACTCACTTCGAGCGCGCATCAGTGACACAAAAACCGCGTCATTCAATGGTCGCTCTCGCTTTTTTTTCCTCTTGCCTTCCACCCTCACTCTCTCTCCCTTTCTCTGTATCCACTACATGTATACCTGTGCATGTACCGGCGGCGTATATCGGTTGGCGCGCATACAACGCCGCGAGATAGCTGCTCTTTTGACCGGCCACAGTGTCGCGCTTCGATTTTCCCGCGAGACCACCGCAGCGGTCACACACACGCGCGCTTGCGATAAATGCGACGCGCATGCAGCGTCAACGTCAACGTTCGCGCTACACAGACCGCATGAATGACGCTTCGTACAGAAACTATGAGAGAGCATATACATGTAGCACTGATATCGTCGACTTTTCTGCCGCTTGATTTTGACGCGACGAGGGTCTGTATATAAGCGAGCGTGTAGGGATCTGCCTCTTGTCAGCGCTCGTTATTACCGCCGTCACGATGGTATACATGCTCTCTCTCTCTTTCTCGTTCTCTTTTCTGTGATTGCCAAACAAGCCGGCCTTTTTTGCCAGCGCCAGGCCACCAGCGGGTAGAATCGCGATTTTGGACCTCCCGCGCGCGTCACATACACACGTACAGGGGGGGCGAAAAAGCCTTTGTCGCCGCCGCTGCCGACGTCGTCAGTTTCGCTGCGAAGTTCCTCGTTTGTGTCTGTCGGCTGGCTTCGTTTCTTTTTTTCAGTGGCTTTTTTCTCGGCTCTCGTAGGTTCGTTCTCTCTGTCGCCAAGTTGTTGCGGTGACTTTCACGATCGTTCTCTTTTTCTCTCCCCCCCTCTCTCTTCCTCTCCCTCTCGCTATTTCGTTCTCACTTTGACCGATGGCTTTGTGAGCGTGCGAGAAAGAAAAAGAAACACGACAAAGACTTATAATCCCACTGATGAGGCGAGCTCCGCCATGCGTGACCCTGGTACTGTGTGGAGAACTTCGAGTTGTTATGCCGGCTCGCGTGGTCCAGAGCGGAAACGTCGCCGCGTAACAATCACCGAAGCACAAAGTCTTTGAGAGTGAGCTTTTTCTCAACTTTCCAACTTGCTTACTTCTCGCCTCGTTATTATTGTATAGAAAAATCTATCTTTCATCGGATTGAAAAGGTAAGATCTGCTCGAAAATCGCTTAAAACATTCGACTGTAACTCTTTGCATTCATCCAGCAATTCCTGAAACTGCGCGCAGACTTTCGACAATCGATCAAATCCCGCAGTCGGGAAAGTTGCGGCCTCCGCAGCAGCCGCGCACTTTGCTTCCTTCAACTTCCCGGCACGCTTCTTCTATCTCGCGCCTATCACTTATAAACATACACTTTTGTCGGCAGCGCACGTATGCGCACCACCCCCAGCGCGCCCACTACTGTCACTCCGCGTACACCTGCTCTGCCGGTTTCGAGGCATTCCCTTATTTGCCGGCACGCCGAGCGGAACTTCGTGGCAGATTTTCCCCGCAAATCCGTGTGCGCGCACACAGATGCACAGAGAAGCGAAAGTTTTCCGCGCGGGCGCTGCTGCTGCCTTAAGTCGGCGATGAATCACTCGGCGGAAATAAAAACGTCAGCTTTCCCGGCGGAACGGCGCGCTCGGCCGGCATTTGAGCGTACAAATATAGGCTCTTTCATATACGTGTGGTACGCGCTGTGTGCACCGTGCCGCGAAGCCAACGTGAAACTAACTCTAAAACCCCAAAACCGAAGACACGAGAGTCGTCGTCTCCTCGCTCGTCCCCACTATAAGTGCGTAAGTTAAACGCGAGCGAGCGCGCGCGCACGCACACAAGAGGGAGAGAGAGAGAGAGAGACAGAGCGAAGCAACGCCTACACAGAAGGGAAAGAGGTTGAAAATACATACGAGCGAGCGCTCGGGCCTATCTCGATCGCTGGGTGACCCTTCTCCCACTATACTGCCGACGCCTGCAGCACACACACACGCGTTTCTTCTTCCTCGTCGCATTCTCTTTTTCCCTGAGCTCGTGTCCCCTGCTCCCGTCTATTTCTCGCCCGCGCGCGCGCGAGCACACGCCTATAGTTCGGCAGTGAGAGTAAGAGAGAGAGAGAGAGAGAGAGAGAGAGAGAGAGAGAAAGTGACGTGCTTTAGGAGGGGGGAGTGTAATGTGAACTACTTTGCGGCACGCTTGATTTGTGTAACGAGAAGTTTTTTTTCTCCCCCCGGGGCGGAATCTAAACAGCGGGCTTTGTGCTTTCGTTTGGTGGGATGCTGTTTAGTAAGATATAAATTGCCGAGGTCGTTTGTTTGATTGGGAAATGCTAAGCAGAGATTTCGAAAGGAAACAGCTTTAATTGGGTTAACGCGGGGACTAAAACCGTTCAATTTATCGTTCAGTGTAATATATTTTATTGCAGAAATTTTCAATAGTACGCATTATTTACATTGATTTATTTACATTGATATTTACATCGTTTTTAGTTGATTGAAAGTTATTTTTAGTTTATTTATAGTTTGAAAAATATATATTTTTTCGTCATTGAATGAATTTATTTTACAAAATACAGAATCATGAAATAATTCATTTTGGAATCCTTTGGTGTAATTTGTACGGGGCAATATCGTTACGTACAGTTATGTGTACAATAAATTTGATTAAATATTAATTCTAAAAGATCATATTATTTTTAATGAAAATTCCAATGATATTATTCAGCAGAATTCACAGACGAGCAAAATAAACTAATTTAACTTTCAACTGTTATCATTTTTCATCTGCGAACCAACGCCATCGCCAAAAAATGTTTCATTCTAAGTTAAAAAATGCTTCTTCTACCACCTTCAATTTTTCACTCGAGCATCTTCGAAATTGTCAGGAAGGTGACATGAAAATACCCTAGACATACAACCCCCCCCCCCCCCATCCTGCCATCCCGGCGTCCTGCTAACACCACCCCCCTCACACCAAAGTCGCGTATCATGGCACTGAACGTCGGGCTCGCTGCAACTGGCGGCCGGCGTCGCGTGTATATTCATGAGAAGGGCGGTGGGGGGAGCAGCAGCTCGGAGCCGCTCGCTCGCTCGCGAGAAAAAGCAGCCCGTCACGCGGAGGGGGTGCCTCGGAAAAAGGAAAACTGCTTTTGCCGTATCATCACGCTTTCTCTCTCTTTCCTCGTGATATATAGATATAAGACCGATACACGCACCGCGATAGCTTATCCGGCGGGGTGCTATGGCGTGTGCGCGCACACGCGAGATCGAATCAACGCAATCACTCGACGTCTCTCTCTCTCTCTCTCTCACTCTCTCTCTCTCGTCTGCATTGTGTATGTGTATATATTTGGGGAGAGAGGATGGGAAGAGAGGGAGCGAAGGAGAGGCTGTCGCGTCTCGAGCTCGACGCGGGAAAAGTTTTAGCAAGGCAGGGGGTGGTAGAATTTCGACGTTTTTCGATTTGCCACGGCTTGACGCCGAACGAGCGACTCTTAAAAGAGTTTTTCCCGTATACGCCGGTGGTGATGGTGGTGGTGGCAGCGACGGCGGCAGCCTCGTTTACTCTGTCTCGCTTTTTCTCCTCTACACTCTCTCTCTCTCTCTCTCTCTCTTACGTTTCGACGTTTTGTCTCTATATCTGCCTGTCTCTGATGCTGCTACTCCTTCCCTCTCCTTCTCCCTCCCGCTCTCCTATCTCCGGTATCCGCACACTAAGTCTTCGCCTGGCGTGCACTCTGTTTTTCGTTGTTTTCCTTTTTTCCCCCGTCGACTTCTTTTGGAATACTAAGTGGAGGGGGGCGATCGCGGAATTGATTTGGAATTTATAGTAGTGAGAGGGAGAGATAGAAGCGAGAGGGTGAGAGATAAGTGGCTGGAAGAGGATACTTCGCGTATCATTGTGCTGAATTTCTGATGAATGAGATTTGGCCGGGGATTAAATGATTGTTCCATTTCAAATACAATGTAGATTCACATCGACTTGATTTCCCGCTCTAATTTACCATTCAGAGGGGTTCGTAGCGATGCTTTTTTGCATAGTTATGTTTCGGGATGCGTGCGCCTAAATTAACTCTCTGTACAGTATTGGCAAATGATCTTTTACTTGTTTGTAGCTCATCTACTTTATTATTAGTCATGTCCTATCTACGAGTAATGCTTTATACAGTCGTTTTGCATAAATAACTTTCTGAAAACTCAATGTTACTTGAACGTTCTTAATGTTTTCTCTGATAGAGAACATGAGTACTGTACTTTAGTACCTTATTGTATATCTTTCTTAAATGTGCTAACAGAATGATACAAAAACTTTTAACTTACTGATCATTTTGGAATTTGAGGATGTTATTTTTCTCTAAAAATGAATTGACACGAGTTTTTTTATTTTTCGATTGCACTAAAATTGAAGATATGTGCAAATTGAAGACGATAGATATTTGCTTTTTCATTGTCAATAATGTACAATAGTCCTTAGTTTCTACTTTCTTCTTCATTTGGATGCAGAAGGAACTTTATTTAATTTTTAATCAAAATCGGTTCCAAAACTAGCGAATACTAAATAGTAATTATGTGATCTAATATGTTTTCTAAAACCTTTACTTATCTGAAAATTACTGGTAATCGAATTTTTACTATTTTGAAAGTAATCTGGATCATTAGACAAAATTATTTTTTCTTTTTGACAACCATTTAAAAAAATTTTTTATCAACAACCATTTCGGAATGTCAATATTTCGTATTATAAAAACTTACACTGTACATATATAAGGTAAAAATAAACCGCTACAAAAGAATTTAATGTATTATTTAGTACAATACATTATATTATATAAAAATTAGTCAGTGAATACATGATTGTAAATTCTTATTATAAACTATTAAATTATAAACTATTTAAAACTTATTATAAACTATTTAAAAAAGTTAATAATAACTAAGATATGCTTCAACTTCAATACACCTTGAACTCGATCACAGAGTGGTGTAAAATAAACGATCTTGAGTAAAATAACAGTAAGTGCAAAAACTTTTCACTTTACAAAAACTCTTATAATACATACCAATACAGTATTAACAACTGTTGCATAGAGAACGTCAACAAAATACCTATAAGACTTAGTTATTTTTGAGAGCACGTTTTCGTTTAATAGTCACATAGAACTCATAGTTTCGAAAGTTCTAAACTCCTTAGGAATCATCTGACAAAATTTTAAGCAATTCTCTAATCCCTCGTCATTATTAACTTTATTCAAAAGTATGGTATCATCTACACTAAATTATGCATTGATAATCTGGACGCCTTACAATAAAACTGCAATTGTAAAACTCGAAGCTGTACATCAAACATGTACCCATGACTAGAATTAACCATGATTTTACTCTTGTTTCAAAATATTTTAATGTTCATAGAGTCAAATCTAGCCATAATTTAAATGGTTCATGTACAAATTTATTGTACCTAACGATAAACACCCTGATTTAGCGAGTCTGATATTCCTCAAGACCCTGGACCTACAGTATTAGATATGTCCGTCCACTAAAAGAATTCTCTAGTAAGTCTGACGTAACTCACCATAGGTCTTTTTTCGATTTCATCGATCTTGGAATTTGCTCCGATTTGAGTTAATCAATTTGAATAACATTTTTTCTTTTTAAGGTAGTTATCACCTAAAACGATTTAATTCGATTTCTTTTTGAAACTTTCAAAATTAATTTAGATAGTAATAAGTATAACCTTCAAATTTGAGAGCGATTTACCGTTTACTTTCTGAGCTATACTCGTTCAAACTTCGGTCTTTTTTACATAATTAGCATTGCGGTTAATGGCGTTGACAAAAAAACATAGGCTAATATGACATAAAATCCATCGCTGTAAATTAATTAGATTCGAAAAAACGTTGAAACGTTTTAGATATTTTAAATTGAAAAGATTTATCGTTTAGTTCAAAAGATATGATCATTCAAAGTTTGAGGTTAGCCGAACTTTTGGAATGAATGTAATTTTATTTTCAAACAAATAGGTCCGATGGTTGTAACTAGACCAATTATGGTTACTACTAACGCATAAATATTTATTTAGAGAAAAAACTTTGTTACACATGTATACCACGTTCGTCAAATATCGAACATTCGTGTTTTGACTTACGTGGTTGAGATATAACTACCTTAAAATTGTGTGAAATCAATGAAATTAAAATTGTATTGATTTCTTTATTAACCTGTTTAATTAAACATGTACTTGTATTAGGTATAAAACTATTTTGTTGTGTTGTGCCTAAAAGCTCGTTGACTTATAACATAAATAAATAAATTATATTTAAATCATTTTAATTAAGTAAAAATTAATATTTCACCAACAGAGCATTAGCAACCAAAGAGTTTACTAATAGGAATTAACTAGTATTCATACAAATAATAATAGAATTGGCAAAATTGTAAAACAATAATTTAATAAAATAACGCATGGAACAGAACACGTACTTTGCTAATCAATTTTTTTTAAATTCGCAGTTCTTCATATTATTTCAAACAGCTATTTAACTTTACGTACACTTTTAATTAATAAACTTTACCTTACAAATTTTCGCATATAAATTTCTGCATAATCAATAATGTATTTTTTTAACAAAATGCGAAAGTATAAATAAATGAAATCAAAATCCTAGTAAATTATAACTTGAAATCAGATTTGCGTGTATAGAAAGCAGTGGAAAAAGTAAGAGAAATATTGGTTTTCCTGCGTGATGTTTTTTTTTAAAATAAAATTTTCACGAATGCATAGGAATAATCTTTGGCAAAAAAGAGTTATTACAAAAAACAAAAATTCTCTTCAAAAAATCATATAAAAATAACACAGTGAATATTCCATGTCCAAAACAACAATCATCAAATCTTCGCTAGTCGTGATCGATTTTTGTTCTCCCACGATTAATTAATCTTCCAATCGTCCCCCTTAATTTTTTTTCCTTTTCTGCAGCTCGACTAAATCTAGCAGAGAACCAAGAGCCGTATCGATAAATAACGAAAGCAAAAGTCGATTATCCCTCGATATATGCCAGGCTTATACTCCCTATATCTACCTCTCTCCCGCTCTCTCTTTCTCTTTCTCTCTCGACCTTTCGCGAACTTCGCCGCCACGATAGTTGGCAATTTCAAGGCGGGCAAAGGCTTAGCGAAGGATTAGAACCGCGATGTGCTGCCGGCGCCTCCGCCGCCGACGACGACGGCGACGCTTGGAAGGATGGAGTAGTAGGAGGAGGCGGAGACACACGCGCGCATCTTCTCTCCTCCGAATTGGGTTAGTTGAAGCGACGGGCTCTTTCGCTCGCTGAAATATTCATAACCTAGCCCCATGCGCAGTCGAAGGATCATTCTTAACCTGCTAATTAATATTCCCCCGCGTCTGGGAGTGGCCAACAGGTGTTTCGTCGTAAAGTCGACGAGCCGAATCTGTCTATACGCGGCGGCTTATCGAGGGTAGAAAGCTTCGATCCGGGTCGTAGATTGTGACAAGGAACTCCGCGGAAGCGGCATCTTTGGTGGTTAGGCCAAATTTAATAATATGCTGCTCGACATTGCCGGCGTGACGGTGGTATAATGGGGAATTCGATGGTTTCGCCAACTTCGCCGGCGATAATTTAAGATCGGTGTGAAAATATTTGGAAATGCGATAAGTGGTCATCTTATAAGGAATTAAGGATGGCTTTATATTTTATCACTTATAATTCTTGAGACGTAAAAAATGTTTATTGCTCACATGATCTATGAAGTTTTCAGAATAAACTTTATATAAACTTTTTATAAATTTATGCAACCTGTTATCATGGACAACTGTTTCCTTTTAATCATGAGAATCCTGAATATGCAATAACGTTGTTCTATAAATCGTCTCTTGAACAGTGCTGAACAGTATCAATTTAGTAATTTCGCATTTATCCTTTATAAGTGTTTCTCATAAACCAATAGAGCAAATTCTGTACCCCGAGTGCGGTGATTCAATTATCTTATTATTAAATCTCTGAAATATAACTTCCGTAGTACAATATTATACCTTTCCCAACAATCACAAGATATATAAATCAGCTCTACACAACTACTTCTCATTATTTCTAATATCCGCAAGAAGCTCAAACATCAATATCAACCTAAATTCACCGAACGCTTCCCTCCACTTCTCACTTACCTCGCTCTCTCTCTCTCTCTCTCTCTCTTTCTCTCAACCAAGGCAATAAAGGCTCGACTCGCGTTATATACGCACCGACTCACCTACCGCGCCCCGCAGTGACATTAGATTAGAACGTCTCGATACCAGAGCAGACGCATATATCTCGCTCAGGAAAGCGCGACGCGCAGCAGAAGGCAATCTCGGGCGCGCGCGGCGCCGGCAGCGTGCGGCCTTGTTTATAATCGAGCGTGAGTAGCGGCACCGTCATTAATTAAAATGGTTAATCGCCTCGCGCGGGATTCCCGGCGATTCATTCCAACGTTATACGTATAGTACGGGGAAGGGTGTCTAGTGAGCGAGAGAGAATGAGAGAGAAAACGTGTGAGAGAAAGAGAGTGAGGTATAAGCAATCCAGTGGCGCGCTGTGAATCATAGGACCCACGCAAGAACACCATAAAAATAATACCGCCTGTCACGCTAGCCGGCTCGTCGTGTGACTCATCCTACCCCCCGATATACATGTGTGTGTGTATGCGACGATGAAGTGCATCGCACTTCTCTTTCTATTCCCTCCCTCTCGAAGATTGGCCGGCGACGCGACGAAAAAATCGAACGGCTGAGCATTTATTATATGACGTCATAAAAGAACGAGCACATGCGCGCATATAACGTGAGTGTGTGTTCAGGCAACTATCGCTTCGATTATGTTTCTGACGGTGCTATATAGCCGAGCTCGCGCGAGCGCGTGAATAGTTCCGGTTACGCGGCAGGAATGGAGAAGAGGTTGGGAGAGAGAGAGAAAGTTTTCATTTCGCTTTATAACTCGCAATAGCCTCCGCCACCCCAGTTCAAGATTATATAGAATTTGTAGCTTTTCGCGCGCGCGCGCATTCGAATACGCAAGTGTGGCGCTTATATAAAAGACTACAGAGGCGCACTCGTGTCGTTCGCACGGTATAGGATGCGATAAGAGCCCATCAAATGGTTTATAGAACATAATGAATTGCGAATTGTTTTCGCTCCTCTCCGGCTGCGCAAAAGAGATAGAGGCCGGGACACTATATGCACACACGTATACATACATGCGCAGCATACAATTGGCTGCGGACGCGCAGGCTCGAGCGCTTTTCTCAATTTCCTCGCTGAGTCATCGACGCGCATGAGTCTCCGTATTTTCTACGATGAGGGGTGCCGATTATATTGCCACGCTTTCATGGATATAGTAATTATTTCGTCAGGCAGTGTTAGTTTTATCGCGGCGTGGATATATATAGGCAGACGCGATTATGACTGTTAGTTTGAGTTAGTGCGTGGATTTCGGGATAATGACCCGCCGTACGTACATGATTCTGCTTCTATACATAATTGAAACGTAAATGCGCGCTTTCCACTGCGGGGAAAACTTGTACCTATAGATGGTGCAGGAAGAAATCATATCGATCAGAAACTAATGGTAATTAGCCAGTTTGAGCTGGTATTATTTCTCCATTAGCAGCGTTGTGCAATTAATTTTATTGAAGAGATTATAGTGTGTCTGTGTGGTTGCAGCTGTTTTACAAAGACAGCTTTGTTTGATTTGTATTAATTGGAACGTGTAATTTAGTTACATTAGAAGCTTATTCTGAATAGTGAATGTTCAATTTCGGCTTCCAGATAAACTTCGAGTCCATAACAATACCGAGATTAGTTACTGTTTCCCCAAGTAAAAAAATTTCATACAGACTATATGAAAATTATATAAAGTTTAATATATAAAGTTTATGTAGAGATTGTATATAGAAATGAACTTATAAAAGTTTTACATAAATCATATTGTTTTTATGAAGTCAACATTTTTATTCTAAAAATCTTGCGAAAATTTGATATAAATATGATCGGCAAGGACTTTGCAATGACACTTTGGGGAATATCGTTCTCCCCCTTTGCCTGTGACGAGAAATGAGCGACGGCTAGGACCACATCTGAGAAAGTCACTTCACGAAAAGTGAAGTCATTATCACTAGCCTCCGACAAAATATCGTCCAGATCTGCCCCAGGCTCGGTGGGTGAAACGAAAACTCCGGCAAATTGCATGTTCAACTCACCTGGTATAAAACCGTGCAACTGTTCATTGGCTTTTGAAATGATACCCAGTCTACAAAGTTCTCCCAATACATTATTGTTATTTTTGAGATCATCAAAAAGCCTATTTTGAACAAACTGCTCTCTAGCGTTTCCTGTGCGTTGCTCAGCCTCTGCAGCGAGCAACTGAGACTCCACCCTTAGGGCGTCATCTCTAGTGGGCTTGTACCGTCTACATACAGCATAACGTCGATTATAAAGCTCATTAAGATCGTCGTCAATCCAGGGAGGAAAACCTTTTTTCTTGGGCTTGAACTGCTTAAACAGAGCGAGTTGATCTAGAGCATACATAATACTTTGACTAACAATAAGATGTTCTAGCCGAAAGTCTACTCCACTATCAGGACAACTGACGGACGACTAGTCACAGGAAGCAAGAAGGGCTAACAGGGCTTTTGGCTTGAAGTCCCTGTACGTGAAACTATTGAGAGTTGAAGGCTTTATATATTATACGATCATATATTTATACGAACCACTTAATCGATTAAAATGAAGACATATTTTTAACTATTTCCTTACGCTATCTTTGATTGCTTATAATTTCCTGAAAAATCAATATTTTTTAACGAATCATGGCTTATATTTTAGCTTTTACTGTCTTTTTTATAATTTGTTTTGCTCGATTTCGTATCTTAAATACTTGCAATGTGACAGTCAATAGAAGAGACATCATTTTTTAACGAAGTAGAGAATATTTGATATTAAATTCCCCATATCTTAAGAAAACGGGCCCACTTGATAAAATTATGAGCACTGGGCTCCATCTTTAAGTACCAGAAATCGCCTGTCAAATGCCCGCGGAAATCCGTTTCCCGGAGGGTGTGCACTCTCCTTGTGAGTGCAACAAACTGGCAGAGATACTACTAAAAAGTGTGAGGGCGCTGCCACAGCAGCTATGGACAAGATACAGCAGGAAATTTTTTTCCGTGTACTGCAAATGAATTTAACTCCAGTATTTCTTATTTATATTTGGGTAAACTATTGTTTTTTGATAGATATTTTTAATTACACCCTTAAATTACTCTGAAATATTTAGACGGAAATTTCGAGGTTACGTGACTCTAGCGTTCTCTCCATTAAATGGAGAATATGTCCGAAATAATCGTTTCACCGCTATACCGAACAATTAGCTACTTTTCTTATCTATTTACTAATTTCGAAATTTCCACTATGGTTTAGACACTTTTCATCGGTAAAGAAATAGCTCGGCGACAAATCCTTATAATAAGATAGAAAATCATCCCCCTCAAGTCACCCAACCCGTGAACATATACGTGTGCAACTACACACATACGTGTTATACGAACGTTCATACGTTCCCTATATAGCGCGTCGTTTTCATAACCAGCGCGAGCACTGGCTCCGTATATACATATATATCGTGCGGCAATATATCCGACTTGCGCCTTATAAATTGAGGGAATTGTGCGCAGCCGCGCCTCCCGCGTTACACACGCGCGTACTCGCCTGTGTACGCGCAAGTGCGTGTATGCGTAAAGAGGGGGGCTCTCCAATAACATTTCATCTCGGATATTTGTCAGGAGCGTCTCTTAACAGGCTCACGGTTCATGTCTCACTTGAAACATCGCGGAACGCGCGTATGTACATATATACAGATAAAGAAAAAAGGAGAACGAAGGGAACCCCTCGCATGTACGTAGTAATATATACGTATGTGAAAGGTTAACGAAAAGGTCTGGGATCTAATAACGAGAAATCACTGGCAACGTTCGAACTAATTCGATAGAGAGCAGAACGCTCGCGCGCACGTCTACAGTTGCAATATAGATTCCGCAGGGGCTGAATACGGTGAATCACAAGCGAGTTTATGTCTTCACTTATAGAGCCGATCAGCGCGCGGCAGAGGGACGAGGTTTTACGCCTCGTTGGGCACGAATGCATATGATCTCTCCTTCCTCCCCCCCCAACCCGTGAACGCGTGTGTATGTATGGGTGTGTGTACACACACACACACACACACACACACACACACACACACATATATATATATATATACACGTGTGGCGCGTTAACTCGTAATCTAATGAATTAAAGCACCGAGGCGGAGTTTCGGAAGAGCGAAATTATATACAGAAGCTTTACCAGCCGCAACGTTCGGATGCAATTATAATTCCATTAATTGGAAAAGCTACACGGCTCAGCGCGCACGGCGAATCGCGTTTGGGTAAATTTATTTTCTCGTCGACGAAAGAGAGAGAGAGAGAGCATGAGGCTGGCGCACGTGCGAAATGACAACGCGCCCGCATCTGCCAAAAACAATGTGCAAACACGCGTTGGCTCGGTCAGTGGTAGCATAGAGAAGTGTGTGTGTGTGTGTACATCTCCGGCCTCACTCTTTCGCCCCGGTCAAACTGCATTCCAAACATTTCTCCAGCTTTAAAAGCATCCGCCGCTCCGCGTATAAGTGTGTGTGTGCGTGTGTATACAACGTACACTAATATAGAGTTGAGAGCTAGCGCAACCTCTCGAACATCATGCATTCACATGCTCCTTCGCAGCAATTGTAGTAGTAGTAGGAGTAGTAGTAGTAGTAGTAGTAGTAGTAGTAGTAGTAGTAGTAGTAGTAGTAGTGGTGGTGGTGGTGGTGGTGGTGGTGGTAGTACGAGTGGTGGTATAATTTGCTCGCTCGTACCAGCTCCCCACGCGCAAATGGCTTCTGAAATGATGTCGGAAATGACTGTGTATATACAGCGTGCGCGGGGGCGCGGAATTCTCAAGTGTGAGGCCGTAATACGCGCGGATCCTAGAAATAGAGCCAGTCGCGCGCGGGTGGCTGAGCCCTTCGCACGCGCATCCGCAACAGTTCGGAGGAGAGAGAGAGAGAGAGAGAGAGAAAGAGAGAGAGAGAGAGTGAGAGAGAGAAAAGAGGAATACGAGGGGATCAGACGAGAGGAAGAGAAAGAGGAGAGAAGACGAATTTGTAGTTCGAGTCCGCGGGTAACGAGTCTTGATATTTTTCCGTCGTCGCGCGGATTATAGAGAAATGAGCCGCTTGGTCGTTTCATC
Source organism: Torymus aiolomorphi (assembly GCA_036365515.1). NCBI lineage: Eukaryota > Metazoa > Arthropoda > Insecta > Hymenoptera > Torymidae > Torymus > Torymus aiolomorphi. The sequence goes on from CM070877.1 coordinate 132,797,884, forward strand.
GGATGGAATAAGAAGAGACAAGACTTTGAGGAAAAATGGCGCACGGGGAAGAGAAAGCGAGAGAAAAGAGAGATTAAACGTGGATAAAGATTTATACCGATTCATGCACTTTTTGGAGCTCAAGCGAATGAAAAATGTTTCAAAGCATTTTGAAGATATCTCGTAAAAGCAAAGTACAAAAATAATTGTGAAAAAAAAGTTTTTCTATACAGAGAATGAATGAAGAATTTTGAAAAAAGAGTAAATTACACTCGAACTGTTTTTTAACTTACTATAGGAAAATTTGCTGTATTTCTTCTTGGCAGACATTTTAAACTATAAATTTAAAATTATAACCATTTTTTTACCTAATGAAAAATATCAACTTCTTGTATTTTGATTTACATTATACATTTAGCAATACTATTTAAGGATATTAAATTTTGAGGTTAAAAACTTTAAGCAACTGGAATATTATTTATTATCACTTTTTCAACTAAAAATGTCTAAATGTCTTCCATACATTCTTATTTCTGAATTTATAATTTGAATATTTCGAAACTCCGCCTACTCTTTTAACCAATCAGTTAATCACGATCATTTTATTTTGGCATTACTTTCCGCGGTCATCAGATTTTTAAGAGACGATTAATTCGTATTTTATTTTTCAATTTTTTATTTTATTATTATTTTCCATTAGAATTATTTTTCATGTTTTATTTTATGAGTATTGAAGATCGATTTTATGAAACAACAACTGTTTTAACATATACGAATATATTTATATTGGGCCCTTTTAAATAAATTTTCATCGACATGAACTGCAGTCAAATTTACTTTTAAAAAAATTAATTCTTAGAATTATTTTTCATTTTTTATTTTATGAGTATTGAAAGATGATTTTATGAAACAACAATTGTTTCAACGTATATGAATATATTTATAACGGGGGCTTTTAAATAAAATTTTATCGACATGAATTACAGTCAAATTTACTTTTAAAAAATAAATTCTTAGAATTAGTTTTTCAATTTTTATTTTAATGCTATTAGAAAATGAGTTTGTTAAACAGCACGAGCCTTGGTCAAATTTACATTTTAAAAAAATACAAACCCAATGAATTGAGAATTCAATTGATCGCTATCAATTTATTAGCAAGTTAGGAATTGTACAGCGTAAATAAACAGAGAAAGGAAACAAGTTTATTTTACACAGGGCATTTCAATAATAACGAATTTTACGGAACGTCCATTAAACAAATTGAATTCATAAACCAATTTTCTGAAAGATTCAATTTTGAAAAAGTCCTTGTAAAATTTCTCGCTTGAGCATTTCTCACAAGCCCTACAAAGATGCGAGCGAAAAGAAGTACGACGCCCTTAACACCCAGACGTTTCCCCTCCGCGCGTTTAACGAATACAGAACGCTCAAAGTGCAGCACTTGCAGTATTATACGCGCGCAAGCGCGCACGTGGACTTTAATTTCTCGCCTCGTTTTTTTCTCGCCAACCCGTCCGTCTTAGGTGCCGGCCGCCGCACTTTGCGGCACGTCAATTTTGCAGACGAGAGAGCGCGTACGGACCCTCCGCCGCAAAAAGCGCAGTAGTAGCAGCTCTTAGCACGCTGTGCGCACGCGTCCGGTGAATGGGTGAAAAATAAGAACGCGAAACGCGGGCCTCCCCCCTCTCTTTCTATCTCTCTTCACCTCCAGGACCAGTTATCCACATTGTTTTTTACCTTCAATTCCCTCTGTTCATTGCTTTTTTTTCTACTTTTTTTCCTTGCGTATTGCATAATATTCGCCCGTCGGCTAGCACTTTTCCCTGTTCAGCGTATTATCTTTCTTCTCGTTTTTCATGCGCGAGCGCTCGCGCGCGCCGCCATGTCGTGCTCCTTTTTACGCGATTATTCACGTTATTTCGGCGAAGTGCGCAGGAAGCGAGGGGGGAGAGGCGAACTGCGAAAAACATAAACTTTTTTGGCGCCTCATATTTAACAGATTTTGCGGCTGTGCCACTTGCCGCGCATGACCTCCCGCTTGTCACAGTCTTTTAATGCAGTCTAGCTTTGTGGTTTCCTCTGTAATAATTATGTTGTTTTACATCATGTAAAACATTACTAAATACGACAGTCAAATATATATGTTGTTTTTAGAATTTAACTAATAAGCAGGTATCGTGACTTTGATGTGTAAATACGAGCTATTTTATTATAAATCTTTTATAATAATTAACATCGTTATTATAATTCAAAGCGGTTTTACAAAAATTACTTAAAAGTTTTTAAAACTGAAGTAAATATAAAAAAACTGTGTAATGTTCTCTACTCTTAAAGTGAAATTTCGAAATAAATTTAGTAATGGTAATAAAGAAAATGTTCACTGTTATTTATTATCATTATTTTATCACAAAGCAAGCAGCATTGCAATTGAACCGCCGGGTGTTATAACTCGTTACGCCCGAATTTCGGTGCTTGCTTATTTCTTTAATAACTAAAAAAACAGTAATAGCTAGAAATATGGTTTATTTGTGCTACAACATTCTCTACAAAAAATAACCCGATGATAATACTTGTGCGGCGAAATCCGGGCGTAACAAGTTACAGCACCATTAGTTAAATAAATTTTATTTAATTAATAACGATGTTGAAAATATTAACTATTTAATTTGAACCTTTCATTAACATTTTAATATCTTTGCTTATCTCTTTTCCGTAAAAATCAGAATCAAACAAATTTCTGCTTACTAGAAAATGTTTTAATTAAGTTTGAAGGAACTGGAAAGTCTGTCAACAACGGTATAGCAAAAAATTAATCACTTCTGCCGTACATTTCACCCTTCTATTGAGCTCGAGGTTTCATCAAATGTACATTTCCAGCAGAAATCGAATTACTGGCCGTACTCTGCGCAAAACTCGACTCCCGATTTCCGATGCACACCTACACAAGGTGTATATACCTTAATCAACCGCACATACATAATTCGATCAGCTTGCATTTTCTCGGTTATACTGCATTAAACAATTTCATTCAACGTATAAGAAGCTGAAAAATGTGAAAAATATGCTGTTTAAATTACTTATAAGTCATTGAAAATCACCTTTTCCAGTTTACAGGAGTGCTTCGCTTTAGTCGTGTCTAATCAATACGGAATACATTTTTATTTTAATATTCCTATTTTTCAGTTAGCTTTCTGCAAAAATAATATCGCTTCTGGCCATTTTAAGATGTTACCCTATTAGAAAGTATAATGCTATTGTATATGCTTATAAATCGGAAGATCTTAACAAGAAAGTATCAAAATCTTAAGAGTTGCGTAAATTCGCGAATAATCGCTTATTTTTGTCTTTTCTCGCGATTTTCAAATACATATAACTTTGCACATATGATCTTCCGAGTTTAACGATTCTTATTAAAGCTCTTTTCTTCTACTTTAATTTTCTTCTTATGGGAAATTTGTTCGCGCCTTTGGAACTTCATATTAGTTAATCATCAGTGACCATTTTTCGTCCATTTTTCCCATGTTAAATTTCCATAAGACAGTTTTTGTTATTTGAACATTTTTCTCTTACTGCATGACCGAGAAAAATTGTAATCCAGAGCTTTGTCACAAAATTTTTTTTTTTAATTTTTTTGAACCCTCTAAGTGTAGATTTTCTGTAGAATTTCTCATATATATATGTATATACTATAGAAACACAAAAATTATCAAAGCCCACCAAAGTAACAAATTATTCATCACTTGTGAGTTACTCTCTTTAAATTTTTAGTTCGGAAAATCTTCATTTTTAGTACAATCGATCCCCCAAATCTCCTACGAATAGAAAAAGAGAGAAAAAGTAGCAATCGGCTGGGGGTGGGGGAGGACGAGCAGACCGTGTGTTATCGCGTGTCCGGCGAAGTGCCTCGACCTGTTTTGGCACGCGCGTAAACGGCCATAGTTCTCTCTCGCTTGGTTTTTTTACGCTCAACTCAACCCCTCCCGTTCCCGCGCCCATTTCGTTTTCCGATGGCAGGGCAGTTGCTCGTTCGCTCACGCCTCTTTCTCTCTCTCTCTCTCTCTCTCTCTCTCTCTCTCTCTCTCTCTCTCTCTCTCTCTCTCTCTCTCTCTCTCTCTCTCTCTCTCTCTCTCTCTCTCTCTCTCTCTCTCTCTCTCTCCCTGCCCCCCCGGCGACGCAAATTTTCAATCGAACGCCTCGATTTATTACAGGTCGCGGGACTCGACGTTTTAAAAAATGACCTCTCTCACGCGACTCTTCAAGCTCTAAAAACTATAGCTCTCTGGCGCGCATACGGATAACGTAAAGAACGCGGGATGCGTGTAACTAGTTTCGAGTTGATCCCCCTACACATGTGCGTGTGCGTGTATGTGCTTGTGTACAGGTTGGGGGATGAGACTCGTTTCAGAATTGAAAGTCCGATGTTTCGACGCTGCCATTTTGCGCTGATACGGCGGTCGAGTTTTGTGTGTGTGCGAGCGCCTGTATCGGCGCTTTTTGCTGAAACGCCTCGACGCGCATCGGATGGAATATTGTTCGTAATTTGAACGCAGAGTGAAAGATATATATATGTGTGTGTGTGTGCGTGTGTGTGTGTGTGTGTGCACGTATATGTCCATCTCTAGCGCGCGAACTTTGGGCGTACTGCGCAGGGCATACATGTGCGTCAGTTCGTGATGTGTATGTGTAAATTACGAAACTACAATATGATCCAGAGTGATTAGCTATCGAGTTTTACTCTGCCGTGAACTTGTGCATTGGTGCGGAAAGTTTACTCTATTTTTTTCTACAATAACGAATATTCCGTTTGAAGTGTTTGAACGAGTTGAACTTTCTTTCTCGAACTCTAGTCGAATAGTCGATAATTTGAATAGCTGAAAATAATAACGAACTACTAACATGGTACTGAATTACTTGTAGCATAATTTCACATAGAGATATGAAAAATAATGATTTATAAATAAAGTGGAAATTAAGAATGTATTTATATATTGTCACAAAATATCAATGCTTTTTTGTCAAAAAATAATATTTTGTTATATTATCTAACGCGATGTAAAAGTTTTTTTTTATAAAAAAACCGATGTATTTTTGTGTAAATATTTTCACGGGAAACTTTGCAGTTAAAGTATCAGAATTAGTCGATTTTCAAAATACATTATTCAATTATATATACTTCTTTTCTTACTCCCTGGCATATCACTGTACTTCAGGCATTTTGCGAAAAAACCGAGTTTTATCGTTTATTCCGACGTCACGGAAATTTAATCGAAAAGCACTCGAACTTGTAACTGTATACTATATCTATAACTTAAATTTCCTAAACTCTCCTACCACTAACTATATATTCCGATGTATGTTCCCGGTTAAAATCTTTAAAATAAGTGCGCTTTTGACAAAAAACGACTCTTTATCCCTCTTTTTTCTTGTATTTCGAAAATTTTCAAAATACTTTCTTACATTTATAATCTTCGTCTGTAAAACTTCTCTAGAACAGGCGGCTCAGTGGGCCGAGTATTATGAGTTTCGTGACTGGCGAGATCCTCGCATCAAATCTCGCCAGCTGCCACTTTTTATAAAAAGTGACAGATCTTTACACGTAACATGTTCATAAGAGTAATAATATATCAATTAGTATGATGACTTATGCTTTGGGCTACTCATAATAGACCCTCTATAAACCAGGTGTAGTTTACCGAGTTTCCACACCCAAGCTGTGTAAATAGATCAAAACAGACGATTCATAAGTACAAAGGCTCTTAGATAGTTTCAAATGGTTGCCTATTGACGTCAACTTAAAAGTAGAGACTAGGGGAAAATTGAAGTCACTGAAATGTAAAGTGATACTTTAGATAAAGCTGTTGTATATAACATCTAAATATAGAAATGGTCTGTTTTTAATATGTTGCCATGCTGATTCGAAATATCTGTATCTACAATTTCATAATAATTGAAAAATCAAGTAGATTATTTATTAAAATGTAAAAATTATATTTATACATGATAATTTATATATTTAATAATGTCGCTAACATTTTTTGTTTATTTCAATTAATTTGCATCTAGCGATATAAAAAATCATTTTCGAATATTTGACAAAAATGGATTATTTAAATCATGTTAGTAACAACATCAATCTAATAAGTCGCATTACAATACTTTAAGGTTTTTAAATACATAAATACAAAGAATCGTTATTTGCAAAGAAACCGGAATTAAGTTCGTCATTAGCTGAAGTATTGCATAATGTCATACAGTATAAGGTAAACTCGCTCACTTTATAAGGATAATTTTGACGATATTTGCATAAGTACTTACAAGTGTATGTACATTGCGAACAGCAGTATACTGATTGCATATAGACCTTAGCAATATATTTCCTGCGTGAAAGTTTCTTACAAAAAAAAAAAGTAAGCTTCTTACAAAATTCTCTAAAAGTTTGGTTATTTGGCATGAAAGCTCCCTGATCATTAGCGTGAAATACTCGACATAAATAAAGTAAAAAGTTTGCTGTGATAAAAAAGAGCTAGGTACACGGTATATCGGTACAAGAGGGGAAACTGTTACAAACAAAAACGTTAATACACGGAAGCGAGCTATTTATTTTTCTTTTTCTGCAGTCTATTGAATCTACGCGCATAAAAAGAAGCTAATTCAGCAATTATTAATCCACTTTCAGTAAAACAGCTAGACAAATGTCACTCTGAAACAGAAATGAATTTATTTATTTTATAAAAAAAAATCACTGAATTTTAACGTAATTTTATATGAACGGATTTTTCATGTGAATAAAATATTCGAAGTTCTTTTAAGTAATGAAATAATGCTAAAAAATAGCTTAAAAAACCATCTAATTGAAATTTCAATTTATTAACTTTTTAAAGTAATTTCAAACAAAAAATCGTGTAATTATTTTTTTAAGATAATAATTCTATAACATTTTATATTTCTTTATAATACTATAATTTTGATATCAGCATTTGACAAAGTTTTCAGTTATTGATGTATTTGTTCTATAAGTCGTTACACCAACGAAGAATTTACGTAACTTTAAAATCTTGTTGCTTCAATTTACAAGTATATGTCTAAAAATATTTTACGAACCTTCACATATTTAAAGCCACTTAACAAGTAATTTAAATCTGTTAAAATTTTATAAAACTATCTCCATTTGTCAAAGATAACAGAAATAAAAATCATGAAATTTAAATTTCAAAATATTTTCTTTTGACCATAAAGTCAAAAAATCGTGTTCAAAGGTAAAAGATACACATATATTGACATAGAGACATCCAAAAGAAGTTCTTCTAAAATTTTTGGATGATTTGACCAAGCTTTAAAAATATTTTTAAATATATATACTTTTTTATTTTTGAAAAAAATAAATGTTTTCACTACATTAAAGCATCCTGTTCGAGGAAGCAAGGTTTATATACTAACATACTCAAATTATCCTACCGGGAAAGCAGCACTTGCGCATCGCCGTACTCACCCTATGCACATGTGACTAATTAGATCCTATCAACTGGCATAAATCATACGCTCTTCGTTCCGATAAAAATAATTCCCCCGTTTTGACAAAACGCTCATATCACGGGGCGTGTGTTCGAGATAAATCGCCTCCCGGCAAATCCCCCCTTTAAACGTAACCAAATTCCAAGTGTCGCAAAACGCGCGCTCGCGCGCACAGATAACACGCTCGAACGCCTCGGAGCGTAAATAAAGCAGTGTTCCCCTCCGCCGCGTACGCTCATGCGCGTATCTATATACGCGCCCCCGTGCGCAGATAAGAAAACAATAGAATCCGACCCCTCGCGAGTGAGCGCGCGCGCGCGCGATCTCTTTTAACGGAAGCGACGTCGTTAGACGTTTTACCAGAAAATCCCATTGCGTTTCGGATGCAGTGGCGGCGATGTCTTTTTCTTCGTCGTCGCCCGCCGCTGAAATAAATAAATCCGCGGAATGGCTCTCCGCGGGATCGTGTGCGCTCGAAACCTTTTCCCTTTCCTCCGACTCTACTATCAGTTTTTTCTCTCTAACTCTCTCTATCTCTCTTTCTCTCTGTCTTTCCCTCTCTCTCCCTCTTACACGCACGTTTGGGCGAAGCCAATGGCACGCTGTGCAGCAAACGGGAAAAGGTTATAGGGGAAAGCCGCCCGAGGGCAGTAAACCACGCGATTTTACGCACGCCAAATGCACGCATACGTACGCGCGGCGCGCATTATAAACGAAAAAGAGGGAAGGACTGAGAAAGGGAAAGGGGGAGAGGTGAGAGCAAAAACGGGTGTGGGCGTACTGAGAGTGCAGCGCAAGCGCTGGAGGAATGTAGTTGGCTTCGTTTGGGGCTAACGAAACGAGTTGGGTAAATCATATGGATTTCATCTGGCGACCAAAATTAGTTCGAAATATACGATGCGATGCAGAGTTTTTTTTTGACGAATGTTTTTACTAATGCTTTATTTCTTTAGAAAATTTGATTTCTTTAGAAAATTGTTACGGTGAGTATAGTCTGATGAATTTGTGAAAGAAAAATAAGAATACTTTTATGCAAATTAAGAGAAACTTTATATGTTTTGTTGAAACGCGAGAAATATAAGGAAAACCTGAAACTTGATCCTAATGCAACAAAGCAGCAATAAGCAATACAGTACGATGACAAAAATATTTTCCATTAAATAATGTAGTTGATGTTATTCTACATGAAATGTTCAATATATATATAGAAATGGCTATCAATGTGATTCATGAAATTATTTAGAAGTAAATTGATGAAAAAAGTGTTGTAGTTTATAAAATAGTACTCACTGAACAAACGCCGTTTCTATACTTTCCAAGACATCGATCCAAAAAATTTAATTTCACACACTTATGGGAAAGTCTCAGATCTTTCGCGCCTCAGGCATCAATATATTCATAAATTGTTTGGCAAACATTGACGTATCACGGAATGGATGCTAAACGTTATTTATTCGAAGTTTGACAGCTGCTCCGACGCCTGCAAGTGTTTCCTTTTGCACTTGCGAACATTTGTTATGGGATGGAAGAGAGAGAGAGAGAGAGAGAGAGAGAGAGAGAGAGAGAGAGAGAGAGAGAGAGAGAGAGAGAGAGAGAGAGAGAGAGAGAGAGAGAGAGAGAGAGAGAGAGAGAGAGAGAGAGAGAGAGAGAGAGAGAGAGAGAGAGAGAGAGAGAGAGAGAGAGAGAGAGAGAGAGAGAGAGAGAGAGAGAGAGAGAGAAAATGAGAGAAAACAGAGAGACAGGGAGAGTAAGAGGGGGAGAAAGTGTTTGAGAGAGTGAGAAAGAGCGCGGATATATTGGCGCTGGAGAAAGGAACTTATCATCTCGCGCTGGCATATCTATATCGAGGAACGGAGACTTATCGATGAATTTTTTTGTCAGGCCAACTTGTTCTGAAGAAGGATAAAAATAGAGTACCAGCGAAAGAGAGTATATGCATCGTGCGATAGAAAAAGCAAGCGGGGAGACTTCGTACAGTCGCATAGACGAACTAAGCTGCGCATTTGAAACGCAGATTTTTCTCATGCATTTGCGATGGAATGAGAGAGAGAGAAAGATAGAGCAGAGAGAGAGAGAGAGAGAGAGAGAGAGAGAGAAAGCCCGAGAGAAAGAAATGCGTGCGAGCGCGTGGAGCGAAATCGTATTGCTTTCTGAAAGCGAGGCCCGGCCGGGGTAAAAAGGAAAAAGATCTAATATGCCAAACATTAAAGCGAAAGAAAAAGAGAGACAGAGATAGGACGGGAAAAGGACGCAGAGATGGGGCGAAGATCAGCGCGAGGAAGTAGTATGGGCAGAGAGTGAAGGAACGCGCTCGCTTGAGACTAAATTTTCCTCGGGAGAGAGTAAGAGAGAGGAGAAGCAGAGAGAGAGGGAGGAAGAAGAAGCCGTTCGCCGCAAGCGGAGAGAGATATAAAGGGAGAAAGAAACGCGAAAGTCGCGCGCGAGCCAAAATAGAGGCTTGGGCGCGTGCACCTGTCCCCTGCCAAAAAGGACGATCGCGAGGCCTTGTATATATAGCGGGGGGGGGGGGCATTTCCATGTGGTCACGTGAGGCGGCCCTTCGTCGCTCAAAACACACACACACATACACACACACACGTGCTTTTCTCTTTGCTCCGTTCGTCTTTCCATTCCTCCGTTCTCTTTGCCGTTTAGTCGCGCGGCTCCCCTTGACCCATCGCTTATATATATAATGGCCTGCTGCTGCCTCTTTTAGTCCGGCCCGCGCGATTTGTACACACACACCTATATACTTACGCGCGCACACACATACACATGCATGGTGGTAGTGTTACTCGGAAACGTCGACCCCTGCGCGGGCGCGCGGCTCTTATAAAGTGACAGTTATAGGAAGCTCTGATTACCGACTAGTATCGCGCGTGAGTACATATTATACTTTATTTGAACACGTGTGCTCGATTATCGCTCGGGTGTAGACGTGAACGGGCACTGGGACATTTTTAATGAGCGCGAAACTTTTTGTGGCTATACGTTGTTTTTTTTTTTCGTAAATACGGAGTTGAATTTATACACTTATTTAATGAAGCTTTTCCTTGATTCTTCTACCAAAATTTTTTTGATGAAGCGTACGCATGTTTAATTTGTTCAGAGTGTCATATATAATATATATTCAAACAAATTTTTTACAATAAAAATGTCTTAGATTTTAATAGAAATTTTTTGTTCAATCACAGCAATTATGTGCTATATTAGCTGATGGGATTTTTCTACTTCTCGATTATTTATTCATTACTTTTAAACACTTTTATTTTATTTCTTTACTGTAGAGGGGAAATTCGCGATACTGGTAGTTTCAGTTACAGCTTTATCCATCTTACTTAAGGACGTCTATTAACTTACAAAGTACCTCGTGTCTTATAAGAAAAACACGATGTACACTCGCCGGCATGATTTCATTGACGCTAACACGAGTAGCAAAACTTTAGGGAAAGTTCCAGCATCTAAAGTACATTCATGAGTATGAACGACAGGAAAATATGGTTAAGTAAGTGTGGTAAGTACACGTGAAAACAAGTCAATCTACGAGTAGATATTTAATTCAATTCTAAAGTTTTCAAAGTTTTCAGATTTAAAGTATTTCGATTTAACTTGATGAGATTTTGCTAAAGCGACGTTTAAATTAAACTTATAAAAAAAATATGTAAAATAATATAAGAAATGGAATATCCAAAACTATACTTACTTCCGTAAATTATTGCATCTGCTATAACAAGCCACGCCTATTCTATTTCTGACATTCGCACTCCCGTTCCTCGACCGTCGTATTTTCGAACAATTTGGAATATGATATCGTCTCTAACTCTCGCGCTAGACTAAGTACGAATTGTACTACGGTGCGCCCGTCGCGCAGACGTCCTAATTGACGCTCAGAGCGTACTTCGTTTTTCCGCCGCCGCTGCCGCGATCCCATCGTCGGATCGTCGCTCTTTCGTCCCCGAGGCGAGCACAACAACGAACACGACGATGTAGCCGAGGGGCTATTTACGGTGTGTACGCCGGAACGCATTCGCCGTTACACACAAGCGCGTGCACACGCACGTATATACACAGAGGACGGCGAAGTCGCGCGAAGCATGAGAAAGAGAAGGGCGTGAAAAACACGATCTAGGAAGCGCAAGTGTAAAAGATTTCAAGGTTAACGCCGGTACATACCATATCTTCCGGAATTCTTTCGCGAGCGCCGTGTGATAGATCGCCCTGCCGAAATTTAGCGCACATCTCCCTCCATGCAAAAGGGCGGCGGCTGGCAACTGAGAAAGACGCATGTGTTCTGAATTTTCAAGGGGCGATTCCGGAGAGTCATGTGTTAAGTTATTTATTTAGAAAATGTAACTTTTCTTTGTTTTTGACATTCGTCACTTTTTTAACATTGAGAAAAAATGCAATTTGTAGGGGGTACTGTAATACTGCGTTTTCCATTAATCCGAATGCATTTTATAAACGACGAAACTAGCTATTCGACCATACACCTAGTTCAACCACACATACATTTTCTCGGTCCTACTTTAAGGAAAAGCTTAAAGGAAAAGCTTAATTAAACATATAAGTAGTTGAAAAATGTGAAAATTTAGGTAATAAGTTATTTCAAAAATATTCAAACCTTTTTCCCTTGTTTAGGTACAAGAGTATTAATCTAAAAAGTGGACGGATGAGGTACATACAGTAAGTGTACAATTAACTAGTTTTGCTTTTAGCATGGCTTATTTTATTATATTAGACTATTCGGAGTTTTTCGAAGACAAATTGTGATTCAATAAATGGTTATAAATTTTTGTCGAGTTTATATTACTTGAAAATAGTACATAGTCAAATACTATATGATCATTTTTACGTAGTGGCTTCCAGTGAAGTCAATATCACTTCTGGTGTGTCCATATTTTTTTCCTTGGTGAACAATTCAATAAATAAATTTTTTTTCTTGCTAAACGACGTAATAATCCCTAAATGACCTCCATTGAGGTGGTCGAATTAGCTGGAAAACCTTATTATTAAAAAAATGTGTTCATTAGTGAAGAAATTTTTAATTAGATATAATTTCTACGTATGCATATTTGCCTTCTCAGTCTGAATAAAGCAAAATTTTCCTGCAGTAGATATGAATAAAATGCTTTTTCTGCTTATCAAGTTTTCCAAGCAACGCAGTGCAGGCAGAAATCGTCGAAAAACCTTATTCCCAACATACTATCGTTAAACATTACAGTGAAAATCTTTTCTAGTAGAATATTACGATTGTTATTTCAAAAACTCCTTCATATACGAAAGCATATAAATTTCGAGATCCTGGCAGAAACAACGAGAGCAAAACTAGAAACAACATTATCTCTGCCTCTGTTTATGGTGTACATTAAGGCCTCCGCAAATAAAAAGCCCTCGCTCGCTGGCTCGCGCGCACGCGTGTCGGTAAAAAAGGGGCAAAACGCAAAAAAATGCATAAAGAGCGTTTATTTTAGACCCACGCGCTCTCGCGTGCCTGTGCGCGCGCACGCTCGATGCTACCCTCGCCAGAACTTCTTCTGCGCGTCCTCTTCTCGCACGTGTGGCAGCCGCGCGAACGTTTCAAACTCAAGATTATTAGGCTCGAGAGCTCATGGATTTTCGAGGCTTCCGAGTCGAAAATACATAACGTATACAGTCCGCCCTGTCGAAGCGTGTTTCCGTGCTCTTGGCTTCTCTCGCGTCCGCTTTGAAAAAAAATATCGGGTTCTTGATCGCGGTCGATCGGTTCTTCCGAAATACTCACGTGGGCGCGTGCGTTCTCTTTTTTTTTTACCGCGCACGCGTGTGCATCCGCCGTTCTAGCTCGCTGCCGAAAATAAAATGCGTCAAGCGCGTGGGTGACGTTGTCATGGTCCGCTGCGTTGAAATGGATTAAATGTATAAATGCAAAGCAGAATTTCTAGAAAGAGTTTTCATTACGAAGGAATTTAGTATCAATCATTCTGAGCGTTGTTTAAACAGCGAGAACATGAAATTGAGATCAGGTTGACAGAAATAATGTCCTGTGCACACGGTATGTGTATTTTATAGGGTCAGCAGAAGCTCGTAATTATTGTTGTAAGCACAGTTAATTGCATGAGTTACGTGGAAACCTGTTTTACGTTTCAAACGATATGATGCTTGTAATTAACATTTTAAACAATACTAACATTACAAGATATATATTCTAATTTAAAGATAGGGTTCAGTAGGTCACCAACATTTTTTCTTTGAATGATTATTTATAATTTAAATATATACATGTCTATTACAGTTACAAAGTAAAAAGATAATTTTCCGTATGGGTATAATTCGTATAGCGTAGATTCTGATGCGAAACATTCTTTACATAACATAATGCAAACTTTCGCGAAAACAATAAGCTAAAATTGCGTTCTCTTCCAAAAGCCCTCTTTAAATAATTACATTATGACTATAGCGCTATCCTTGTACAATATATTGAAATTACGCTTTAACCGTTTAACGGGCGGTGGGTAGAGTACTTTCTACATCATTTTCTCCGTTTTTTTTTTCATATAACTGGGGTCTATGATATCGTATCAGCATGAAATAAACTTATCTATATATACTTGTTAATGATATATCTATGCATTTCATTACAGGTTTCGTATCAATTATGCAATTTGCCATTGTTATTAAGGTAGTTCGTGACCCAAAAAATGGCATTTCAAAATGTTTTTCGTACGAAAGTCCGTTTTAAAATTATAATATAAGTGATCATAGCATTCAAAAATAAAAAATAAAATTATTCACGTAAGTGTAAATATTGTTCACCAAAAAAGGCATATAATTTCTTACAAATTTTTTATTTTTTATCTGACTTTTATAATCAAGGTATCATTTTGTTCTCCTCAAGAGCTGATTATCTATGAATTTTCATAATTTATATATAAACAATTAGCTCTAACTTGCTTAGGTGAATAATTTTGTTTTCTGTTATCTAAATCTTTCGACTTTTGAATGTTGGTATCACTTTTATTATAATATCAAAGTAGACTTACGTACGACAAATATTTTGAAATGCCATTTTTTGGGTCATGAAGTACCTTATATAAACAATCACGAAAAAAGATCGTTTTTCAAGGAAAAATGTGCCCGTTAAAGGGTTAAACAATATGTAACAATAAAATAAGACAACAAAATATCAACCACATTACATTTATGATGGAATAATTAACGATCAAAAGCACCACACCCTTCTTTGTGCTCGAATTAATGATCGTGCTCATCGAAAAACTGTATAACTTCGCGTTCCCCTACCGCGAAGAGCGAACATTAAAAGTTTTACGCAATCTCGGGAACGAAGCGCACATGGAAGGGGAGAAAGAAAAGTCGCCCGGCTAAGACCTCGCGAAGCTTTTTCAGGCGCGCCACGATTTTTCCACGGAGCCAAAGCCGTCAATCAAAAGCTCGCGGGCGCGCGCAACGACCTCGAAAAAATTGTCTTTTCTAACAGCGCGACGTGCAGCCGCTCCCATCTTTCTCTCTTTCTCTCTCCCTCTCTCCCTTTCTCTCTCTATCTCTTTTTGTCTCCGTAGGGGAATATAAGCGCACACGCGCAGCCTCGAACCAATCGTATACGCGGCGTGGCGAGCCCCTGTCTTATATATCTTCCTGAGATACCGCGTTATAAGTCAGACAAACTGCTTCGCGGGAAAAAACGTGGAAGAAATTAGACGCAAGGATAAAGAACATTTAGACAATATCTCTTTCATGCCTCCGCGGGCGCGCGCGCGCGACGGTGATATATATAGTTCAGCAGATGCAACGGATGCATTTTCTAATTCCCTTCGCTTGTCTCCTGAGACCTTTCGCCGCTGTTTTTAAGTGTGGCTTTGTAAAGTGTTCGTGGAATGCGTCGTGCTATTATTGTTTTTCAAACAGATTTCACAAAATTAGGTGAGAACATTACTTTTGTTATGAAAATAAATCAATACGTTATAAATACTTCTGTAATGTCGCTAGAGACATTCGTGAAGACGGGTGAGTATTTAACCGTTTGATGTTTCTCTATATACAAATTCATTCAAATATATCCTATCAGAAGATACCACGAGAAATACTTTTTTCGCTCCTTATTATTGCGTTAAGCATGATACATTTTCCTTAATGCTCCAGAAATCAGATTAACAAAATCTGGAAATGGCGCGCGTGTTTGAACAAAAAAAATACGAAAAAACTCCAAGAATATGCGAATACGCCTAAGCAGTAAAGCAACTCTCGAGCAAAAACGTGAGAGGAATTACGGTGGCACACACATACGCCACAGCGCACATGTACACAGAGCCGCCCTCCTTTCTTTCCAGACTACAGCACGCCTGGCGGCTCGCGCCCCTTTTCGTCGCATTAGTCCCGCATTTGGTTTCGCAGTCGAGCGCGAAAAAAGGGCGCGGGCAACCGCGCGCAAACGCAGCAGCAGCAGCAGCAGCAGCAACGGCAGCAGTATAGAGCGGCCATACCGCGAGGCATTAATTACTCCCGACTGCTGTGCTCGCCCGTTGCTCGGGGTCGAAAACGCGGCCGATTCAAAACGCCCGCGGTAGAGAGCCAATATAACGCGCGCCACCCGCGCGCGCAGTCTATAGATAGACCGTACGGGTTATATACGCCCTCGCGTTTATAACTCGATCGTTCGTCACGAGTAGGGGGAGATCGCACAAAAGGCGACGCGGTTCGAGCATAAAAACGCGAGAAATAGACTCCCGCTATATAGTTTCTGGCATAGTATATAGGTTATAGAGGAGAAGATGTGGGTTGCTTGGGTGGGAAGGGGTTTGATGTCATGAAGATGGATGCCGCAGGGATTTCGGATGGATGGGACGCTACGATATGATGATGACGATGATAATGCCGCTCGAGTTCTTTAAGCGGGAGAGGACTAATTGCACGGAAAACGAAGAGGCGTGTCGTCTTCCTCTGACACGAACATATTTTTACAGCGCGTTTCTGAGAGGGATTCCGTGCTGCGTTGTTTTTTATTTAATCCGGAAATTCTGCGTTGCGTAACTCGTGATAAAAATACTAAAAATACTTTTTCTTTTTAGTAAAGATTTAAAAGTTTTTTTAGTATTCATAATATTTATATATATCAATGAAGTTTCTACCGAGTGATTAATAAACTCTGTATTTTGTGTTGAATGTTATTAATTACTCTATATATCGAGCTAACCCTGCTGTTTTTATTCAATTTCTTCGCTATAATTATTAAACGCTCATTTGAGAAAATAGTTTTAAAATACTCCCACTACGAGTAATGCAGTCACTGTGTACAATCTTTTCTCAATTAGTATGGATACGTGATTGATTTAAGGCTGATGTGCTTAATATAAGATTGAGGCAAATGATATTTTGAAAGATCAATATATTTTGCTAAATGAATATACAAAAACCACAATACACATGTACTTTAGAAATACCAAGCATATAGAGTTAAATGTAATAAAAAAACTAGGGAAAGGGGGGGGGGGGAGCTTAGTTTTTACATATGAAGGTACGATAGATACTATTCAGGAGGACCTTATATCTTCGACATTGCAAAAACTGTTACATAAAGCGCTAAAAGATTACATCTACGATCGCAGAAATGGAAGTAATAAATCTCAGTCCTATATCAATTATTTCGAGTCCCGAAAATTGTCAGTTCGAAAAAAATAATCAACCTACATCTCGTATACTAATATATTATATTTTGACGAAGACCGTAATGCGGACAAGTATAAACGAGGCCAAATCGATTATTTTGTCGATTATATCACTATTGCGTTTACAAATATTGTTTGTAGAAAAAAATGTTCAATGTAAAAAAGACGTGTTTTAATTAGTTTTAGCATCAGAAGCATGTGATAGATTAATACTGAAAATGAATTTTCGACACATTAACCTTAAAAATCTGCTTCTTTTCAAATTTTTATTTGCTCTAGTGTTTTTTTATTTTCCGATGAGATAATCAAAAAGAAACTTGAGTACATACGGACGTACAGACATACATACATCTCATAAAACGCTTGAAACACACTCATTTTGGGTGAAAAAGAGTTTTTATATATTAATTTGTTAGTTTTTAAAATCCGACAATTTTCGCTCTGGTGAAATTATAAGCCTCTCCCGAATTATAAGCCTCTTTCGCATTTAATGGGACACGCGACGTCATTTCCCGATTCACATCTCAACTATTATTTTCAGCAATATTAAACTGTAGGAATCTTTGGAAAGCGAGCAAACACAAGATAGATATCACTCTTTTATTGCATGCTTCGTGCATTCGCAAATCTCAAACGAGAATTACCGAAGCACTTCCGCCTTTTACATTTTCCAATTCACGAGTCCCGACAAAAGTCTGAGCGGGCGAACGCAAAAATCAAACGAGCGAGAGTGCGCGTGCGTGATACAGGAAACGGAGAGGGGAACTTCCTATTAAAGGCAAATATTTACTTCAAATGTCTTATAGACATATTTCAAAGCGCTCGCGCATACCGTACGCACGCATCTGGGAGGCGCGCGCACACACACAGAAGTGTAGAGAGTACTAAAAAAGAAAACGAAACGCCGAAAAAAAGCGAGAGAAACGTGCTTCTCATCCTCCGAAATGAAGAAGAAGTTGTGTGCGTGTACGTATGCGTGTGTCGCCTGCATTCCTGGAGCGCCTCGTATTCCGTCATTCCTGGCTCCCTTTTTTAATTCGCCCGCTCTTGAGAATGCGAAGGCAGCAGCGGCGTCGTCGTCTCTCCCGGGAGTGCGTCGCTTACGCTCATAGCCACCGTCGAGGCGTTTATTACACCGCCGAGCACATTTATTATACATCTCTCGCGCCCGGCAATCCTTTGCTGCAGCTTCGCGACTTCGCACGTTTACATATATATATATATATATATATATATATATATATATATATATATCTATATCGCGTTGCTGCAGCGACGCGAAAGCCAGAGAATATTAAATATGAGCGGCTTACGTACAAATGCTGAACGCGTCTTATGCCGAGCGAGGCATCGTGGCAGTAGTAGCTCTCTTCCGCGCGAATTCCACTCTTTTCTTTTTTCCCGTCGCGCGTATACTCGCGCGCGCGCTACCTCAAGTTTCGCGACTACTTATGCCGATTCGAAGATTTTCGCACTTCGAGTGTCGGAGAGGCTCTAGTAAAGCAGATTCGTTTCTTAGCAACGAGGCGCGAGCCGAGCACGTTGGGCGCCAATTACGTAAATACGATGCCCGCCGGCTCCGCTATAGCTGCCGTGGAATGGACTCCTTTGAGGAGTCCCGGCTGCTGCAGCAACCACTTGAGAGGTCTCATTCTCTCGAGGGAGAACCGAGCGAGAGTTATATACACAGTCGTTATTGTAAATGTAAGGAGGAGAGCGCGGCCACGAGATTTTCCTTCCCGTTTAGCGTCAAGTGCTCTCGATGATTGCTCCCAAAGAGCTCATTATACAGACGCTGATAAATCTGAGTGGGAAAGAGGAACGGTTGCGTTTATTAAATTGTCTTCTGGGGAAATCGATTGGATTTCATCATGATTGAATTAGTAGAAAATGAGCTAGAAAGTTGTGAGGCATTGCATTGGGGTTGTCGGTGAAATCAAGTTAATGTTATATATTTGTCAATTTTACTTTGACAGTCATGGAGAGAAATCGCATCTCCTAGTTTTATATTATGAATATCTATATTTGTATCTATATAATGAAAAAAGTAATATGTTAAGTTTTTTAAACGAACTTCAATACAAATACTTAGCGTAAATATTGAAAATAAACATTATTATTAAATTAGATTATTTTGTTGTGAAATATGTAGAAACTTAGGAAGGTTAGAATTCAACTTGGATGTAAAAGAATCTAATTCCGTCCTCGTAACTCATACTTACCTTTCAAGTGCAATGGCGCTCTGTGATTCATATAGTAAAATACGAAACGTTCTTAAAACATTTTTAGATTTTAACTGCACTTTCGTCAATACATGTATAATTATTAACTTCACAAATGAAAAACTTGCATCAATAGACTATTATTAATTTTTTATAATAAGTAAAACTCATCCCTTTGGAAAAATGATATTTACAGATATCACACAATATTCTCCTGGAACGATATTGAAATAAGTCGATTCAAATAGGAGTAAGTACTTAAACTTCTTTTATGTAATATTTGCGTTAGTAATATTACTCATGCAGAATCTCCCCAAATTTGTATAAATTCAAAAACCGCAAGTAAAGCTGTACAAAAAAATTTTATGAAGCTAAATCCGATTAAGCTCTTAAGATTCACTTCATGAAAGTCATATATAGAGAGACATTGTTGATTCTCTTTCAAACGTATCTTCTGTAATAGATTATGGCAATTTCATCTCTTTTCTGAACGAATAAGTTCGACAAAATCCCGAATTCGCATTAAAACCAATGTATATACTTGTTAAATAGAGTATAATGTTCTGCAATAATCGTCGTATACTACAAAATTCAAAAAACATTCAAACAGACAACTGAACAGAACAAAATTCTAGTCATGGCACCAAATAGTACATAAATCTTTATGTTTCTATATTTAAAATGGCTTTATGAACAAAATCTAAAACATTAGTATTAATATAATAGACAGATCCCTGGTAGAAATGGTAACCAACCGTTAACCATCCGTTTAACAAATCGCAAAGGTTTGGCTAACCGTTTAACCAGCGGTTGGTAATAATTACCGCTTATTTCATCACGGAATAAGCCTTGCGGTTGGCCAATGAATGCTATAATAAGAAAAGTGATTTCTTGATACAAATAAATGACTCATTAGCTTCGTAATGGTGGCCGATGACGGAGTCTAGGTGGTGCGCGCCGTAGGTTTGTGACTCTAGGTGTTAGAATGCGTCGTCTAAGTGTTCAGGGTGACCGATTACGGAGTCTACGTGATGCGCTCCGTAGTTTTTTACTTCTAGGTGTTGGAACGCATCGAATGCGTGGTCTAGATCTTTAGGGTAGCCGATTACGGAGTCTAGATGGTGCGCACCGTAGGTTCTTGGCTGTAGGTGTTGGATCTCATCGAATACGTGGCCCAGATGTTCGGGGTAGCCGATGACGATGTCTAGGTAATGCGCTCCGTAGTTTTTCTCGTCCACCATGTTTGCGATGCGTTCCAACACCTGGAGCCAAAAAACTATGGAGCGCACCACCTAAATATCATAAACAGCTTTCTCAAAGACCTAGACCACTCATTCGATGTGTTCCAACACCTAGATGTAAAAAACTACGGAGCGCACCACCTAGACATCGTTTTCGGTTACCCCGAACACCTGGGCCACGTATTCGATAAGATCCAACACCTACAGCCAAGAACCTACGGTGTGCACCACCTAGACTCTATAATCGGCTACCCCGAAGACCTAGACCACGCATTCGATGTATTCCAACACCTATATATTCCAATACCTAGATGCAAAAAACTACACATTGTGTAGTTTAAAAAAAAATAAATTGTTTAAAAAAAAAATAAAATAACTATAATTTAAAATATTATTTATTAATTAAATTTAACTGAAAATAATTTAAAATAGCTTCACTTTGAAAATATAAGGTTGATTCACCATGTCGGGTCGGTCTATCACATAAAAGCGAGTAGCAAAATTTTAACAAGGTGACGTAATGTGAAAGTTAGAAACGATCAAATTACTTTTTAATGGTTCGTAATAGCTCGTATATAAGATTTCAAATAAAAAATGTACTTAACAAGGTGAAAACTTGTAAAATATTTAATAAAAGATAATGCGTTGTTTTAATATGGAAATTATTTCATGAATATTTTTATAAACATAACAAATTAGCGAAAGGATATGTAGCCTACGATGCACTCAGCGTCGTTTCGTTTAATGATTATTCACACGACTTATTTTAATTGAAACATGCGTTCGTGCTAAAAAATGCTTAATATTAAAGAAAATAATGCCTTCATAAGAAGAATTAACAATTTTTTTAATAGTCAAATTTTCGTCACTGAATTTTTTTTTATAAAAGGGGAAAACATGTATTTAAAAAATTAGTTTCGGCTTTTTAATATATTTTTCAGAAACGTTGGTGAAAAATATTTTCACATTGCACTTACTGTTAGGAAATACTTATAGTTCTAGTGCATTCTTGAAAAATTCTAAAAAACTATTTTTCTTCGTTCAGGTAGTGTTTCTAAAAAATACAAACAGAAGTTTCAAAACGCACTTCTTTCAGCAAAATTATTCTGTAATAATCATAAGTGATAGTATAAAACCCAACATTCTTGATTTTGAGATTAAGCAAAAGATTGATAAAATTTTAGAATATTTGTCTTGAAAAGTTTCTAAATAATATGTTTATTACAGTCTTAATTAGATAAGCGTGTAATCTTATCACATATCTTAACAGGATTGAATAAAGTCAACTACTACATGAATATTTGTAATTTAATTTTAGAGGCTAATCGTAATTTATTTTAAAAGAGGCACTTGACTATGCATGAATTGATTGCACTATTTTCTTTTATTTGATTTACGTCGAAGAAATATAATGCAAAAATATATGCTAAGCAAATAGTGTTGTCGTTTAAATTTTCTAAATGTTTCTGTAATATTAGTATTTGTTTTTAAATATAGTTGTCTTCAAGTTATAAAGTACGTGGCATTCTGCTTTCAAATATTAGTAACTATTTTGGAAAAATTTATAGAAATTATTTTCAAGTACACGTATTATACACACGTATTGTAAGACGCCTTTGGAAAAAGAAATACAAAAATGCTTACTAAAACTAAATTGTTAATTATTTTAAGGCGAAATTTGCTTTAGACTGACGCTTTTAATGTTAGCTATACGAATAATGTCCGAATTAAAATAAATCCCATGAAAAGGCATGAGACGAACGAGACGTTAACCTACTGTCCTGAAGACTTTAGTCCTGCTAATCGCCACGATGCTAGCTGAGTGCATCACAGCCTATACATATCCTTCCGCTTGGTTCTCATGTATCTCATCTCGCATTTCCTGAAAGTCAACGAAAACTTTATTTGTGAAGAATACCTTTAAGCGATTGTAGAATAAAAAAAGTAAAGCTCAAAAGCAATATGCTCTTTTTTTATAAATCTTCAAAATTAAAAATATTCTTTTCGTCTGTCAGTTGTGCTAGAAATCTATAATATCGTTGGTATATTATTTTAATTTACATACTATGCTACGCATCGATGTGTATTTTTTGGTTGGTTAAAGTGAATATTGAGAAAAGAATAAAAATGAAAAAAGTAGAAAAAGTAAAATATCAATGCACAAAACTTTAATCCATTGTCTCTTTGAAAAAGCAGTCTCGCTAATTGAGATAATACCGATTTTTGCCAATAGAAAAATGCCTTTTTTAGTGATAAATTAATGTTTTCTGAGTCTACAGTTACTTAATTTATTGGCTTTATCTTATAGTAAATTAAACGAAATTTTCAGTCGTTTTCATTAAAATTTATTTTCAGTTTTTTTGTACTTCCACAATTAATGGTTTAATCAATTTTTTAATTAAAAGCTAAATTCCTGTTCTAACACAACACTCAACATCTATATTCTTTGCAGTTACCGGGTCAAAGCAATTATACAAGTTACGCTAATTAACTTAAACATATCAGCGTCGACAGGCAAAGCTGAGAACATCATAAACGCGAACTCCATTCTCGGCGGAAGTTGGCAACGACTTTATCAAAACATTCCATCGATAATTATATCACTCGTCACACAGAGACACGTGGCGGGCGGGCGCGCGCAGTCTTCGTGAAATCCATTTTCTGGTCGGCGCTACACGTCAAAGTTTGCCTCTCCGACGAAACGTAAATGATCAAGATTTATTGGAGGTAAATTAGATTTTATCGCAGCAGATGTGGACGCGGAGCCTCGAGACTCTGCTGAGCAAGCTTCCGCGGGACGAGTTGTTGACTGAATGAAAACAGCCGATCTTGTATGAATGTGAGCGCAGAGAGCGAGGAAGAAGCGGCGTGCGCGGAGTCGTAAGAAACTCGCTTTAAAGAATTTCGAATGTAATGCGATTCGGTTCGTTTCGTATATATACAGCCCGCGCGAATGTGAAACTTCGTATAAATGGGTAATTGGCTATTAAATTTAATTGCGCTGAGCCATTATCGAGATTCTCCCGATCGTCTCTGTGCTCAACTCGATAGAAAAGAAGGATAAAAGTGAGCACTCTTGAGCTCTCTCTCCTCCTCTCTCAAAACAAGTTAATTTTTCAAAAGGAAGCAGGGGATCCATCGGTTTCTCTAACACACTTTTAAATGTTGTTCACCGTTAAAGGGACATATATCCCCATGCCCCCGCATCCCTCTCCGCTGCGCGTATAGTCTCGGGACTCGGATGTAATTCCGCAGAAGCTTATACTAAGGAGCATGTACGCGAGGTTACGTCGCTGGCGGCGGCGACGGTGGCTTGCTCGTCTTCTTTTTTTCCTAGACGGAGAGAAGGAGAGAGAGAGGGTGGAGGAGCGCAAGCACACAGTATCCCGAGGCAGTAAATAGAAACGTCCGGCATTCATCTTGGGCTTAAGGAAAACTGCTGAATAACCCAAGCCGATGCCGCAGTACAGTCGGCAAGTCGATTTTCCTTACTCACGCAGAACCAGAAAAAGAGAGGCAGAGAGGGAGAGGGAGAGCGAGTTGTAGCAGCAGCAGCAGCAGTAGTAGTCGAAGTGGTATAGGTCGAGGAAAAGAGAGAAAATGTGCGCACCTCGGTTGAGCTTCGCGTTGCGCCGCCGCTGTCGCTGCTATACGCGCCGAATGGACAAAGTCCGCTGCGAGAGCCGTTGTTTGTGAAAAATCCAGCGTTGTCGAGCTGAAAATACCTGCGACTTTGCATTTCAATGCGTAATCCGTCGCATGAAAAGCGTCGCGGGAGGGGGGGTCTAGGCGCGGAAAAAAATGCATGGGAATTCCACGGGATATACTCCCCGCCCGAAGTCAGTGCGTCCCCGAGAGCTGGATACCGTATTTGTGATACTTTTTTGCTGCTACTGCTGCTGCTTCCGGGTATTGCGATTTTTTATTTTTTTTTTGTTTTATTTTAATAAACGGCTTGATTCCGAGGAAAATATAATAACTTTAACGAGAAGCCGAAGGCTAGCTAGATGTATTTTTTCAAGATTATCGAGTAATTCCAGGTTACTATTGATGTTTTATTTATATTAAATCTGTAATAAAAATTTTATATGACGAATGATAGGATTAAAATTGTTATCAAGCTCACAAAAAAACGATGATGGAAATAGAAATGTAGCGTTAGAATTTAGTCAATAAGCGGATTTTCTTGGAAACAATTTTTTATTTAGTATTCCAGTGGAATTAAGCATACAGCTTTTCTGTAAAATTATAAATGTAAAATTATAATCCCTAGAGAAAGGTTCGTGATGGTGAAAAAATTTTTCCACAAAATATGCTCGAAAAATGTTTTATTGCGGTCTTATAGCTAAAGTCCTCAGCAATCATAATTCCCTGCAAATAATAAAAAATCGTTTAAAATTTAAAAGATTGAAATAGTTTCTAAATTTTAAATCATAGGGCGCGGTAGCGTCCGGAAGACAAGTATAAGTCATGAATATGACACTACGCCGGTGGGACGCGCCGCTTTTTTTATACATCTCGTGGTACATATAACTTACACGGATAAGATATAAATATGTACAACTTTTTGAGTATAGTCACATAAAATACACGAAAAAAAGTGGAGATCTCAATGAAGAGGTTCAGAAATTTCAGTCCTTTTTCTATGTTTTGCTTCCTCCTAGAGGAATCTTTGTGATAGTAAATTTTTGAGTTATTGTAAAAACATGTTATAATTATGTTCCGAGGTGTTAGGAATCAAAATACATGGTTTTTGAAAAATGTCTGTATGGATGTGTGTGTGTGTGTGTGTGTGTGTGTGTGTGTGTGTGTGTGTGTGTGTGTGTGTATATACGCCTGGATCTCAGCTTCTACTCGGTCGATTTTAACCGGACAGGTCTCATTTTTTTTTTGTTTTTTTTGCGTGATGGCGGGTCAAAAATCCGTTTTTTTATTGGGGCGATGCGTTTTTGTTTTTTTTTTTCAAATTTTCGATTTTCTCAAAACTGTTTTTTGATTTTTTTTAATGATAGGATCGAGTTATTTAAATCTGATGGGTAGCGTTCGAAAGAGAATTAAAATACCTATATTTTCTAAAAAAAAAAAAAGTTTCTAGCTATCACGGTTCTTTTGTTATTAACAAAAACGTGTTTTTTTTTTTAAAAGCTTATAACTCCTAAACTTAACGGTCAATTTTTTTTTGAGAAAAATCATGATAATACAGAATATAAATAGCTATAATCTGATAAATTTGAATACATTCTGTAGGCCAGATTTTGAGTAAAAAATTGAAAAATGAAAAAATCAGTTTTGTATGTCCAACGACTACAAGAATAAAATTTACTTAATGGCTTCAAAATTCCTTTTAGAGGTAGATTTTTTATAGTTCTCGGTCGAGTTCTTTGGGCAAAATGATTGGTCCATAAATTTTAGAGATATTTGAGGTTAAAAATTTTTTGACATTTTTTAAAAATCATAATTTCTCGAGAACGGCTCTATGTATCTGAATGGGGTGGGTGGCATTCGAAAGAGAATTAAAATACCTATATTTTCTAAGAAAAATTAATTTTCTATCTATCACGGTTCTTTAGTTATCATCAAAAACAAAAACGTGTTTTTTTTAAAAACTCATAACTCCAATGATGTGTAACAAAATGAATTAAAATGTTTAAAAATTATATCTATTATAATCTATTATAATTATGAATTATACATTATGAATGCATTATATTCTGCATTATTATAATTTATTTTTGAGTTATGAACTTTTTTAAAAAAACACGTTTTTGTTAATAACAAAAGAACAATGATAGCTATAAATTTTTTTTTCTTAAAAAATATGAATTATGAAATATAAAAAAAACACGTTTTTGTTAATAACAAAACAACCGTAATAGCTATTTGTTTTATTATAAAATATAGATATTTTACTTCTATTTCAAATGATAACTTTATTTATCAGCTCAAAATTTATATAAATTTGATATAAATAAATAATAAATAAATAAATTTAAAAATTAACAATTTTTAATATTCATAAATGAATTTAATTATATTTTATATAGGCTTTGACTTTTCGTAAATACCTGAAAAAATTCTTATGAATTTTAGAAATAAAAAGAAGGCATTATAGTTATATAATTAAAATAATTTTCGCCCACACAGGCGTAAAGTACGTAAGTACTATAAAGTTTTGTAGGAGTGTGTGAGCTATTGGGCCTCTTGGGCGTTAAGTAGTACTTCATGCCCGCTGGCTGAATAATTTTGAAGTTACAACGTGGGCGTAAAATGTAATTTTACATGCGAGGTACGAAAAGTTCTTATGGCCGGTAGTTGACTGCAATTAATTGATTTCAGTACGTGTGTTTAATTTATTTAATTTAATTTAATTTGTATAGAAGAATGAAGAAATTTGAATACATTTCTGAGAACATTATAGTCATACAGTTTTTCGGAGAATGGTTTGCATTACTTTACTATCGATAATTGATTTCACAACTTTCGTTTGTTTGATTTGCAGTGAACAATTTGAATGTACTTACATATAATTTCTTGAGCATACATTGACTCAAAGAAGTAAAAGACCTTTTTACTAGTATTTATTTGACTTCTTTTAAAAAATCATAAATATTATTTTATAGATTATACAGAAAAAACTTCTATACTTGCCTTATTTTATACTTTCGTAGAAAGTTTCATTAACAATATTGTTATGTGTTCGTCTACCATCATCGAACATAAGAACAAAAGCGTTGCCAAGCGACTAGTTTGTTGTTCTCGATTCGAGTTAGTTAGTTGATTCGAGGCGTTGTTGTTGATAACATGTTTTATTGTGTGTGTTTATGATCTTAAATAAAGTTATATCGACGGCTCCTATTCATAAGGTACTATCTCAGCTGCCAGAGCAAGAGTTATCTCAATGACAGTTCAAAATAGTTCTATCTCAGCGCCCAATGCAAAAAGGATCTATCTCAAGCTCCAGTTCAAAACAGCTCTATCTCGGCGCACAATTCAAAAAGGGTCTATCTCGGCGTTCAGTGCAAAAAGGATCTATCTCGGCGTTCAGTTGAAAAAGGATCTATCTCGGCCGTCGGCCGTGTTGCCAGACGCTTTCACAATCCCTCTCCAAGTACCACTTAATTTTTCTCTAGATACATTATAAAAATCCTCTAGAAATCCCCTAAACTATTTAAACCTCAAAATAAAAAATGTAATTACATCATATACGGTATAGTCTGTACGATTGTGATAAAAAACGAAAAAACCACACCCTAAAGCACTCAACCCACTTACTCTGTGTAAAGCAAGCTGCAAATATAAATAATAAATACCAAGCCATAAACTTTTAAACTTAACAACTACACGTTCCGCGCCCTGCCTATAAAAAGCTATTACAAAATATATACCCGAAGCTCCTAAATCCACCTACCCCACGCACAGCGATTGGCTAATAATAAAATAGTTAAATAATCAACCCTAAGCTCCTAAACTCACGTACCCCCCTCACAGGGAGTGAGTAATAATAAAATAGTTAAATAATAAACCCTAAACTCCTAAAACCACCTACCCCACGCACAGCGAGTGGCTATAGTACACTCACAAAAATGGTTTCTTGATCTTAGCAGAAGAATCCACTAAAGTATTTTATGCTTAATTTTAAATTAAATCCGTTAAATTTATATTCAGTCTTTTAAATCATAAAATACGTCTGCTACAATATAAATTCCAATCAGTTTAGCATAAAAATAGAATCTGCTTAATTTTACTGGAATCTGCTAAATGATATCTGAGATGCGATAGTTAATAAAGTTTTTCTGTTAATTAAGTAATTTTTCAAACAGGACTTTTTCACCATGTTATTAAAGGTTGATAAGAAAGTTAATAAAAACATTTTTTTATTAAATTAGATTGAAATTTTTGACATATTTACGCTATATTTATGTAAAGGAAAGAAATAATAAAAAGTAAATAAAAAAAAAATTATAAATGTAAATTAATAATAATTATAAATTAATTGTTCTTATATTAAAACGACAATCCCCTTAATCGAAGAAGAAATCTTTTATTTTTTAACAAATTCACCTTTGATGATCGTCTGCTAATTTATAGTATAAATCTACTTGACTATATACCAAGTATATTTTCCACTACTATTTAATGGATTCTTCTAACAGCGAGATTACAGTTTTGTGAGTGTAATAAAATAGTTAAATAATCAACCCTAAGCACCTAAACCCACGCACAGCGAGTAAGTAATAATAAAATAGTTAAATAATAAAGTCTAAACTCCTAAAACCATCTACTCCACGCACTGCGAGTGGCGAATAATATAATAGTTAAAATAGAAACCCTAAGCCCCTAAACTCATTTACCCTACACGCATGCCCAGGACTTTTGCGCAAATATAAGCTTTTAGCGAAAGGGTTTTTCGATCTGCTTCGTTTATTTCTGAGCTTTCTTTAAATTTATAACGGAAACTACATGACTGGGAGATGAGTTTTGTGTAAACCACAACTTTTAGCGCTGATCGGAAATTACTTATCTAGAGATATTTAGAGAAAAACTAAGTGGTACTTGGAGAGGGATTGTGAAAGCGTCTGGCAACACGGCCGACGGCCGAGATAGATCCTTTTTGAACTGAACGCCGAGATAGATCCTTTTTGCACTGATCGCGAAGATAGACCCTTTTTGAATTGAGCGCCGAGATAGAGCTGTTTTGAACTGGAGCTTGAGATAGATCCTTTTTGCATTGGGCGCTGAGATAGAACTATTTTGAACTGTCATTGAGATAACCCTTTCTTGCTCTGGCAGTTGAGATAGTACCTTATGAATAGGAGCCGTCGATATGTTATTCTTTTGTAATTATGGTTATTATTAATTATTGTATGTATGTGTGTGTGTGTGAATGTAACATTTTGGGGGTTCGTCCGAAATTTTGAAGACGAAATAGGCGGATTTGAAAAATCAGCAAAAAAAAAATGGCGCATACACCGCTGTGTGTACCCTTCCGATGGAAGACCAGAGCACGGGCTGCTGCCGAAGTTTCTGCTGCCGAAACTGCTGCGGCTAATACTACCGACACCGATTGATGGCATGCGCTTGGCGGCTGGTGGCGCACGCTTGGGGACTGATACACGTATGATGACCGATGACTCATCGACGCTGACATCTCACCGACGGTCGGTGTACTCCAGCCTACTCTTCTTCATGAAACGCTCTTGGAGCTTTAAAATTAAACCAGATAAGTACAACCCTACATTCTATACACAAACAACACCAACAACCTCTGTAGTCTACACGAGTAACAAGAACACACAACGTATTAGGTTAGGTGATAATTCATTTGGAAATACGAAATCACTTGTTGAAAATTCGGTAACACCAATCGATTTAAGGTTAGGTTATAACGTAAAATCTGATATTTACGATAACCAACTGATAGTACGTCGCCTTTGTCTGAGTATTTAAATCAGTTCAATTTAATTGCAATTGTGTATACGGATATATGCTTTCTCTTTAAGTTCACACCGATCAGGGTCTTAACTTTGACACTAAAATAGTTAAAAAATTGTCCAACCTGCTAGGAATTCGAAAAACTAGGGCCACACCATTATACATATAACCGAATGATCAGGTAGAAAGACAATAAGACGATACTCGAATACTTATCTAAATATATATCAGATAACCAAGAAGATTGGGATCGTTTGATTTCCTTGTGTATTTTTAGTTTACAGATCATCAGTACACTCAACAATTGAGACCACTCCAGCGGAGATGTACACCGGGACTGATTTGAGACTTCCTCTGGATTTTATTCGAGGATATCCTCCCGAAGGAGAAGAATATTCAAATTATGGAAGCTATATTCGGAAACTGTCTGTTAAGAAGATCAATGATGTCGTTTTCTGCATCCAGAAGACACCAAAACACAAAAAGAAGATCATTCATTTTGATCAATGACGACTTACCACGATAGGTAATTTTTTCTGCTCTGCTCACGGTTATTTTGAGCCGTGGGTTTTCCCGTGAGACACAGGGCAAATACCAGAGCAGGGACAGAGATGAGGTACCACGGCATATCAATTCCCCACTTGTGTCCAAGAATTACCAACAAGACTCTACCCACCGATAATGACATGAAGATACCCGGATGAATCAAGGATCAACCCGCTTAAAAGTAGACAATTTCAAAAAGATTTCAAGATGATTTCAAGATGTTTTCAAGAATTCAAGATGGACCAATTCAAGAGACGGGCCCTTTGGCCGTGTGCGAAGGATCAGCCCGCTTGAAGAAGACGCCTTCTCTTTCGTTTTATCTTAAGATTGTCGGGACGACAATCTAAAAGGATGGAGAATAATGACACGATGATACCCAAAAATGACGATTCTATTTTTTAAGAGACGGGTCCTCTGACCAGATAAGTCAAGGATCAACCCGCTTAAAAATAGATGGTTTCAAGATGATTTCAAGATGATTTCAAAATGATTTAAAGAATTCAAGATGGACCAATTCTGATTGTCGGGACGACAATCTGAAAGAAGGGGGAATAATGTTATGTGTTCGTCTACCATCATCGAACACAAGAACAAAAGCGTTGCCAAGCGACTAGTTTGTTGTTTTCGATTCGAGTTAGTTAGTTGATTCGAGACGTTGTTGTTGATAACATGTTTTATTGTGTGTGTTTATGATCTTAAATAAAGTTATATGTTATTCTTTTGTAACTATAGTTATTATTAATTATTGTATCTGTGTGTGAATGTAACAATATTATTATTTGTACAGTCATGAAAAAAATTATTACCATTTGTAGAGAGTGCTTATTGAATAGGTGAGATTAGAATAAATAAAAGGACTATAGACAAATTGTGTTTTTAGAATATATTTAAAAAATTAGTTTTTTAAAGAACGTGTTGATTGTTTTGAAAAAATATTTAAGCTCTCATTAAAGTTTTTGGTACAGAGGGAGAGAGAGGGGGAAGAAAGAGAGGATGGAAGAGTTTAGCAAATAATGTTTGTTAAGTATACCAAATACAAAACAAAAAATGCATAATTATTTGAAAATATTTATTGTATTATATATTTGTTGTATATAACATAATAAACAAATTTATTATGTTAATATAATTAACGGAATAATTTATTATGTTTTTCATAATATAATTACATTCTATCATCAAAAATACACGAAAATGTTGATTAAACTGGAAATAGAATGAAATGTTTTGGCCAACTTTCTTGCGAAATAGACCACTGTGCAGCGCTGTGTTCTATACTGTTCTCTCACTTTTCATTCGTTTAACCTCTTCATGGCATTCTTGATGAAACATCGAGTATTTCTCTCGGGATTGTGCCATTTTAATGTATCCCTCACAGAAGGGTTCGCCCAATGCCTCACGTTTAACGGCTTCCCGGATGATGACTCAAGCGGTAGCTTCGCTGGATGGGCGGTTTGGGAGCAGTTCGAATGGCATTTTGCCCTGTCGGTTGCATGCCTTCAAATCGGCTCCAAATTTAAGCAATAAATCCGCCGCTTCAGCGATCTCAAACTCGCAGGCCACATGCAGTGCTGTCTTACCCCCTTTTGTTCTTTCATTGATGCGGGCACCACGCTTCAGCAGGAGATAGAGAGATGCCGGACAGTTCAACGCGGCTAAATGCAAGGGGAACAAGCCCTCTCGTGATTTTTTCTCCATGTCTGCACCGTTGTCAAGAAGAATCTTGGTCTGGAAAACAAAACGTTTGTTAATCTATAAGTTGAATTAATTAACAACTCGGTAATTTCTTATAATTTATTGTTTGTAAGTCTCATATAATTATGGGATTTGATATAATTAATACATCCTTGCACCCAAATTCAAGTATATTAATTTCTTTGATAAATTATTTGTGAAAGTACAAACAATAAAAAAAGTGTTCCCATGACACACACACACACACACACACACACACACACACACACACACACACACACATACACACGCACGCACGAACGCACTCAATATGTCTAAAACACATTTCTAATATGTTTTTAAAAAAACTTAAACATATAGTATTACGGAGGTTTTTCTAGAAGGAAGTGAAAATGATCGAAAATATTTTTATATATTATTGTATACTCACAATGTCCGTACACTTAATCGCATAGTGCAGCGGTGTATTCCCGAAAAGGTCCTCAGCATCTATATTTATTTTGTGGCTGATCAGCACCTTGACCATCGTCAAGTTCTTGGAGAGTAACGCCAAGTGAAGTGGATTCCGACCTATCGCCTCTACCGCCTCAATAGATGCTCCTCTGGCAATAAGCTTTAGTGCCAGCTCGTTGAAGCCATGCATCACTGCCAGATGTAGCGGCGTAAACTGATTCTCGTCCTGCGCATCCACGATGGCCCCTCCGTTGATGAGATCTTCGACGATTTTGGGATAGACCTTGGTCAATACCGCGAAGTGCAGTGGTGTTTGCTTCCGACTGTCACGCGCATTGCAATTTGCACCGTGTTTTATAAGCAGACGCACGAATTGGACATTACGAGACGACATTGCCAAGTGCAGCAGCGTCGTCATAGGGTCCAAATCAAGGAGCGCGGTAACGCTCCGAAGGCAAGATTGTGCATTAAATGGCTTCTTCACGTCCGCCCCTCTATAGATAATACACTCCGCCAAGTCGTAGTCGCCCTCTAGCGTCGCTTTCCACAATTCCCTAGTCAAACTCTTCATATTTTTTCCTGTAACCGCGGAAGAGCAACTGTCGGGTAAAACGTATGTCCTTTGACTGAGCTCATCTGGGCTCCTCCGGCCCTATATATAGGACGCCTCGATCTACGTGGGCCAAGAGAAAGGACAACCTTAGATACGCAGGTAAGTATTAGTTGGCATCAACGCCTGGGTTTCCCTAATAAAGGAAAGTAGTCAAATTGCCCTTAGGTATGTCGATGTTACGGGCAGGTAAGTATTAGTTCGTGCCAACGCCTGCGTTCCCCTAATGAAGGAAAGTAGACAAATTACCCTTAGGTATGTCGATGTTACGGGCAGGTAAGTATTAGTTCGTGCCAACGCCTGCGTTTCCTAATGAAGGAAAGTAGACAAATTGCCCTTAGATATGTCGATGTTACGGGATTTCTATAAGTATTTCGGTTTTAGTCGTATATTACGTTCATCTGGGAAAAACTCTTAAGATTTATGACTTTCTGAGTGACAGTGTGAACGCATTAGTGGGTATTTGAGATGTGTTAAATGACTTAAAACAATTTTTATACAAATTATAGTCTTGTACTTAATTGTTGAATAGTAACGTAATCTGACAAAAACCAAATAATTACTGTTAATTTCCCATAATATTAGCATTACAATTTTTGCCGCCTCCTAGAGGAAGCTTTGTAATAGTAACATTTTAAGTTTCGTTAAATCGCTCTAGAAACACGAATAGAGGTGATAAAATATCGAATCACATGATTTTAGAAAATTTCTGTATGTATGTGTATGTGTGTGTGTGTGTGTCTACCGTTTTATCTCAGGATCTATTCGATCGATTTAAACCGGACAGGTCTCATTTTTCTTTGTGTCAATGGGAGAAGGAAATCCTCTTTTTGATTCGTCGGTGCGTTTTTGTTTTATTTCGAATTTTCGATTTTCGCAAAATTTATTTTTGCATTTTTTTTAATGATAACATTGAGATATTTGAATCGGACAGATAGCATTCGAAAGAGCATAAAAAACCTATATTTAATAAAAAATAATTACATTAGCTATTGCGGTTCTTTTGTTATTAACAAAAACGTGTTTTTTTTTTTAAAAGCTTATAACTCCAAAAATAACGGTAAATTCTTTTGAAAAATATCATGATAATGCAGAATATAAATAGCTATAATCTGTAAAAATTTAATCCATTCTGTCGACTAGTTTTTGAGAAAAAAATTGAAAAATGAAAAAATGCGTTGTGTATAAAGCACGATTACGGGAGTAAAATTGACTTAATCGCTTTGAAATTCCTTGTAGAGGTAGATTTTTGATAGCTCTCGGCTAATTTCATTGGTCAATAAATTTCAGAGATATTTGAGGTCAAAATTTTTTTTAACCATTTTTCAGATCGTAATTTCTCGAAAACGGTTCGACGTATCAGCTTCAAATTTATAGACAATTTTGTGTGTGATATACATAATATATGTGCGAATTTTCATCAAGATCGTTCGATTACCTTTTGAGATATTTGATATTTAAAATTTTCGTATTTTACAAAGTCATTTTCTTTGTCGCATGATAACTAGAGAAGAAAAAAAAGGTTTAATCATGTTGAAATTTTGTGGAGATGTAGAGTTTATATATTAATTGTATAAGTCCTTTAGGTAAAAGAATTGTCTCATAATTTTTAGAGATATTTAAGGTGAAAATTTTTTTAAGTTTTTTTCAAAATTGTAATTTCTCAATGACGACTTCATGTATCAGTTTGAAATTTATAGACTATTTTGTATGTGATGTAGGCAATACGTATTTAAAATATCATCCAGATTATATGGTTAGTTTTTGAGATATATGATATTTAAAATTTTGGTATTTCTGGAAATGACTTTCTATGTTGCACAGTAACTAGAGTAAAATTTAATTACTTTGAAAGTTGATGGAGATTATATTTGATGGAGATGGTGAGTTTATATATTATTCATTAGAAGAGTTCTTAGGGTAAAAGAATTCGTTTATGAATTTCAGAGATATTTGAGGTTAATAGTATTTTTAGCCCTCTTTTAAAATCGTAATTATTCGGGATGTATACTAGAAAATGGAAATGACATGCGCTATGCACTATGCGCGAGTGTTGTTTGCCTGCTTTTGTTTTGTAATAGCCATTAATTATTTTTAAGCTTAGAACCCTTTTCTTACATCGGAAATTCCAGAAAGAGCACCCAAATACGGACAGACATACTACTAGAGACAAGTACCCTATGTGTGAAATTTCACAAAGAAAATATAATTTGAAGTAAAGGTTATTTAGAAATTTTAAAAGGTTTTGACGATAATATTACAATAAATTATTTTATTTATTTTTCACACATAATTTAAAAAAAATCATACCTATTATTTTATTCATATTTTATACATAATTTTAAAATTAATACTTTTTTATCTTCATAAATGAATTTAATTATAATTATGTCATAAATTGTTGCAAAAATTATAAATTTTGTTATTAAAAATTAATTAAAGGAATAAGCAAATTAAGGTTGAGGAAGCCACGGGCCAATGAATTGGCAGTGTTTTTTTTTACTTATTGAGAAATGGTAAGTGGACGTCAACGAACAGGAGTCAAAATTTTGAATATTTTGGCAGACGTTTCGAGAGTTTTATTTTTACTCTCCTCATCAGGGCTACAATGTTATGGAAATTGTGATAAAAAGTGTAATGAGAATTATTACAAATAATGTAAGCGTTCACAATGATGATACATCACCTTGAAAGATCAAAATTTAACACATAGTGCGTTAACCTCAAGGTTTTCAATACTATAATTTGGACAGTATATGTCGAGATAAATTGAGTATAGTAATTTCTATGAAGGATATTTTCATTCAAATTTTATTGGTAAAATATTAATTTAAGGCAATAAAAAATAATGTAGCAATAAATAAAGTTTGAAGAAACTAAGTTGCTGCTCCAAAAAAAGGAACAATTTACAATTTTTTTACAATTTAATAAAAATTAAAATAACTATAAGAAACGTTTTCTTCTTTTCCCATAAAATGAGTATAAATTTCTTGTAATAAAATGTAGTTAGTAAAGAAATATGTATTTGTTGATGCAGTCAGCGACGCAATAGCTCTGAAGAGCGTCGAGAGCAGAGGAGAGGACGGGCTAATGAGAGAGATTGAGACTAGGAGAGGGCTGAATGAGACAAGGACGACCACTGAGAATTCAACAATCCAACTATACAAGTCACTGGGTACAGCAACTGATATAGCGATGCACACATACCCCAATGCTCCCACCCCCTCACTCTCAATTGTACACGCGTGTTTGACTATAGCAATAAAATATTGCTCTATTCCTTTTAATTGTGTGTATGAAGCAGCAACACGGCTTTACACGTAAATAATAACAAAAATTGGAGTTGCTTAAATAGAAAGGTTTTACAATAGTCTCCCGATTCAATTTTATTCACTGATGATTGTACAAAAATAGCCTTCTTCAATATACGTAAAATCAATATATTTTACTCACGTTATTGCAAAAAATATGGCGTATAGAACTCGAGCATTTTAGTTTTCTGTATTCGCGTGATATTGTGATACTCGTCACCTGCTTCACCGGAAACTCGTGTACGGCGATTAATATTCCTCTGAAAAATCATGTTTTATGTACTTGTTGCATAATATATTATTTGTTCAAATCAATTATTTGGTAAGACATTGGAATAATCATTTATCAATAAATCAACTAAAATGTTTTTCAATTCAAAAGTCAATGGTTTCAATTTACGATTTTTTAACACTCTAAAGTCAAAGCATCGGTCAAGTAGGAGCTTGAATAAATAT
Source organism: Torymus aiolomorphi (assembly GCA_036365515.1). Lineage (NCBI taxonomy): Eukaryota > Metazoa > Arthropoda > Insecta > Hymenoptera > Torymidae > Torymus > Torymus aiolomorphi. Next base: position 132,835,000 of record CM070877.1, read on the forward strand.
ACGAGGTACTTGTAGCTTTTAAAGCGCACTTCATGTAAAGTTTAAAAATTATTTCAAGAACACGTACAACGTAAAAATATTATATGTATTCATAACAAGTTTTTCGAAAATTCAAATTTCTTTTGAAATTTTATATTTTTCAAAATTATGTTTATATTTGTCGTTTAAAACTTGGATCAGCTAAAAGTAGAAATCAATTTAATTCATGATATCACAATTAAATTACAAAAATTATATAACAAATCGACGGCTGAGAGGAATAACCCGCTAACTCAGCGTTTGCTCCGAAAACTCGCTATCTCGGCGTTTGCTTCGAAAACCCGCTAACTCAACGAAGGCTTCGAAAACCCTCTAACTCAGCGAAGGTTTCAAAAACCCTCAGGCGCGTTTTTTTGTCTTCAATTTTGTAGTGGCAGCTCTGCAGGATTTTAAAATACGATTCATGCATAATAGGCGCGATAATGTACGTTTAAAGGAAATAGCATCTTAATCTTTTTTTGTTAATATTTTTAAACATTTTTACAGTCTGAGTGTCTCGATCGTCCGAAAAATCCTGCAGAGCTGCCACTACAAAATGAAAGACAAAAAAACGCGCCTGTGTTAGAGGGTTTCTGAAACCTTCGCTGAGTTAGAGGGTTTTCGAAGCCTTCGCTGAGCTGGCGGGTTTTCGAAGCAAACGCCGAGATAGTGGGTTATTCCTCTCAGCCGTCGAAATGCTCTTATTGCCGGTCGTCACCGATGATTATTAATGCTGCACACAAAATTTAAGCTGCTTTCAGCGCATGCAGATGATCCTAACATCATGCGTATATAGCACAAAAGCACAAAAGGCCAACACTACAATTGGTTGCACTCTGCAAATATAAGCTCATAACACACTACATGCGCATAGGCTTGTCTCGCAATCCGATATCTTAATTATTAGAGAACGGGTTCGACGATTCCACCTATTAACGAGCGTGTGCGAGCACAAACATTTATATTCGTAATCAAGCGCAAGGTCCGTAAGACGCGAGTAAACGCCTACGCCCGTCTGCTCTGGCTTAACGTCGATGTACCTATAGATAATCCATGGTATCGAACGATCTCGAGATACTCACGTGTGACGCGGGTGTGGGGTTATGGAGACGTACACAGAATGTATATATTGTAGAGGGGGCAGGACGCGCGCCCATCGGTCTGATTTTCGAGGGGCTCGCGCGCATTTAATCTTCGAAATGCGCGGCCGCGGGAAATAACTTTTCTAATTCCGAGTGACGTGGAACACCGTAAATCAGATTAGAAGATACACGGGGCGCCCAGGATCTTAGCTGATTATAGGACTGATTATCCTTGAGGCACGCAGCGATGCTGCACTGTACAAGTTCGAGAGAGAGAGAGAGAGAGAGAGAGAGAGAGAGAGAGAAGGGCAATGCTCCATAGGGATTAGTTCTTACCTCCCACTTTTTCCGACGCGTGCGGGAGCACTTTCCTCTCTTCCACTCTTTCTTTCCCAACAGATTAAACACTGATTGTGAGCGAGTCCTAAAAGGCTTGAGCGGCTCGCGTCTCTTTCACTTCTCTTCTATTTCCTCGACCGTGTTTACCTCGCTGTTTCTCTCCTCGTGCTCCCGTTTTTACCTCCGACGGCCCGTTATTATTGGGCGGGACAGCGAGCGAGGGAGAGATATAGATAGATTTTTATTCGTACTCTATATATAAAAAAAATTTTTTTAAATATAATACCAAAAGGAAAAATAAAGTATTATGTGAATACAGTTTGACAAGGCAATAAATAATACTCGCGATGTATTGCACGGATCGAGTGATATCACAGCCGACAGAACTTAATTCTAAAATAAACACTGTAGTATATAACAGTAAGACAAATTTAAAAGTGATATCACTGTTACGCAGAGAATACAAACTGCAGTATAAATGTTATAAAACGCGTATGGATACATATCCATCGTAGAAAGTAAAATATATATATTATATATTTATACAATAAAATAAAGTTCGCTGGCTCGCTTACTCCTCAAACACGCAGTCTTGTTGTTCTCATCCCTTAAATAGACATATGGTTGAAACTTAACTAAGTGTATGTGGGACAGCGCAAAATAAATTAACATAATAATAAAGAGTACGCAAAACAGATTAATTTACTCGAGTATAATGAATAAATGTCGCCGCGTTGTCTTTTTAAACGTATTAAGAAATCTGTGTTATCTTTAAGAGGTCTATACATAGTTCGAAGAACAAATATTGGAAGTGAGTCGCCATTTTGGATACTAAGATAAAGGTATATAAGAGAGTGGGAGCGAGAGGGGTGTGGGGGGGGGGGGGGAGATAGAGACGCTAGCGGAGCTGTACATGTACAGAGTTTCACGTTCCGACTCTTACTTACGTCGAAGACCCGAAGGATATTGTCTTAACTTAATTGCGAGGAGCCCAGGCGGATTGCGCGAAAGAACGTGACGCGCATTCATATCTTTCATTATCATGCGCGTCCACTTGTCTCCCGCTTGCGCGCGCGCGGCTGTTTCTTTAATCCCGCGCAGCACCGCCGTGGATATAGTTTAATTTAGCGTGATCTGTTAAATGAAAATAATACGGCGATAGCACGGATGGGCGGGTCGTTAGAGACGACGGAATTGAGTGGGCTAATTTGTCAAGAAAGTCGGAGTAGTTCGACTTTTTCACAGAGATTCTGCGATCTACCTTTTTCATGGCCTGCACTTTATAGAAATTTTTACGAGATGCTTATTTCGATAATCTGATTTATGTGAAATGAGGAAGTAATGTTACATGTATATTAAAATTTTGAATTTAAAATATTCCTGATATAAAGTTCAAGATGGAGTTAGACAGTTTAGAATTAAATCAAACGTACTTTTATTAAAAGTTTATAAATTTGATCATTTACTGTATGAGTAGAATAAATATAGAAAGTGTAACATTATTCGCAATTTTACCTCATTCATTGCATAAACTAGTTTCATATATTATAATGACTTGATTTATGAATCAAAGTTCCTTTTAAAATTTCTAAATTCAATAACAAAGGCTTTTAATTCTTAAACGTATATGTATTTTCCTTTAGTAACGCAGAGATAATTGTAAAATAACTGATTTTATCTCCCATGCAGTGATAATTAATATAAATAGTTATGTGATAGATCTATATCTACATTTATGTACTTAATAAAAACTGCTACTAACTAAATTAGTAAGATTATTTTCTCAAAGAGACAATGAAATTTTGATACACTTTAAAATTTTTTTAACACTGCTTTTCAATAAGACCAAGAAAAAACAATCCTTTGATGATTCTACTAAAATAATGAATAGTTTTCTATTTTTCTTCAAGAATACGCTGTTTACATTTTACCAAAGTTATAATATTGATTTTCTTTTTCTACAAAATAACTATAAAAGTAAAAATTAATATTTTTTTCAATTTTTTCGGAAAAAATATACTAAAGTAAGCTCGATTTGTTTGCTCTCTTAACGCGTTCTTCACTCAGTAAACCGCAATTTTCTTTTGCAAACATAATTTAAAGCTCAGATTAATAAAGTATTTAACTACATAATTCAAATGCGAACTTTATCTCTTTCGCGAGCGCGCGCAAAGCCGATTATTCCATTAAGTTACCCGCGACCCTCGCCCCAACGGATATCTAAAAAAAAAAAAGAAAAATGACAGCTAAATCGTTGGACCAATTTTGCACATCAACGAGGAAACTTAATTACTCTTTCATCAACTCGCGTTTTACGATTCGAAAAAAAAAATTAAAAAAAAAAAAAAAGAAAACGCGCACACACGTCCAACGAACACGACGACATTCCTATATACGCGCGCTCGCGGACGCAAAATAAAACGCGTAAACTTGGCGCCGGGCGCGGCGCGCAAAAACCATACACATTCCTACAGATCTCGAGTGCACGATCGCGCGCGCGCGCTCGTATACATATACGTACGTCGAAATACGCGCGTTTCGCCGAAACGACCAGCGCGCTCAAGCGAGGGGATCACGCGCGAGGGCAAAAAAAAATCGTAATCTGCTAAAAATCTCGGGCACTAAAAAGTATCGTTTCGAACTTTACGAGCAGATTTAGCGTTCCAACAAATTTCGATGCGATCCGATTTCGACTGTACCGCGACACACGTGCACACACATACGCGGGCAGATACACATGCACTGGGCGCGAATCTGCATGCGCATATATACATATACGCGTCCCCCATTTCCATCGGCGACGCGCGTTGTTCTAAATGGAAAAGTTCCCAAACGGCACTTGGCGACGCGCAGCCAAGCGCCGCTTCCATCAAGCAGTATGCTCTTTTTCTCTCTCAACACACACACTGACATACAGCGGCGACCGAAGGATCGCTCTGATCGAGACACTGATTTTAACGGCGTGTATGTATCCTTCAGGCGCACGCGCGCGCAAGGCTCTGCATTAATTTCACTCAAACTCGCGCGGTGGTCCCCTCGCTCGCTAGTTTAAAGTTATATTAATGGCAGTTTCACTAGCTTGCTCTCGCGTTGTCGTCGTCGTCAGCCGCAAGCATTATGCTGCCGCGCGCGCGTTCGTTGTCACGGAGCAGCAGTCAGAAAATTTTATAACTGCGCGAATTCATGAATTTTTATCAAGCGCCGCGAGAGGAGGAGAACCCGGGATTAGTGTGCGAGCGCGTGCATTTATGCAGAAAGAGAGGGTGAAGCCTCTGCTGCTGCTGCTGCAGCTGCGGTACTCCAGCCGCAGGCAGAGGCAGTATAGAGGAGCTTTTCGTTGAATACGCTGGATTAACTCATTTGCACGATACGCAGAATTCGAGAAGATAGCCGATATGCGCTAGAGCGCCTGCGTGTGATGCGCCGCCGAGAGTTATGTACATGTGCCAAGATTTTGCAAATGGTTATTTAATTGGGAAATAGCGGAAATGTGCAGCAGGGGGTCGTGATGTCGGTTTTTTCCTCTATGTGGTTTTACAATGTATTAGGTATTTTGTTATATGTGATTTTGCAGTGGGATTTATTGAAGGTGAGGTAGGAATAAACAATTGAGCAAGTTTTTATACGGAATTTTATAATTGAGGCTATAAATCATTAGGTTCGATTTAGCAAGCCTGCCTATTTAGTGGCACTTTACTTTCTGGAACATAATGTTTGATTCCATGGTGTACCGATCTAATAACGAATTTCAAAATTGTTCTATTTTGTTTGTTTTGTCGTTGCTTAATTTTCGGATGTAATAGTTAATAATATAGAACCTCTCGATTCTCTATAGAATTTCAAAACGATTTAGTAGATTTTACTCCAATCATCCTTGAGCATAAAAAGGTAATATTTTTTTGCACAAATTATTTTTGGTTCTATGTAAACTATATCACAGGAAAGATTTAACATGTCAACAGGTTATACAAAAAGGAAAATCGGAAAATCGCTATAAAACAAAAATAAATGTAAATATACGTCGTACACATACAAACATACATATATGTACATTTTCTAGGAATTGTGAATGTATTCTTTACAAAAATCTCTTTTTTTATTTTCAAAGTTGGAAAAAATGTTTTTTTTTTTATTTTGCGTGGTTGTTGAAAAAGTTAAAAAAATTGTTATATTCCAAGTTTTGTATAGTACAACAAAATTAAAAATAATAAACATACATTAATGCTATAGTAAATTTTTACCCATAGGCACTGAACATTTTTGTTTACATTCCATCTCTTTTCTTTATTCAAAATATACAGCAGTACTGGTTTAAGATATCACAACGCTATTTTTAAAGAGACGAAAACTAAAATTTTGTTCTACTTATAAGATTAAGAGATAAATGTTCGCATTATTAAAGCATTTCAGGATTAAAAGTTTCGACTAACGTGAAATTTGATCGTTCTGAATCGTGTATTGTGGAATTACGTATTCCCCTTCTGCTCTTTTGCCGTGATCCGGTGGATGAGTGTCTAAACTATTCGGAACGAGAAAGGGCGAAGCCCCTATCTCGATGCATCAGTTGTTGGACCACAGATTTGTGGTCGGAGGGCTAAGTGTATTACGTACTGCTGGTTGAATTCTACTGAAAACCGAACAGACTATAAAGTAAAAAATACTACCGCTTTAAAAATACTTTTTATTTTTGCATTGTAAATAGTGTAAATTAAAGATTTTTTCAGCGCGTAGTATTGGCATTTCAATAACGATACGCTTTCTGATTGAAATATCCTTTTAACGAATGTCAATGAAACGTTTATGCCTATTTTACCTTTGGAGACATTCATCTTTTCAGCCAAAACCCGTAATCCGCAACGATTTTTCTTCGAAGTTTCGTTACAGAGGCAAATAATGGAAGGCGAAGCGCATTAATCACTTTACCGAAAATCATGCATGCTCTTTTCCAATTACATTGCAATTTCCCATCGTGACTATTTAATTGGCGCGCGTATAGCGCCGACGCAGCTCGAAACATCCATTGGAGAGCTCCACGCATCGCTTTCTCTCTCTCTCTCTCTCTCTCTCTCTCTCTCTCTCTCTCTCTCTCTCAACGGCTCTCCCTCAATATGCGAATAGCACGCGCGTACGCGCATCGATCGCGTTCATTCGTACGAAATTCACTTTTTTTGCCAATCTCCCGGAGAGCTTTTTCATCTGTCTCAAAAATCCAACTGGAGAGCAGCGCCAGGGGCTGAGCGCTTGTGGATCGTGTGCGCGCAGGACTATGCCATCGAACCTTTCTCTCTCTCTCCCTTTCTCTCTGCATTCTGCAATACTGTACACGTTCTTGCTCGTCCGCTGGAAGGGAGGAGAATTTTCCTCCGCTCGGCCGATCCTTCCAATCTTTTCAATTATGAAAGATAATATTGCTCTGTTGATCATGAGAGTGAGTTTGTGCACGGTATCGAACTGGATGAATAAATGAAAAACAAAATACAGTTATCTTGTGGACATTTGGATAGGGGCGCGGAGGTTGATTAGCCGGAAGCAAGAAAGACTAATTAACAGCTTCTATAACAGCAATGAAAAATGACCAGCAATAAAACGATAACTATGTAAAACCATATTGGCTTGAAAAACTGAAAAATAATTATTATAATGGTGCACTCTCTAAAAATGAATATATGAAAAGTTGTTCACTGGTGCGAATAAGTGAAAAAATGGACTAATGCTTTAATGAATATTCTCTTATTGAAGAAGTGGAATAAAATTTTCACTGCGCAATAAGTGAGTATTCACTAAGGAATTAGTCAATTTCTGTCGCTTAAGCGCACCAGTGAACGACTTTTCACATATTCATTTTTAGAGAGTAAGTGTTATTTAAAATGTTATTGGAAATATTATAAAAATTTACGAAAAAATTAATATACTGTATAGTAAATTGGTATTAAAGAAAACCACGATAAGGCTCGATAATTTAAAACTAACACAAAATGTGTGATCATTAATATAGTATCAATTAAGGTCCACATCCATAAATCAAATTTTCTTCCATCCGACTAAACTAAGCGGCTCCCCGTAACTAAACACTCTGATAAATACCTAACTTCTGCACCCTACACCGGGGCATCATAAATTAGAGGCCGCAAGCTCTCACCGTCCAACATCTCTCACGCGCCGTTACGCGCGCATAACAATTACTAGTCTTATGCGTGTAATAGACCAGTAAAAATATTCTTAGCCCCTCGCGCATTCCCCCCCCAGTCTTAGCTCATCTCATCCCATCTCATCTCATCTTGTCGTCGGCGACTACGGCGCCATCCTCGCGCATACCGGAAGGCGGCTATTTTAAATATACGAGCTCATAGCGCCGTGTGTGCTGTGTGGCGTGCGCTGGCACGAATATGACTATACGGCTGACACTAAAACGGCGCGGCGCAGGGGGAGAGAGAGAGAGAGACGGGAAAGCTGCCTTAAACGGCTGACGGGCGGATAAGGCCCCTCGGAGGCGTGACGAATTAATCGATGAAAGCTTCTGCAGCCGCCGGCTTAATTCAACGTGGTGTAACGTGCGCGCGTCCAGCGTCGGCGGCGACCGTTGCTCGCTTAGCAGCGCTGTATGCTTGGGCGTCGTGCCTCGTAAACGTTTTACGCCGAGCGGCCGTTACCCTCTCTTATACCCCCGTCTCGCGTATACGCACACGTCAATATGTAGGGGTGGCGGTCAGAGGGAGAGAGAGCCACAACCCATCTACCTTATGTATATGGTATATATATATATATGCGCGAGTGAGCAGCAGGGTCTCCGCCTCCTCTTCGACCCTCTCACCGTGATGCAACGGAAGAGCGTCGTGCTTGCAGGAGAACGTGTGCACGCATATGTGTAGAGGTACAGCGCGGTAAATTGTTTTGCGCGTGATGGCGGTGGCATCGTTCATCTATGGTGCCGCGGCGAGGATATGGGTTGAGAAGGAGGCATTTATTAGTCGATTATATTGTTTTTTTTAAACGGTCATCTCGAATGTTCTTTTAGGTGCTCATCTACAAATTCTATGGGAAATCCACTCTTAGATGGTTAAAAAATATCGACAACAAAAAAATTCTGAGGTACATCTTTGCAATAAAGTTTTTCCGGCACTCGGCAGTGAACTGTTACACTGTCCCAAACTGCTTCCTCTGCAACGAGGCGGTAGGTAGCCACCGACTGACTGTGCGGCTGGATCTGGAGCCTGTGCTGCCTACCAAGCGGCTCTGGCCGAAGTCCAAAGAAAGTTGCAGTAATCCTGCAGGGAAATCTGAACAGGGGCAGGACAGCCCACAACCTCCTGACCCAAATCTATTCCGAGAAAGCCGCCGGTATCGTATACTTATCAACGAGCAGTACCGGGACAGAGACGGATCTGGCTGGTATGCCGATTCCCTCGACACCGCGGCTATTTGTATCCCTGAACCGCGAAGACTTCACATCGCGGATTATGGGTCGAACAGTGGTTTCGTGTGGGTGAGGTGCGATGACACTTACTATGTCAACGTCTACTTCATCCCAAACAACCGCATAGGCGTCTTTGAGGAGAAATTAGAAGGCCTGGAAGACGCTATCCGGGAGATGCGGGGCAATCTGATTATAGCGGGAGATTTTAATGCCGAGGCTGTTAAATGGGGGGAGGCCTTGCCGGACTCTAGAGAAAGGCGAGTCATGGACATGATGGCCAGACTCGAGCTGGTGGTGCTCAACACAGGGAGACCATAATCGATGGACTCGCAACTCGAGTGGAGGACTGGTGGGTGATCGAGGAGTACACAGAAAGCGATCACCAGCACATCACTTTTCCACTGCGAGCGCAACGACGGCCTTCCCCGAGATGGAATGTTCCCAAAGTGGATAAGGAGAGGCTATCTCTCGCGCTAACATGCGGTCAACAAGCCCTGAGAAATATCCCGAGTAACCTCATGCCTCCTGCTATACCATCGTTGTCGAGAAAACCACGAAGATCATCGCGCAAGCTTGCGTGGAGACGGTGCCTATTGGTGGAAACAGACCGCGGACCTGAGAAAGCAGTGCCTGGGCTTACGCCGACACAGAGACGCTGGCACAGAGGGCCAGGTAACGCGATCGCGACGCAACCCCCTTGGCCGCCGAACACCTGGCAGCTAAGAGAACTTTAAAACAGGCCATCAAGGCCAGCCAGCAGAGTAGGGAACACAATCATCATGCGCAAACTGGAGTCCTTCTCTTCTGGAGCCCCCAGGAGGCCACGACGATGCAAAACATCGTGAATACCCTCACCATCCACCCAAGAAGACTTAGGGACACAGCTGCGTTCGGCAGTCTCGAGGTGCTCTCTTTACGGAGGTGGAGCTCTCCCGCGCTGTGAAATTAATGAAGAACAAGAAAGCTCCTGGTCCAGACGGTCTCCCAGCAGAGATACTAAATGCTGTATTAGTATCCTCATACCGACCGTTGTGTATGCTAGACGTGACTGGTAAACTGCTGGAGAAATTGCTCACACCCCGCCTACAAGAAGCAGTACGTATGGCAGGAGATCTGTCTCCGAGACAGTACGCCTTCAGGCGGGGCCTACCCACCGTCGACGCAGCCCAGGAGGTAATAGCGACGGCTAAGTTGACGAAAAGGGGCAACCACTACTCTCGCCTCGTGTTTCTGCTGCCCACCTTGGACGTGAAAATCGCGTTCAACTCAATCAGGTGGAACAAAGCGGTAGAGTCACTGAAGCGATTCCAGATTCCAGTCTATCTCAATAACATCCTAGAAAATTATCTGGAAGATCGCACTCTGGTGTACGATACTGCAAATGGCCCGAAAGAGAAAGAATTAACAGCTGGGGCCGCCCAGGGCTCTGTGCTGGGCGCCGATCTGTGGGACGTTTCCTACGATGGCCTTATTTACATGGAGATGCCCGACAGCGTCAATCTGATGGGCTATGCGGACGATTTTGCGGCCCTCATCATAGCAAAAGACGTTGAAGCGTGCCAGAGACGTCTGAACCAGATGGTGCGCCGAGTCTGCTCCTGAATGGAAGACAATGGGCTCGCCGAGGCTAAGACCGAGCTGGCGTTCCTCCCAAAAAATACATGGATACCATGCGGCCAATGCGAGTGAGGGATACCATAGTCCAGACGATACGCACGGTTAAGCACTTGAGGGTGGTGCTTGATAACAACCTCACCTTTGGGGAGCACATTCGCAGGGCAGCGGATAAAGCAGCTGCAGTGACTACGACACTCTCCATAAGGTCATGGCAAACACCATCGGGCCGTGACCAAGTAAGAGACGCCTCCTCATGCGCATTGCCGAGGCAATAATGCTGTATGGAGTGGAAGTCTGGGTCGACACCCTACGTTATGAACTTTAAGGCAAACGCATGGCAGCAGTATAACGAAGAGTAGCTCATGAGGATTACCTGCTCATACCGTACGGTCTCGGAGCCCACAGTCCGAGTGCTCGCTGTGATAATTCTCATCGAACTTCTAGCCCAGAAGCGGCGCTTCATCCATTAAAACAAGTCCGTTCTTCGGGGACCAGCGGCTCGCCGAACTGCCAGAGCGACCACTATCTCAACCTGGCAGCAAAGGTGGATGAAGAGTCGCGGGGCCGGTGGACAGCTGTAGGCTTATAGCCCGGATAGACACCTGGCTCAATTGACGGGTGGGCGGGGTGAATTGTTACCTTACTCAGTTTTTAAACGGCCACGGCCTGGAAGGCTTACGTACACAAAATGGGTAAAGTCAACGGAGCAGGCTGTGTCCTCTGCGACTCCACCTTTGACAACGCCCTGTACACTTTGCAGCTGATGCTCCGAGGTAAAGATAATTGGACGAAGGTGGAGACGGTCCTTCGCCAAAAAAAGAGGGAAATAGACGGTGGTTTGCACTGAGGACCATCCACTCGCGAAAGAGGAAGCCAAGGAAGGGTGTGGAGGTTTTAGTGGGTAAAAATATCACACTTCCAGAGAGTTCGGACCCTCCCTGGAGTCTAGAAGATTTCCACCACATTTCCACCACATCCTACGACCAAAAAAAGTAATTATTATTATTATTATTATTATTATTATTATTATTATTATTATTATTATTATTATTATTATTTTGAACTGCCTAAGAGTAGATTTTCTATAGAATTTCTCATATAAGTGAAGTTTTACTTTATAAGACGAAGAAGCTTTGCTGAATTGATAAATAGAAATTAGTCGTCTGCGTGTGTGTGAATTATGAATCGCGAAATCCGACACGGGTAAGTCTCGAGTAAACAAGATAAAATGCGGTGAGGTGATCTAATATTATATTCGAGTGTCGAGAATAGTTTTGAAAGATGCAAGCTAAAAAACTGAGTACAGCATTAGTATAATTATTGGCCTGATTTTCAAGATCAACTGCACCGAAGTCAGCTTAATCATCAGATGGGCAGCACCGACAACTTTATGACTCATTTATTATTGGCTCATGTCGATTATGGAATCAGCTCTCTTATCCAAGCTACAAGTATTATATATGTGATCCTGTTTCAAAGCGAACCCAATGAAATATATATTACACCATGTTTCTAATTGATGTACTGGTTTATTGCTATTAAATTGTCATTATTCTATGAAATGCATCAGTGGTATCATAAACAAATTATGTAAATATAATATTATCGCTATTAATTTAATTAAATGTTCGATTTCATGCGATTGTGCTTCACTATATCGCCTTCATTTGTGTCTTCTGTTTTATGCTTTATTGCTTACACATAATCTTCTCATTTATCTTTTCTTATTTTTCAATTTTATTTTTTCTTTATTTTTTTATTTTTCTATTTTTTTATTCAACTCGCCTATTTTGGGCCCGATGTTATATCGTGAAACAATCTTATTTTATTGTAAATACCAAAAACATGTAAATGTTTTGCTGTAAAGCTCATACGTTTTGTAAACAGCCGAGACTACATTGGATATAGTCTTTAGCCTAATAAACTATACTTACACGTAAACGACTATTGAGCAACAAATTGTGGATAAAAATAAAAATCATGTTAAGAGCGGTGCATATACAGATACACCGTAATACTCTGTACTGAGTAGTAATATAATAAGATTTTTACGCTGAAATATTATTTGATCAAACGTTGAAATAAATTCTAATTTATATCGCATGAAATATGCCGATGAATTCTAACGCTATTGTACGCCTATGTTTGCATAAGTTGAATCATCACGAGGAATAGCATTTATGCGCATAATGCTTGCATTACTCTTTCTTGAAAAAGCACATCAAGTAACGTTGAAATGTTTACACGGCCCCAGTCATTTTAAAAAGCATCCTAGAATCATCAAACGTACCTTTCCCTTTTACAAAAAAATACATCCTTTATGGCATTCTTTTTCTAAAAATAAAATCCAACCAAACACGTGCTTACATCGAACATTATAATCTTAAATTTAAAGTCGCTCGCTTAAATTTAATGGCTGAAAAAAAAGACATCACTTAAATTCCTAGCCCCACGCGAGTGTTGAACTCTCACTCACACACACACACACACATACACAAAAGCGACCGCAGACGTTGCGCCACCGCGTGCTAACGCAAAAATTTGCAAACCGCTTTGCGCCAGCGCCTCGTAAGCGTCGAGGCTTATGCGCGTACGTACAAGCTTGCATAAACTGCACCAACCGCCCTGAACGTGTATATGTATATATATAATGACGCGCGGTGTTGATGCTTGCGGACTACGAAAAAGCGAGGGGTGAGGAGGCAGTGGCGGCGCCTCGTCGTCGTCGCCGTCGAGCTTCATGCTGCCTGCCAGTTTGCGCGCGCGCGTCGCGTCACTAATTATTTTCCGTAACGAGCGTGAAATATTCCCAACGCGCGCGCCCGCTCCCCCGGTCCACGGTTCGGTGTCACAAAGATATTACGCGAGAGCTGCCTTTCACCTCTACCTCTGCATCTACGGCGGCAGCGGCGGCGTCTCCCTCGTCGCCGGTGTAAAATCTGGTTACGAAGTTGATCCTTATTTCGCAGGATTGCCGGGCGATTAAAACGAGGCAGTCGTCGACGCCGGGACGATATATAAACTCTGGGGAACGCGCGAGTTGAGCTCTCAGAGAGTTTGAGGATTTTTCAAAGAGAAGTCGCTCGTGCATACAGTTTGGAAGTTTATTTTATTTTTTCGAGCTTTCAATGGTCTTTTGGTGTTCAGTTAGGTTAATGAAGACTGTTCGGTATTTTAACGGGCAATTTGGACAGATTTATGAATGTTTTTAAATAGGGAAACTGGTGCTTTTTTCGATGGAATTATGCTACCAAAAGTTTGCTTATTTCCAAAAATATAGAAAGCAGCTTTTTTTTCATTACGGCACTTGGCATACAATATAAATATACATCAACATATGCAAAATTCATAAAGAGGATATTATTATGCTAAATTAATATGAGGTATTAAAGGTATAATAAAAATTAAGACCACAAAATTAGATTTCATTATAATTTACATATTATGCAGACAAATAATATGACTGATTGGGCAATTATAGTGAAATGGCTGTTATAACGCTATTCATAATAGTTAATTGAACAGCACTCTATTTTAAATAAATATAATACGGACCTATTTATATAATCAATTAATGACGCTTTATCTCATCAAATCGACTTCGACAATCCATCCTCTGGGAATATATTAAAATTCTTAATAATCGATCCTCTTTAAAACACAAACCACATTGACGAGTGTATTTTTCAGTTAAGCTCATTAATTTATATTATTTTAACAACATCGAGTGTATGTATACACGTCCCAGTGGGTCCGGCTGAATTTTTCCGATGACGCGTGCGTTTTCGCTCAAACGTGCGCTCGCAATGCCTTCTTTCAATATAATGTCATTATTTATCAATAGCTCATCAATATTGAAATATTTATAACCACATTGAAACGCGAGAGCTCGTGGCGCGTTTCTGCGTGCTCGTGCGTGCGACCCCTTCGGATGCCGTGCATAATTTTCCGGCTCTCCCCCTTAATCATAACGCCAACGAGCGGACACTGGCCGTGGACGCGCCCGGGAAAATTCAAGGTATATTTCCAGCCGCGTGGCTCCTTTCGCGTTCATAAACCCATAAAATACAATCGCATTATATTGCCCCACCTCTCTGAAACATTTTCGGATATTACGGGTCTCGGGTATACGTATATGTATGTATAACGAGTTAGCGCGCCACCGCGAGGCTTTATCACGAATCGCACTAAATTTCGAGCCGATATAACCATCTCGCGTGCCACGCCTATATGCTCTCTCTCCTCTCTTTTTACAAGCGCGAGATGTAAAATGGATTCATATAAAAATTCCGGGAAGCTGATAAAAAGAATCCCAGCGGGATGCCTGTAAAGTTTCATAACCGTTCGGCTGATATGTGTGTGTGTGTGTGTGTGTGGGTGTGTGTGTGTGTGTGTGTGTGTGTGTGTATATATATATATATATAGAGAGAGAGAGAGAGAGAGAGAGAGAACCGCCATTCACTGCTATACCGACTGTTCGCGTTCTCCGCAGCTTCGTCGTCGTCGTCGCGCATTTCTTCCGGTGACGTCTACTCGATGCCTCTTTTTTTCCTTCTCCCATCCCCTCTTATCCCGAGCGAAAACGAGAGGGCGGGCGAGACTTTATTTCTCGTTGATATCGCAGCTCACTCGCGCACAATGTGAGCGTAATTACGTTACGTTAATTAATCCGCTTTTCCGCCCATTGCTCCGTCCTCCCTCACTTCCCCTCTTCCTCCTTATCTCGTCCTCCCTCTCTCTCTCTCTTCCTTTCTCGGCGAGCTCTTTCAGCTGTGCCCTGAGAAAGAGAGAGAGAGAGAGAGAGAGAGAGAGAGAGAGAGAGAGAGAGCACGGCACCCCGATGAAACGGAAATGAGTTACCTTACTTCCGTTTGTCGAAGATTTCACGGAGAATTTGCGCGCCTCTCGCGGAGACTCCGAGCTTGCCCCCCGTCCTCCTGCCCGTTCTCTCTTTAGCCCGTCGGTAGCTTTGCTCGACATCCGACCTCTAACCCCCACGGCCTCTCATCCTCTTCCCCCTCTCCTTCTTCTTCTTCTTCTTCTTCTTCTTCTTCTTCTTCTTCTTCTTCTTCTTCTTTCTGTCGTCCTCTTCGCCGACCCGCGTTTGCCTTCTCGCCGACCGACGGCCAACCAACCCCTCGAGAACCTCCGTCTCTCGCGCTCCTCCGACTTAGCTCCCCATCTCTCTCCCTCTCTCGTTCTCTGCGACCCTTCGCAGGGCGTTAATTTTCACCATTCACAGCGACGAGATGAAAATCTAGTTTGACTTTGGTCGTATAAGAAGATCGCGGTGGAATCTCTCTCCGCTATGTGCAAGCGCGCGCACACCCTTTTCGGTCATTTCTCCGGACTCCCGCCCGCCCGCTCGCTCTGATCTCTGCTCCGTCGTGCCTTTTTTCACTCTCCGACTTTTTATTTCTTTCTTTTTTTTGCCTCCCACGGGCGTCTATCCCTTTCGCCACCACCGTCTTTATAAGTTCAGCGCCTCCGTTGCATTTCTCTCGCTCTTTTAGTTTCGACGAGTTATACGGCTGAAGCTATGGAGCTTTTCCTATTTAATTCTATATAGCCCTTCTTTGCACTCTCCCTCACGCTCTCTCTCTCTCTCTCGCTCTCTCTCGCTTTCTCTCTCTGCCTTGGTCGTTTTCATTCAAGCAAAACTCGCCCATTGCGTATATACACGCGGCCGAGGTTCCTTTCAGCCGCTTGTTTGACGCTCTTCTTTTTGTCGCTCGTTCGCCTCGTCTTGTCGATGCTTAAGCGTCAGTTTTCTCCCCCGCGCGAGCTTTCTTGCTCGTTTTCTTTTCTTCGCTCCTTTTTTGATGAAAAAACCTGACGTTTAAATTACTTTTTTGCGCATGCTCATACGGGGAGAGTAAATAACACTTCGCACGAGCTGAATATCGTCAAATTTTATAAATTTTGTTTACGCTAGCTTGAAATAATTGAAAGTTGCGTCGATCCCGAGATTTCCCATGATAACGTTCATAACTGAAAAATGGAAAACTATAACTCTAAATGTAAAATTGTTTTACGAAATTAATTATTTACTTAGAAACTGACATTAATTTAATTATAATTAGAATCTTGTTGTTTTGAAAGTTTAATTTTCTTGTGAAGCTTCTACTGTTCTTGCAAGAATTTTTCAACAGAAGTATACCAGGATAAACAATATATAAATATTTTTTATAAAAAAGCATTTTGAGTAAGTAGGTTACAGCAGTTCTCCTGTTTAGGTAAATTATTCACGACCGGTGCATTGCAGGTGTTATACTTGTTTGATGCACTGTACATTGAGAGAAGTTTTTATTTATAGCAGCTAGAATTCGTGAACATTTATTATTTGCGAATTAAGCATTGAGTTACAAAGACATTTAGCTCACTATACGAGAGACTATTTCAGAATTACGAATTCGTTTCAAATTTCGGAATATATTTTCAGATATTAAAATTTATTTTTAGAAAAATTCTCCAATATCCTTTTTTGAAACGCAAATTATTCAGCCTGGAAAAGATTTTAATGGAAAAAAGTATAACACTAATAAAATCAAGCTTTTATTTATTTTTCTAAATAAAAAAAATATAGCAGGTCTCTTCAAAGTTTAACGTTAAGCAATAAAATTAATTGATAAATTGCTTAAATTCGCTACTTGGCTTTTCGTATATTTTGGATGCATTTTCATCGCTCAACATTGAATTATCATAGTTGTAGAAAATGCTACTATTTTTTAATATTCTAAAAAGCAAGTGAAAACTGGCTTTCCCAAGTTTGGAGTATTTCTTCAAATTATATGTGAAACTTTTTAAATGATTTGCGTATTTAAAACTAAAGCTGAAAATCTCCGGAAAATTATGAAGGGCTTAAGTCTACAATTGCAGCTTCCTTCATATCATAATGTCCAAAAACTTATCTCCGCTTTTTCATCCGAACCCGTGTCCCGAAAACAGAGCACTTTTCTAGAACATTTTTTTCCTCAAATTCTATTCTGGAAATTTTAAACCTTCATATCACGCTTAATGAATTTTTTCCAGGAAAATAACATTAGAATCACAAGAAAAAAGGAACTGTAAACGAAAAAAATTGAAAAATTTTATGCTGCAGAAGAGAAAGTCGAGTACGGTAAAACTTGCCCTAAAGCTTTCACGTGCAGACTTTAATTTTCTACCGTGGGTAATATCGTGAATTTTTTACTTCGTAATTTATGATTCTATCTGCGTTTACGTTAGACATACTTACCTCTAAAAAAAAAAAACGCGCAGCCACTTGTAATTGGCATTTTCACGATCTATACCCACCAAGTAACTCTTCATCTTATTGTCTATCGAGCAAAGCGTCGTGCCGGTATCACGCGCGTGCGCGCCACTTAAAAATATCATCCCCTCTGAATAGCAGGTATACCCCTCGCGTTTAATTCGACGGCAAACATCAATTACTACGAGAGCTCTCGTACTCACGGATCAAATAAATGTATTTACCCGCGATAAATCAATCTTCAGCACTCGTCGGCGATGCGCGCGCGCGCGCGGCCCCCGGCAAAAGTAATCCCGCACGCTTTTCCACCTCTCGGAGCTCTTTATACACCCTTTTCTCGCGAGAGCATCCGTGCGCGCTACTCCCGTAAATCTTGCTTGAGTTTCTATATCTCTCTCTCTCTCTCTCTCTCTCTCTCTCTCTCACCCTTCTTTCCCTTTCTTTGTCTCTCATTTATACGAGCGACGAGCTCTTGAAAATTTCGGCCCCCCCTCGAGTTCCGCGAAAATTAACACGTGCTCTCCCACGTATACATATATGTGTGTGTGTACGTGTGTAGCGCAGGCGCGGGTTTAATTAACCGACTGTCGCGTAGATCCCGCCGCGCTGCGAAAAAAGGCGCATGCGTGCAGTGCAGCAGCAACCCTCTCTAGTCGTATATATATACCTACTATATACCTAGAGCCTAGACGTAATTGAAAATTACACGAGGCAACGCGTCGGCGCACCTAGGAGAGTAATAACTCTCGTCTATCCCGTAGACGGTGGGGGAGTAGCGTTACATATATATGCATACATATAGATACACATATATACTCTATGTATATATATATATATATATATACAGCGCCCGCCGCCACCTCCTCCTCGGGGGAGTTTTCATATCAAACATCATCCGCTCGTGCGCGCACTCCTCCGCTCTTCTCTTCGTCCGCCCATGGCAAAAAAATAATTGCCGTAAAGGAGCGGAGAGGGAGAGAGAGAG
Organism: Torymus aiolomorphi; assembly: GCA_036365515.1. Taxonomy (NCBI): domain Eukaryota; kingdom Metazoa; phylum Arthropoda; class Insecta; order Hymenoptera; family Torymidae; genus Torymus; species Torymus aiolomorphi. Next base: position 132,853,707 of record CM070877.1, read on the forward strand.
AGCCGGTACGGGAGTAGTAGTTCGACGCGACTTTGTGGTCTTTCCATTAAAATTTCGATTAAGGAAAAGCAGCAGTGAGAGCGAGTGGGCGCGCGAGAGAAATCTCGGTGCACTCGGGATTGGCGCGCTCACATAGAGAGAGCGGAGCGAGCTAGCGAGCGTATGTATATATACATCGATCGAGGCCTCCCGCCTACCCAAGAGATAAATACTATTACTATGCAAAGCAACTCGTGGAACGCGCGCAATACTGTGCTCATATTTGCGCGCGCGTGCGCACGCCAGGCATGATCGTGATTCGTGGTGTGATGTAGGGAGCGCGCATCGGGTCGCCGTTCGCGCTCATGCCGCGGTCACGCGTGAGAGCGTGCGGCATGCGCGTGCACGATGGATGACGAGGGCGAGAGGATTTTCTTTGCCGCTCCGGAGATTGACGTGTTTGGGGGAAATTATAGAGAGACGCGTTAGGAGCTGAGCCGACGCGATGATGACTGTCGAGAGGACGGTTATGCTTGCCGGATGTCCTGTGTATGGCGAGTTGATCGTTGCGTGTGTCTGATTTGCGCGGTTATCAGACGAGTAGGTTTGGGTTACGGGGTTGAAAAATTAGATTGGGAAAAAATGGCTTTACAGTTTTTGCAGAAAGTTTAATATGTTCCATTTATAAGAGAGAGAACACGATTAATATCGAAGTGCAGCCAAAAGTATGTTAAACGTATTTCTCGGCCTCTAATTGGCCAACGTATCTGGCTAATTTCATGTTTCGGTGAAGCGTATTGTAACTTAAATTACAACCTGCTCAATGAAAAACAAAAACAATTAAACAACACGCGCGCTTCATTTCCATTTTATAGTCTTTAATAAATTTCTGTATATACAATAAATGTAAATTCACTTATAAATTTTATATTTTTCTAGAAATAAACGTCATATTTATTATTTATGTTTTTAATTTCAAATGTAATTACAATCTCATATTATTTTAAAAAATTTTCATATAGTTACATCTTCCATTTCAATATAACCTCAACGTGTATGTTAAAAAAATTACTTTTCGAAAAACTTTCGTTCAAAAATGTACTATGTGATTCGTAACGTTTCCATTACTTCTGTTAAGAACGAGATGTCTTCGGCCATCTCGGAAATTCTCCTTGAAATTTTCGAAATGCCATTTTCAAGCACACCTTTTTCCCAGAACGTGAAAAATTTATTTTCCAAACTTGTGTCAGTACTTTTACTACTTTATTGAACTATTACTGTGGTCATCACCATTTACATACTACATTGAATTAAGCTTTTGGCATTTTAACTTTACTGTGTAAAACCTTTTTTCAGGTTGTTAAAAATTGTTATTCATCTTTAATTTTGATGTTCATTATTAACTCAGTTTTCTTACTCTAAAGTATAAAATCTACATTAAAACCAAAGTAGTTATATGAATAAAGAATTTACGGGAGAAAATGCAAGAGTAAATAGCGTGACTTATCACAATAAGTTTCAAGATACCTACAGAGGCATGCTGTGTTTGCTCAATATTACCTGTTGAAGATTACGTCCCTCATATGAACGTCTACACATAGTGAGATTATTTTTATGTAACTTATTCACACTCTTTTTACATACATTAATCTAGCGAACATAATCAACAATAAAATTCATTCCTTATCATGACACATGTGAGTGATGGGTTTTATAATTTTCAGCTCATATAAGAAAATACAATTTAAAATAAAATTTAGAGATTTAAGGTTAAAATGAATGGCTTTATGGAGAGAGAGAGAGAGAGAGAGAGAGAGAGAGAGAGAGAGAGAGAAATTTCAGTAAAATGTTCAAACTACGAGAATAAATTTCAAGTCACCTCTTTTTATTAGAAAAATAATTGCAGCTTTTACTATCAACATTTCTTTCGCATTATCCGCTTTTAAAAGGAGCTTTAATCTTCGCGCAAACTCATACTCGTTATGAAAAAGCTTAATATTCTAGAAGCTATTCGGAGGCTAGCTCAACGTAAAAATTCTCCCTCTCAGAAGCATTTAAAAGATTTCCCAAATAAATTCCGCCTTTTTTCAATATCATTGTCGCGCTATTTCCCGGCGTGGGGCCGCGCGCTATCTGCTTCTCTTCTTGCCGCGCTTTAACCCCCTGCGAAACCATTTGCGTCGCCGTGCACATATACCGCGGCAACATTGGCTTTTCTACTTTTCGAATTAGCGCATCTCCCTCTCTCGCATACTACGTGCACCCACACACACCACCGTACCGCGCGGCACCATCCAAACCTATAGCGCTCGTGCAAAGCGAGCAGGATAGGTATATATATAGTACATAGCGCGCAGCAGAGTCGGGGCCGCTCGCGACAATGTCGTCCCATGACGATAACGATAATGCCATGCGCCTTCCCAAAGTGTAATGTAATTATACGCGAGCTCTGGCTCCGCGCGCTCGCTTTCGCTCTTCCCTCCCTCTCACTTTGGCTCGCCGCTATACCGCCAGCGCCGCGTGTTCCCGCGTGTAATGTACAATTATAATCGTGGATGTAATAATAACCATACATTTCGGTCTTTATTAAGCGGACTCACGAGCATTTGCTTATGATGCCCTCCGCGTGTTCGGTATATACATGCGCGCACGCGCTTGCGCAAAAGGACACGCGAATATGCGGGGACGTTGATGGAATTTCGGCGGTAATAGAGTATGCGGAGAGAGAAAGAGAGGGAACGCGATGCGCGCGCGCGCGTGCCGCGTGTGGGTTTTGTTATAAACTACATAAAGAGCGACGCGGGCGCGCGGTCGCTGATAAGTTGCGAAATTTTATACGACGCGGAACGTATATTTTGCAAATTCCATTCGAGCTCGTGTGGCCGCTCGTGGGTAATGGCTCTGTTCGTTGTTTTTCTACATGCGCGTCGCCGCGCGGGGATGAAATTGAGTTCCCCAAGCCCGAAAATTAATTATGTGGCGAACGAAAAACGATAGGGGCAATTTTTAGGATGTGCCTTTAACAGAGCGAAGCGCTTCAATCTTTAAAAGCCGATGAAACAAATTTTCAGTGTCGCATAGTCAGTTATTGCTGTACCCTGCGTATGTGGTTATTCATTCTCTGTGAATATATAATGTAAAATTAAATTATAAATTCAATATATTAATTCGAAGAATTGTGTACATACACTGTGAAAATTGCACTAAATTTAATATGCACTTTTAAGTTGAAAGTGTGCGTGAAATGTATACATTCGACATTTATGATACCTACATAGACGTTCGTGTATATTTACACTGAAGTCTAATTACGTGTACTTTAATTTCGTTATGAACATTTAATTTTTATAAGCTATCCACTTAACTTTTGCTTCCACCGGTCGGAACCAATGGTTGGCGAACTGTTTGTCAATTTTTAAATTACAAACGATAGAGTATTATTATGCTATTGTCGACGAAAAATAACTATTTATAAATTATGTGAAAATATTATATTATAGATGCTTTAAAATATAAAAATTGTTTTAGTTTTAATTAAATTTCGATATTAATATTAAGCAGAAATGACTCCATTTGATTCACATGCTAACCAACGAAGTCGGTTTTTATTTCTACCAGTATATCTACATGATATTTGCTGCCAACATTTTTAAGAAGTATACACAAAATGCTTTGACTTATAATCAAAACTGAAACCTTTAGTATATAATGCACCGAAAATGAAAAATAAGTATAATATATAATAATGTTTACAAAAATAGATAATATGATATTTTTTTAAATAGATGCAACCCTCAACATCAAAATAAGGATTTTTGAGAGTAATTATTAACAATGAGAGCATTATCAATAGATGATAACTTCAATATCTACTTTGTAGTGGTTTTGTTCATAGCAGGGCCCTGACTTATCAACAGTCAGGATATTCTGTTCGTTACCGTCGAGTGGTATAGAATTTCAATTCAATTGCAGTCCTCCTATAATGTATTTAGAAATGATGTAGAAATTAAACCGTTATATTATAACGGAAACTTTTTGATATCTGTAAACAAGCCATAAATTATTAGTTAATATAGAAATCAATAAAAGTATTAAAACTTGTTAACCATCTCTTCTTTACTACGACAATAACAAGATCAATAATATAAAAGTTATTTATTACATAATAAATTTTAAACAATAAGTTGTAGTTTCATATATATTTTGAGTTGATGGTTGATAGTGTTTTCCATTTCACAAAAAAACCATCAAAAGAAAATTAGTATTTGTACATACGTATCACATAATCTTGAATATGATGCGTCTCTTTTACATCCGATACGAAAAGTGTGCGTTATCACGCTTTAATAAATTCAATGAAGGGTAGAGTGTCAATGGAGAGGTAAGAAAAATGAATACAATAATAAACTTGAGATGATTGGCATTAACTATCACTTATAAAATCAACTGGCTGATATTTATTTATTAATCAAATAATTTATTCAATTTTAATATAAATTGTCATGTTTGTAATTGAAATCGATAAGTACTCTGCGTAGAATACAATATCTTTAATAATACAATTAATTGCTTAAAGTTATACTCGTTTTTATATTCATATGTATATATATATATATTTCACTACAAATGTGATATTTGGTTATATAGAACTATTAATACGCAATTACCTTATACTCGTTAAGTTCCAGTGATTTGTTCTTAATTTTTACCCTAAAATGTTATTTACTACTCGACTGTATTTTAAAGCAGACTTCCTTGGACTCAATACCATCCTTACTTTGCTTAATCTTTTGCAGCAGGTATTACGAAAGTACTTGGTTGGCACTGTACAATACACATAGTTTTAGTTTTATGTTACTCAAAGTATATACTAAAAATTTATTATCTCAGTCAATAATAAAAGACTTTTGTTACGCAAATAAATGTTTAAATTTTATTGTTTTTTTACAAGAAATAAAGATTTAATTAATTATTTACTACAGAACTAATAAAATGTTTTTTTAATGTTTTTAAATTTAAGTATTTATCATTGATGTAAGTAACTTTTTTTAATATTGTCGGAATCAACTTGACTTGTTTGTATTACAACGAACAATCGATTTGCATGACTGATCCTTCAATACCCTTGAAAAATTAACAGTATACTTTTTTCTTAAAATGTCAGTTTTAAAACAATAATGGTTTTTTACTCAAAAATGTTTCTTGGAACACACAGGAAGTATACGTATCAAATGGTAGAATAAGAAATAGTATGAAATGCCACTGACATGCATGATTATAATATAATTAGCCTGTGCGACCGTTTCCCTGCGTTTCCTTATAGTAACATTATCTATACTACAGTTCATTAAGCATTGATACTTTTTGTATTCATCCATTGCAAAGTATTGACATGAATAGAAATATTATATAAAGTATAGTAAAAATATCCATATAATTTTATTGATATGTATATTTAATTCAACAGCTAATTAAAGCCAACGCCATAGGTCTTTGTAATAAAGTGAATTTATTAAGGAGAAGCCGTGTACTCAATTACAGATTCCTGTATTTGATTTCTCGTATTTCTCGATTAATTTTCGTATTTTCAACATTATTGAATACCACATGCATAATTTGTTTACTTCAAAGAATGAATCTCTTCTCGAATATTAGAAAAAATATGTATACAGAAAAATAAAATTGAAAAATCAGTGAATGTCAGTAAGTGTGTGTGTACAACGTATGTAAGAAAGCCATTTAACATTGATAAACATCGAAAAAATCCAATATCTAACGAGATATTATATGATATACAATACATTTTCACAAATAAACAGATTTTTACACTTTTATAAATACTATTGGTTATAAAAAGTTAAAAACATTAACGTTCTGAATTAAATAATTTTTTTGTTAAAGTTAAAAGTTGAGAAACTATACAATTTCGAAAAAAGTTATCTGATTTTCCATGGTGTAAAAATGAAATATCAAATATATAATACTACACTATTTTATGAATTTAAAATTACTATAGTAGCATTATATACCATTATAAGAACAATAACAATTTTCCATGGCAAATGACTGATTCATTTAAAAATGCACTGGAAATATTGTCTTATAATAAGAATACCAAATTAGACGTACTGACCTTGCAAAGAAAAAGTTCATGCTAGCAACCTTTGGCACAGAATAAGTGCATTGATTTTCTTGATTTTGAAATTTTGTTTCTCCTTTAGCATCATCCGATGAGTTCAATAACCATTATTGTGTGAATTAATGCGTTGTGTATATTCCGTATCTGAAATAGCACGAATAATTATCACAATTTAAAGGATTTTTAATCCACGAGAGAGCGTTTTAAATGTCAAACATAAGATTTATTTTAAAATAGTCTAAAATGCAAATGATGGAAAACTAATAACTTTTTATTTCTGAAAATTTAAATGGAAATATATTTTTTCATACTTTTTTTAAATTATAAATTTAAATAAAGAGATAATTGTTTCTAAAATGTATAGTTATAATATTTCTTGCCATTAAAAGTTATTGAATATTTAGTACCAAAGTATACCTTTGATCGAAACGTTGCAACACGTAACGACATACATGCTTCATTTAGAAGTGGAGTCCTTTAAGATTTCACCTTAAGATGTATCGCATAAATTACCTAATTGAAAGGAAGCTAAATATTTAGAGTACTGCGAATTTGTTGCGTAAAAGATAGCACACCTTTCTAAATAAGAACAGTGTATACGTAAAACTTTAAAGTGTTAGCGTATACAATTTTAAGCGAGTCAAATGTAACATTACAGACCTTTTTAATAACAATTATTAGTTAAATATTCTGTAGCACTAAAATAGCTAGCTAATTTTATATTATCAGTCAAAACTATTTTATCTGCTATTATTATTTCTTCATATTTACTATTTCCTCTTGCAGTTACTTAACATGGAACCATAACTTTGATCTCCAAATTTTGCAGATGCAAGGTGTCCCAGGTCAGCGACTCTGTATAATCTCGCAACGCAGAAACGAAGTAGATCGAGATAAGTTAAAAAGCCCGGAAGGAAAAGCAAAGTTTGCCACTAATGTCGGGCTGGCGCTCCTTAACTGTACGAGGCGTAAGTGGAAATAATTAAGGATTCTGCATGTGCTGGCGCGCTTCTCGTGTTATTATTCTGCTAGCATCTCCGGCTCATTTATCAGACGCAATTCGCTTTTGATGTAGCGTGTTTCTTTTTCTTCTAGCGAATGTCCCGACATCTAATAAAATTCACGGCAACATCTAGATCTGTTCATACTCAATGCGGCGTAACTTTTCACACTTTTGATCTGAATTACGCGATCGTCAAAGCGTTGGCCGTAGCTGGTGTTGTATGACGACAACCTTGAGAGCTCGAGGATGGAAATAATATATTCCCGGAAAAATCTTTAAAATTACGATACGCACACTATCGCCGTTAACTCTGTTCTCTCTCCGCTCGCACGCGCCTGCCATATCCTCGCGTTTCTGCAATGTTTGCAGGAAACATTATCGTTTGCTACATCGGTCATTTGCGTTTGCCTTTACGCTTGTGCCATATTATAATGAACTTTGTCGTGACTAAAATGGCAAGAAGGCATGAATCGCGATATAAAAACATTGTTATTACCGAGATGTTGATCCAAGATTTTCTGTAAGGATAAAAACTAAAAGTATGAAAAATTAAATTTTACGTAAGAAGCTTTTTATGTTTTATTAACTTTCAAATATAGCGACGAAGAGTAAAAAGACCTACCTAATGTTGAATAGCAACAATAGCAGTGAAAAACTTGTAGTACACTATCTTTTTACATAATCAAGCCACACATATCAAAATTTTATAATGTTACCCTTTATAATGTTATTGCATAATCTTTGATTTAGCATTCTAAAATAATATTAACAAAGTAACTGATTTAAGTTGACTGCTAAACATGCAAATCTTTGTATGATTTATTTAGACATTTGTCATACTTGATAAACGTGAGAGGATTGAGAAGGAAGGCAATAGAGTGGATGCTATATACTATTTTTTATAAGTTTTTTTTATCTGAAAACGTATAAAACTAATTTTATAGATTTACAATACTGAATATTATTCATGAATAAATTATTACCATTGTCGTCATTAAAAATCTATTGCTGGCGCTTTAAAGCTACTTATACTACAAAGTTAAAGCTACTGCATACATTTCATAAATTATAATTGAACATAAAATAAGAATCAAGAAATACAATTTTTAGAAAACTGTAAAGTGCAAAATGTTTTCATGATCAAGCTTTGTAAGTAAAATTAGTTTATCTAATTATAAAAACATTTGTGTATTTAGTCTGTAAGCTATTATGATTCATTGTCAAATGACCTAAATTTTGAACGAAATTACAATTTTCACATGTGAAAAGCATGAAAATTTCAAATTTATTTTAAAATGTATACATACTAATGGCATACAATATACTAATGAGACTAAATCGAATAAATATTTGATAAGTTAACATCATGAAATCATTAAATAATAGATTTATTCTCTTATATTTGTTTATTATGCACAAATAATTCTATTTTATATTTTTTGTCCGTTTCAGAATTTAAATTTGCTGATATAAAACATAAAAATCAAAGCAGGATGATTCACTAGAGGAACCGATATTGTACAATTCATTCAACATTGATTCGTTGATAAAACGAAGAACCAACATTTCGTGAAGTCATTGATATTTCTAGTCGCACCGCTGCGACGTTCACACTTCACAGCTGCCCAAAACCCGTGTCATACAAAGAATTCCTAACTCAACTTCCAGCTGAACAAAAAGAACCCGGCCACAATGTATGCACACGCGTGTCTCCGTCGCGTCAAATACCACCGTGCCGTGACCACAAAAGAAAAACGCCTCACAAGACGTCCGGCGTCGGCCGATCGAATCAAAATGCGAGCCCACGCTCGCGCTCCATAGAGCCTGAACGCGCGGCGTTTCCCGATCGTCGATCGGCCACCGAATTTTTCTCATAACGCGGAAGCTGACTTCTCCCCCGCTTCCTATACATACCTGGGGGACCATGCCACAACGAAGGATCCCCGCGACCTTCGCATCGATCATTGTCTCGTGCCCTGGTCGACGAAGGAACGTGTAGGAGCTATATGTATATATAAGTGAGAAAAAAAAACATATCCTGCCGTGTATATACGAGGCTCTCATCCCCACGCCTGCGGCACACCTGCCCGCTTGCCGCTCTCGTATATACAACCGGGCCCGAGTGATTATCCAGTCAGTCGAGGGCCAGACTCCGGGGACGCTAGACGCCGACACGCCAAAGCTATATATAAGTGTACGAGACTTTCTTCGTCGGTTTATAAACAGTAACGAGTCCAGCGCTACTTTCACCGAGTTATCGAGATGACGAGACCCATGCTGTTCCTACTCGCTGTGGCGGCGATCGTTGCTTTGGCAAGCGCTACTCGCGTCAACGAATGCGGCAGCGGTAAGTGCATGCGCTATCGGTTGTACCATGTAACGCGATGGTGTTTTTAATGAATGGGAAATGGCATGGAGAGATTTGTGAGAGCTCTTACATATAGCTGGAGAATATTTTAACAGTCACGTAACTTGAAATAATTACGCGAGAGGCGTGTATATATACGCTGTGAGGTTTATGACATTTCAATGATCTGTGATAAGTTGAAAACCTATTAGAGGAGCGTCGAGTGCTTGACGTTAAAGATAGGCTAAAGACAATTATAACCGTATAAGGATTCTGTATATGACTTCCAAATGCATACTTTGTCCATCACGGGGTCGTTGCAATGTTGTTAAGTAGCACACTGTTGAATTAACTTCACTCGCTGGAAAAGGGAACGTGTAATTAAATTAATCGCATTCTGTTCGCACAGTCAACAATCGTTAGGAGCTCATACGGTCAAATTTGTTGCTTTTTATTTTTATTTGCCTCTGATAAACAGTCGAGAATATGCATTTGATCTGGCTTGTTTGGAAAAAGTCATTATTTGCCTTCGAATTTATTCCGTTAGCTTCGGCAAAAGGTTAAATTGCGTTAAATTATAGAATCAATTGAATTGCAAATGACGCTAACGACAAGTACCGATAAAAATAATGATCTGTGTTTTTGCTAATCCAATTTTACATTTTTACGGATAAATGATATGCGTGCCTTTGACATCTATTGATTTAAACGTTTATGAAATATGCTTTGATGATTGAATATTTAATAAATTATTTAATAAATTAAATGTTAAATTTTAAAAGTGCTGCAAAACTTATTAATCTTAATTACAATTGTTTGAAAAAAATAAAATAAAATTTTATTTAATATATGCATCTTTTTTAATTAATATTTGTAAAATGATGATGCATGCATTTAGTTTGCATACGATAACTTAACAGTTATTCGAAAACACATTATATTGCCAACTTGTAGTTTTTTTATACGTTTCATAATCAGCATTTCGAAAATATACCACATTCAACATTTTATAAATGGGTTGTTTTTAATGCGTACGCAACTAACAAGATATCACTTTCTTAATTACAAATGAGTATAAGTTCTTACTTACTTAACTTTCACGTGTAATATTTATCTATAATATCGATTCAGCGTGCGAAACATACGCTTTTTCTTTTTATAAAGTCTTAAGACAGGTTCTGTTAATCTCACCTAGCAAAAACGCCAATTTGCATCAGCGTATATATTATATCCCGCAACCACACTTCAGGCGAATTCCCCCGACAAGTCGAGAAAATTTTCTACTTCAGCAATCCTTCTCCGCCACATTAACTTTTTACCCGTCGCAATAAGCAATTCGCGCAGCCGCAAAACAACGCGCACGCAACATTCTTCTTCGTCCTTTCCTTATTATTCCGTCAAGTAGTAGAGGCAAAAAAATCGTCTCGTACGAAATGCGCATTTCAGCCCGTGAATGCGCACGCGCGCGAGCACAATAATAGCTCGCTCATATATGCAAAATATAGCGATAAAGTATAGCGATAATATGTGTCTCACCTTGACAGTAGCACATCACAATAACAATAATAATAATAATAACAGCGCGTGTCTCTTTATGTTTCTTGCTCTCTTGCTGACCCAAGGCAAAGCAATAGCTGACACGACGCAGGTGCAGATTACCAACTGCGACGCGCCGCCGTGCAAGCTGAAGAAGCGCACGAAGGTCGCGATGGAGCAGAAGTTCACGCCGGACCACGATGTCCCGAAGCTGAGGACATCTGTACACGCTACTATCCTGGGTGTGCCACTACCTTTCATCGGCGTTGATGGCACCGACGCCTGCGGCAAGGTCTTCACCGCTGCGGACGGCAAACCAGCTCCCTGCCCGCTTCAGAAAGGCGTTGAATACATCTACAGGAATGAATTCCCGGTTTTACCCGTGTATCCAACAGTGAGTAGAATACATTAAGAATCCTGTTTTTGCTTTTTTTTCTCCATATACTTTCGGTTTGTGTTCTTTGCTCGTACATTGGTGAGAAATACAAAGAAGACCTATTTTTAAAATAAAAAAACGATTTCGCTTTTCAGAATCTATAAATAATGTTATTTGCATACAAAGACCGTCGATTATTTTGTAACATCATAGTTCACAAAACACTTTTGCCTTTATAAATGTATTCCTTGATCTAAAAATAAAATTTTATGCAAGTGTAACGGCAAGTCTTGATAGTTTTTATCATCAGATATCCACCATATACAGATGCTGGTTTGTGTTACATATGAAAGTTTTGAATTATTATTAGTAGAGCCAGTTGAGATGAAGTTTTTATTATAAATTTTTTGTATTTTCCTAGTAGAAAACTTACACAATACCGTGTATTGAAATGAAGAAAATATAACCATTACATAGTTCATTTAAGCTATTTCTCAGTTATAGCATTGATAAACAATACTAGCTATGCTTATAGCTCGTTTCTATTTAGAACTAGATCATTATTATGTTTCTGAATCATCGTTGTTGTAATTAATAGATAACTAAATTGAAGTATAACGCATATTAAATTACAATTTGAATTTCTTTAGTGTGTTGATGCCATAGAAATTTAATTTAAACTGTTCATGTGATGTTCATTGATAGAACATTTTGTGCGTTTAATCTTCAAAATTTCTGTACAAATATATGTGTGTGTATGTACACCCATCCTTGAGGGATTCTTGCCGAACGTGCCTCCTCAGTTTCAAAATTCTGGAATCCCGTTGGCCGATTCCAATTGAAGGCTAATGGTTACAGTTGAATTGTCGAATGAGATTGCAGGATTTTGAAACTGAGCAGGCACATTCGGCAAGAATCCATCAAAGATGGGTGTACATATATATTTATCACTGATGATTTCTATTGAAATTGTCGTAGTGTTTACTTAAATCTTGCGTAATCTTTTTTGGCATTATAAAAGAAAAATTACTAACGTACATTACAATACGAAACTGGTTTTCAATTAATAAACTCTATTACTTTTGTACTAATCATTTTGGTTTTTATAACTCACTATAACATTTCATTAAATACAGTGAGGTAGTCAGAAATATATAAGGCCTCCTTAGATTATTCTTTTGATTTTGACACCAATTTTACGTAATTACTTGAATGGAAACTTCTTCTTGTTCGCTTTCATGGTTTTAAAAATCCTTACGCTTGAATAGATTTATCTTTGATTTTTTATATTTAAGATAAATATAAATATTTTTATTTCATTATTAAATTATATTTTAATTTTTAAATACTGAAAATTTAAAGCTTTATGTTTATAATAGAGAATATTAATTTTAGTTTATTCATTGAAAAAGATTGAAAATGTTTATGAAATAAAAAAAATTATATTAGCTACTGCATTTACAACTAGAGAAATACGGATATATTTTATATATACAAATTATTGTTCTAGGTCGCGCTGACAGTATACTGGGCTCTCCAAGAACCAAATAACAAACCTCTCACATGCTTCGAAGTTCCAGCGAGAATAGTTTAATAGACTGTTCTTTACGCTACTGAAACAAATGTATCAGTCAGAAAAGTCAACACTTTGATGTCTTCTTTAAAAACATAAATCACCAAATCTTTAATGAGACATTATTTTTAGTTAGCGGAAATGAAGATATTAAGTACTTTATTGTGTGCAAACGTGTGGGAAATGCTTCACGTGCATTTAATTGTAACGTTAAGTATAATAAAATATTTTTGATTTTTTTTATATTTGTGTCAATGTACTTGTAAAAGTCACGCTGTCCTAAAATTTTCCTTGAAGATTATTGTCATTATGAATTAAAATTTGTTCATAAATAGTTTTTATATTTCTTAATTTGTTTCTTTATAGTATTTTAATAAATGGAAAGCTTTGGATTACTTTTTATTACTGCTGTCTTTATTTTATGGCTGTTTTGCTTATCTAAAAGCCAGGTTCCATCATTTTAGTAATGATTCGTCATCTGTACAAGTTTACATAATATTGATTATTCTGAACAATAATTACGCAGCCGCATAATACGTTACTGAGCACATTGCAATATCATTGAAGCGATTAGTTTTCCAGGTAAAAGCTAAATGAACTGTTTGTTATACATAATTGGTAGTTATTTACATAATTACACCCCATTTATTGCAAGATTTATACCAACTTATGCCATTTTGACTGGCTTCTTATAAGCAGTGAGAATAAAGTTATATAGCTAAAGCTATATAGTTTAATAAACGGGTACTTTTCTGATTATGGTTAAAAACAAAAATGATTAAGAAAAAAAATTTCAAATTTAAAATATTTATTGTTTACACATTAAATAGAAAATAAATTTTAGAGAGAAAATAAGATTTTTTTGTTTGATTACTACATAAGTCACAACAGTCGTACAAATTAAAACACAATTTAACAAGTGACAACGTCCAGGTACAATTTGAAGACTGTCTTTGCTCAAAAGTTAATATGTATTTATGTTATTAATTTTATAATACCATAAAAAAACAGTTGCCAATCCATTGACACGTAGCTTCCTCAAACTAATTTATCAATTTTTTTTTTAAATTTGAATGCTAAAAATTAATTTTTCACAACACATCTTTGCTAATGAATTCCCGTAGTACAACTGTTTTTCTTTGTTGCCGTTCTTCGTTGTTCTGTTCGTTTAACAATTTGACTTAATCCAACAAATATCTGTTTCTTTGCTCGTTTGTATATGCTATATAAATATTTCTCCATACTCCAAATAATATGATTTATTTTTTTAATAATGCGTCTATTTACGTGTATTATTTTATGCACATTCCAATATGATGATATGTACGCGTATGAAAATAATAGACGTGGAAAATCATAGAAAACCGTAGAAAATTGTAGGAAATTGTAGGAAAGTGTAGGAAACTGTTGGTTTTCGGACAAAATTCGTACGATTTTGTACATTTTTGTACATTTTTGTATGGTTTTATACATTTTCATACGATTTATCAATTTTCTCAAATTTGTCTGTAAAAACTTAAATGTATGAAAAAGTTTTGTACATTTATTTACGGATTCGTACGAGTTTATATACTTTCATGCATTTTATTACGATTAGTAAATTTTTTGCGTATATAACAAATTTTTCCTATCGATATACAAAACTGTACAAAACTGTACAAAACTGTACGAAACCGTACGAAAACACCGTATTAAACCGTAGAAATTAACCATGTAAACTGTTCGAAAACCAACGCTTTTGTACAGTTTTGGGCATGGTGTGGTTTGTGCACATAAGAATTATGCACATATTTATTGTGCACACTTTAGCATTGGTGTATATCTATATCTATGTGTATACTCCAATGCTAAAGTGTGCACAATAAATATGTGCATAATTCTTATGTGCACAAACCACACCATGCCCAGTTTTGTACAGTTTCTTACGGTTTTCTACAGTTTCGTACAGTTTACTACGATTTATTACACTTGTTTTTTTCCATATGAGTACTCAAATTAAAGCCTTTAGCAACTATGATAGTACCCATACTCTTTCAATCTTCTGAACTATATTTTTATGACTATGTAAGTTTCAGCACGCTCATTACCATCAGAATATTTTTGTAAACATAAAATCCTTTACTTACAACGAGAGTGTACACCCTTCAGGAAACGGTTTTCAGCAGACATTTGAGAGTCGATTTCTGGTATCTAGAAATATAGCTCAGCGTGCCTAATTCCATCTCATAGGTCCTTTTTCTTGACATATAGGCAATCTAAACTCAAACATCTTCTATTTCGTTAAAAAATTATGTCTCTTCTGTTGACTATCACATTGCAAGTATTTATGATATGAAAACGAGCAAAAACGATTATTCGATTACCTAATTTCTCTCTTCTTACAAAAAAAAAAATTTACAGTTTATAACTATTATTAGTTGTTTCTTTCTTCTGATTTATAAAAAAAGGACTGAAACCTTCGTAAGTACTTGTTCTAGTCAAAGGTACTTGAATTCCCTTAAAAGATCTTATCGTATCAATGTTCGATCGTTTAGGTATGTTTGCGTGCCTCACCATAGCGTAGCTATCCTGCTGTAATCGTGCGCGTGGTGCCGACAGGTAAGCTACCGGGAGACAGAGTGAGTGGCGCCGCATGCAGGCTACCCGAGTGCAGTACCTCGGCCGGAGACTGCGACGGCGGTCATTGCGCTCACGCGGACTCTTCGTTTCGGCGCACGTGTTTCACGCTGGCCGAATACTTACCTAGTCAGCTATTTTTTTATATCTCGATAGTGACTTCTCTTTGCTGCTTTACTGATTTATATGATACGCTCGTATAATTATCCGAGACTTTTATTATTCGTAGTGACCGTTTATGAATATTTCCCGAATATGCTATTTTATAATTTAGATTAATTCACACCTTTTATAATTTACTATATTTTACTAATTCATATGTGTGCCGAACAAGGGTTAATTCATGTCTAAAAAAATATTTTACTGATCGGCTTCAAATTTTAACTACTTATTGTATACACTTATCTAGTACAACATTTTAGCTAAAATTTCAAGAGATTATCGTCACTTGTTTTTGAGAAAAAAATTATTTTAGAAAAAAAGTGCGTTTTCGTTCTCCTACGATGACAGGAGTAAAAATCAACCAATCGTCTTGAAATTTGGCACAGAGATAGCATTTCGTCTCTTCGAGTTTGTTGCCCAAAAAAATCCGATTATTACAAATTTTTTTAAATATTTTCAAATAACGTGTTCTAAAAAATGTTAACCACTTATTACACTTATCTAATAGAATATCGCGTTAAAATTTCAAGAGATTATCTTCATTTGTTTTTGAGAAAATAGAAGCTTTCGGTCCACGGCCGTAAAGTTGCAGTTTACGGACCGCGTTAGACGGAGACCGTAAAATTTTACGGCCGTGGACCGAACATTATTTTGCCGATAAGGTAGGGATCTACGTTTGAGTTTTGTGTAACGGACTGAAAACCAAATTACATAATAAAGAATAATGTTAATTATTTAATTATATATGTAAAATTATGTTTACGCATAATTTTATATGAAAATAAAGTAATTAAAATAATGGTTATTTATTTAGCAATGCGATATTTTCCAGTACCAATTAATAACTACGAATTTTTTATTATTAAAAACTAATTTTTACATGATTCAGAGTTTTAAACATATTTTAAAATGCAATTTAGTTCTAGTAAACGAAATACATAATGATTGTATACAAAATTACTTATATGAAACGTTAAATAAAAAGTCTAACTCCTCCAGTCAAAGTTCTACGTCATGAGCGAAAACTCCGACAGAAATAATTTTCCTGTAAATTTATTACAAATCCAAAAAAATAAAAAATGCTTCATCAATAAGTAGATAGTTAAAGATTCAATGCAATTTTTTTGATTTATCTGTATTTTACTTATATTTTTATTTTCATAAAAAATAAGATTGTTTCCGATACTGTACCCAGGCAGGAATGATCTTCTATAATAAAAGTTCAAAAAAGTTTATAACTGATATCAGCAGATTATAAATTCAGAATTTGAGACTTTTATAAAAGTTTTAAACTATTATAAATAGTTATAAACAGTTATTTACTTTTATAAGTTTTTTGGATCGTCGTAAAAATTTGAATCTGATTAGTAAAAAAAGTTAGTAACTGATAATTTTTACGAATGTTTACTAATTTGTACTAATTGAAATTTATAATTATTTGTATTTTGGAATATCCATGTTAATAAAATTTCTTTCTTTCAAAAAGTGAATAATTAATAAACTTTTTGAAACTATTAATAACTATTATTATTAAATTTATAAAGTTTATAACAGATAATAACTTGTTATAGATTGATTTTATGGTTATGCGCCACAGCCCAAAAAAGTAAATAAAAGTTTATTACTGTTATAAACCTTTTTTAGCTATTCATAATAGAAAAAAAAGTGTTGATAACTTTTATAAACTGTTACTATATAGTCTCAAATCCTACCTTTACAAACAGTTATTAACAGTTATAAACTTTTTTTTAAAAATATAAAAAATTATATATTCTTATTAATCATTATTTGTTAAGTTTTATTTCCACCTGGGAAGTATTTCTGCTTTGTTATCGTTGAAATATTGTCAATCTTTCTTCCAAATCGTTTCATACAAATCTGAGCGTCGTTGACTGAAAACTGGAATTTGCGCTCGCACTTCATCAACCACTTTTAAATCTGTAAAATACATATTAAATAATAAATTTATGTATTTCATTTATTTACCTTGTCCAATGATTAGTAATAATTAAAATAGTTGAGAAAGGACCCCGCACACAATGTATGGAAAATAATCATTCGGTCAAATTGGATCAAACTTGGAGAAAAGATAGATCTTGAGGTCCTGAACAAAAGTTCTCATGGGCAAAACCCTCCAAAATTTGACCGAATGATTTTTTCCCATACATTGTGTGCGGGGTCCTTTGACTTCGCACTCTTCGGGAAATCCATTCGAAAGATGATTAGCACGCACCTATTTCTTTGATAATCATATCTTCGATGGCGTCAAGCTGGGCCAAAACCTCGCCCCATGGCGACGTAAGCTGGGTATGGCCCCAAGCAATGTATCCGGGACCTTCGGCCCGTGCCGGCGATACGCATGCCACGTAGAGCTGGTTGTCGTTAGCTCGGCTACGCTGCAGCAACTCCCAGTGCAACGGCCCCGTAGTCATATTGAACGCCGCCGGATACACCAGCATTTGACAGCCGCGATTACGATACAACCTCGCCATCTCCTCAAAACGAATGTCATAACAGATGCCGACGCCGATCTTGCAGCCCTTGGCCTCGAACGTCGTGAGCTCCTCACCGGGGCTGAGAGTGTCGCTCTCGCGAAACGTTATCTTGTCTTTGATGTCGATGTCAAAGAGATGCATCTGCAGTAAATTGAAGTTTTATTATTAAAAATACTCCGTGACCTGCTACCGATTTCGAGCTGAGTTTTATTATAAGTACAAAGTCTACGGTGAACAGGATTCCCAAGGAATATTTATATAAACTTTTTCATGATTCAGAAAATCTGCATTCTAACTTTGTAATAGATTTGACATAACTGCTGGTAAATATATAATATGACAATCTAATGCGTCAAAGATGTGATGTTATGATATCAAGTCCATGCGGAATAGTTTTATATAAATCATTTAAAGTTTTTTAATTCGAATTTTAAAGTAAATTTTTCGTAATTGCTAAAATTTGTGTTAATATTAAATATGAAAAAATCCCAACTGCAGCTTCTATGAATAAATTTGCAAACCGTATAACGTATATAAGGAACATCAATTGTAGGCCATGTGAATTACCGACGCAGATCCCTATCTTACCAGCATTTAAACTTTATATTTTTTTTACATTTAAAATAAAATTTAGAAAAATGCGTTCTTTCAGGTTCTCTCCAAAATGGCATTACGTATACCCGATATTTTCGAATCTTTCTATCCATTAGATTTACGGATTAAATTAACGTACCAAATACGGTTTTGAAATTTTCGAAGCCTTATTCTGATTGATTTCTAATTTCAAAAACATTTTTGGAAAAATCTAATTGATGAAATCATTCGAAAATTTAATAGGGTATATTCAATGCCATTTCGAAGGGTTTGAAAGAACTCTTTTTCCTAAAATTTACGTTTAAGGTGATGTGATACCCACACTATTACTCAATTCTGGGTTCTCGTTTTTCTCCTTCAATTTAAAACTTTTTGAAAAAAAACTCTTTGACACGTTTTAAGTTTAATAAAGAACTATAACGTATCAAAGAGTTTTTTCCTTAAAATTAAAAATTGAATGAGAAAAACGGGAACCCAATTTTGAGTAATAGCGTGGGTATCGCATCACCTTAAGGTGATGCAATACTGACACTATTACCCAAAATTTGGTTCCCGTTTTTCTCATTCAATTTTTAATTTTAAGAAAAAAACTCTTTGATACGTTGTAGTTCTTTATTAAACTTAAAACGTGTCAAAGAGTTTTTTTCAAAAAGTTTAAAATTGAAGGAGAAAAACGGGAACCGAGAATTGAGTAATAGCGTGGGTATCACATCACCTTAAATCTGAAAAAAATAAAATTTAGGTGCCGGTAAGGTAGGGATCCGTGTCGGTGCTTTATACGGCCTTTGTTTTATTACTTTACTATTAATAAAGCAAAATAATCTAACATAAATGTCGACAAAACAATAAGATAATTAAATTAAGAAATTATATTATTCTTAATAGTATGTATTGTATACCTTTCTATGCTTAGCAATAAGTTTTCCCTGAGGATTCCAAACAGTGCAGGTATTGTAAAGTTTTTCTCCATCTCTCTCTGGTATCGTACCACCGATCACGTAGATCTCATTTTTTTTAGCGGCATCGGACAGCGCTTTGCTCGTCTCGCCCGATGGAATGATTTCGGCATATTCCGGAAAATGATCTGTTGCAAAGTAATAATTAGTTTAATACATAATTCATCATTGTTCATAAAATTGTAATTTACCTAGAAAGCATTTTGAATTCAAAATAGCTCAAGAAGTTAATTACAAAATAAAATAACTAGGTATCGAAAATTACATTTGACGTATACCTAAGTAACGCCTTTTTTATAAAAGAAATACAAAACCAATTACTTGTTCCGTAAGGCGAATTAAAACATTCTGGCAAAGTAACAATGTCAGCTCGCTGCTCCTTTGCCTTCGCGATAAAGGAAACTGCTTTATTGATATTTGTTGCCTTGTCTTTGCTCACTAATGTTTGGGCTAAAGCTAATCGAAGAGCTGAAGGATAAGATTATCGTTTATGAATAATTACATTTTTTAAGATTTTAGAAATTTTCATTTATCTTATTTTACTTACTCAACATAGCTCGAACGGTTTGACGTGCAAAGTTAATACTTCGCATCATTATAAGGTTATGTTCACTATGTAAAGCAAGTGCTTTAGACATTCTTCACTATTTGATAAGATATTCTCTTATCAAGGACAACTATTAGCAATGTAGAGAGACTAATTAGTTCATAAGTAGGGTGACTACACCAGTATTGGAACAGTCACCAGTTAATGAACATTTTCTTTATATATGTGAAAATATCAAGCTTTCTATGTATTGTTTATCTAACATGACGATAATTTTCGAATCCTTGAAAATTTTCATTTCATTTTATATAAAGATTCTGCATAAAAGAAATTATCTTGTTAAGAATAAAATCATAAAATCGCCGCTATTAAGTGTTTCTTCAACGGCGATGTATTCCTTCACTGGTGAAACGTATTTAGATACTAAGATTGCATGTTCCTTTACTGGTTTTTAGGAGATATTTACAGATTTTCCTGAAATAAAATTTTTACTTTGATTCTTTATTCAAAATTTGCTCACCGATGTAAAGTTTGAACATTTTAGAATATAAATTTCAAAATGGTTTTACTTTTAATCCATTTTTAAAACACTTAATTAAATAACAAAAGTTACAATTTCCTTATTCGTTCCTTCACTGGTGAAGTAATCCTATTTAATTAAGAAATCAGTGCTACGAATTTCCGTAATACATTTTTTTATTAAAATATTTTTCATTTGTGGAATACTATTTCGTTTCAGGCGTTTAAACAAATTTCTTTTGATCAATTAATTAAAAAAAGTTTAAAATCGATAAAAAATTACACCTAAATTTACAACAACATGACATAAATAAATTTTTGTCGATTCCATTACATTTATAAATAATATCTGTACAAACATTTGTTTTCATCCTAAATAAATTGCAAAATATGTATATAAAGTGTCTGCAAATGAAAAAATTCATTTAATAAATCCATAGGATTTTTATACAAAATTATATTCACTGTCTTGGTGAATAACCTCATGATCGATCCCTTCTGTGGTTTTTTGATGTGTGACTCCGAGATCTAGATCTTCTGTGACTTCTCTGTCTAGCTCTGTCCGAAGAATTATCATAATCAGATTTTTTATATCTAGATTTTTCACGTTCTTTATCTTTCTTTCTATTCTTTCGGCTTGATCTTTCTGAAGAACTATCTCGATTTTTATGTTTTTTTGACTTTTTAGATTTTCTTGATTCTTCTACACTGCTACTTGATGAATCTCTTTTTTTCCTTGATTTCCTATCATTACTACTATCCTCATCAGAAGTATGTTTCTTCTTTTTTGACTTTTTCTTTGATTTTTCATCATCACTACTATCTTCAGGAGATTGCTGCCTTTTCTTTTTTGGCTTCTTTTTTTGTTTCTGTTCCTCATCACTACTATTAGATGTCTCTTTTCTCCTTGATTTTCTATCTATGCTACTATCATCACCAGAAGATTTTCTCTTCCGTGACTTTTTTTTCTCGGTCTGTTCTTCATCACTACTTTTAGATGACTCTTTTCTTTTTCTGGAATTTCTATCTGCACTCTCATCATCCGAAGATTTCTGTCTTCTTTTTTTTAAATCTTTTTTTGATTTTTCGTCTTTTCTACTTTGATGGCTTTCATCTTCGCTGTTTCCAATATTCTTTGAAGACTTATATTTTGGTTTGTCATTTGTAATGATCTCATTTTTTATATATTCTTCATACCTTTTAACATCTAGAATTAATTTATTAAAATATTAAAGGCTAAGCCTACTATTAAATGTATTTCAAATTTATGTTATCAAAGGGACTTTTAAAATACTGTAGCAAAGCTCTAAATACATAAGTATGTAACTACTACTAAAAAATTATTTATAAAATATTGTTATCTTTGATACGAATATTTGATCAAATTAAACTAGATTTAGAAAAATATTTGTATGAAATTATATCCGATAAAATGTTATGATGAAACATGATTATACATCAAACAAAAGCTGTGATACTTTACTGAAAGTTTAACTGAGATTTAAAACATAACATAAATCTATTTTTTTATTAACCTTTAAAGGACGGGGATTTGGGGTTATTGATCTCTCTAAGAAAATGCATAAAAAACATATCTGATATTGGGGTATTCTCGTGGCTGAAGTGACTACCACGGGTCGAGCCACTATAGTGGCTTTCCCATCCTCTAAAGGTTAATAGACTAGTAAACATTCGTTATGCAAGAGAGACCTTTCTTTAAAATATTTATTGTGAAATTGCATTAGCAATTTAAAAATATTTTAATTTACCATTAAGTACTTTTAAACACTTTCATAATAATTTAAAAGTCCCTAGAAATTAATACTTTATTAAACTCACTTAAGACTTTGGCATTTTGTGAATATTCTGAAGAAGTCACTGGCTGAACACACAATTCATTCATGGAAATTACTTCGCCTTTAAGTGCTAACTTCAAAATAATTCTTGCAGCATCTTCATCAAACCCTTCAACCTGTCCATAACTATTGCTATGTTTCCCTGCTATAATTTTCACATAACAACCTTTGACAAGTCTTAATTGTTCTTCTTCTTTAGATTTCGCTTTTGCATTTTTTATAGCTAATTTATCTGCACCTAAACCCATTCCTTTTGGACGTAATTCTGGTATAGCTGGTGGAACAACCCTTGAAAATTGATAAAATAAATTATTATATATTTCGTATCATAATAAAGATTTTGAATGTTCTATATTTAACCTAATGCTTTATATGGTGTAACAGCATATACTTAAAACATAATTACTTACTTTTCATTCTTGCCGATTCCTTTACCTGGTTCCCATCCCATACCTCGTAACATTGCCATGCCAAATGCATCAATTGGAATTTGTTCGTAGTCTTCTAATGTTGACTGAAGTTATTTAAAAAAAAAATACTTTATAAATTTTTGCAAAATGTTTCATGATTTAACTGAAGTAATCTGAAAGTATTTGTAACATACCTCTTCTTTCCCTTGCAAATCATCATCATTCGTAATGGGTAAAGCAAATACTTTTTCCTGTTTGTCTTTATTTCCATCTGATTTAAGATCAGCAATAATTTCACGAGCAGCCTGTTCCTCTAATGTCAGTGAGTTATTGTCAACAGGCTCCTTTTTTATTTCAATAGCTTCCATAGGCTGTGTGTTTTCATTAGTAGCATCACCATTGGATACGTCTTCAACTTTTTCTTGCTTAATTTCAATACCTTGCATAGGTTCATCTTTGACCTTGTGTTCAGTTGCTTTTGTTTCAAATATATCAGCATCTACTTTATTAATAATTCTATCGTGCCAGGTTTTTGTACCAAGTAGTGGAATAACAAGCGGTTCATCTTTTTTCTCTTCACCCCTGTAAATTAAATAGGTAAGGTTATACTTGCACTTGAGTCATTCATTTTTTGAAAGCTTAAAAAGATATTATTTTAATAAAGAATAGATGTTTCTAAGTAACAAAACATAATATTACACTAGATATTCTAAACAACATATAGGTTAGGTTCATCGTAAAGCGTCATCTATAAAATTCATCATATTAAATTACGTACCCTATTATTTTAATGGATTTATCATCAACACATTCGATATAGTCAACTTTGGCTTTCTCCTGTGCCGCCGCATTTTGCAAAACTGGTTTTTTGATAGATTTTGAAAAACCAAAAGAAATCTTCTTTCCCTCCCCAGCCATATTGCAAATGCAACACATCAATTTATATTTACGATTTCATAAGTTGGTATTGACGTAATTTCAGAAAGCAGGGCCACCAACATATTCCACAAACACGCGGTATTTTTTAAATATATTCATAGTAGAAGAAAATATTTTCAGGGAAAAACATTGTAATTACTAAAAATATGAAATATATAAATAGCTACTTCTTGATTTACATAACAAAATAAATATTTTTTATAGATGGCTTAAAAGCTTACAATTACTAAAATTTTAATTTCATACAATATAGTCATAAGTGATAATGAAAATTGCAGTTAACTATTTACATAATACATTAAGTATATATTTTTCTTAAAATGTATATTTATATTCGATGAATCATGATATCAATAACCAAATAGACGAATACATATATAATAAATAAATAAAAGTAAAATAATACAAATAAAATTATTGCACGGTTTTATTTTATCATTAATTTTAATTAATTTATACGTACTTTGCACTTTTTATGAATGATATCTTACAGTATAACTTGAAATTTTAAGTGTAGATTGATGATAAATTTTTTCTACAACAATTCAATAGTAATAGTGTAACTGATCGTTAAAAGCATCATTATATCTCATTAAAAAATTTCACACATACAGCAGTCCATAGCACGAGTTTTTCCTCTAGTAAAACTGGTTATGGTGTTGAAAAAAAAGCAACGGTCTCGTGGAAACGTTATGTGTGCGTTGTAGTAGGGGTGAGAGCGTGGCATAGGTAACACATGTAAATGATGAGCGCGGCGTGAGTTCGGCGTCAGTCATCGTAGACAACTCGAACAGTCAACATAGGGCGGATGACAAGACTACACCATGTTAAGGTCAGGATTTATTCATTATTTTAATTTATAGCCAACTTTTCACTTAACTTTTCACATTTTTCACTGTGCAAAACTATATGTATGGATACTTCTACTTTTAGAATCTATAATATACTTACTAAATCTTTTACAAAATTTTTTAATTAACGGTCGTTAAAAAAACATTTCATACTATTAGTTTTTATTTTGTATTTTTTTTTAAATTATGATAGCTACATTTTAATAACTTTATGAATTTTCAAACCTGATATACTGATTTCGTATCATTCAATACACACACACACACACACACACACACACACACACACACACACACACACACACACACACACACACACACACACACACACACACACACACACACACACACACACACACACACACACACACACACACACACACACACACACACACACACACACACACATATGCAATTGTTAAAATTATGTACAAATGAATATCCCAGTTTTACTATTTAAATTAATCTCTATGAGATGTTTAATTAATTTATTGAAAGAACAATACTATACCTATGTAATAATTTTTATTAAATATTTGCAATCATTTGTCACAGTAGACATAAGTAACAGTGCTTAACAAATTATTTGTAATTGTTTTATAAGAGTGTTTGCATTGTCATTTATGAGAAAATTTCAGAATAACTTTTAACTTTTTGGAAACCGCAAAATTTCGCATCATTGCCAAATTTTTAAACCTTTTTCTTGATACCAAAAGCTTTCATTTAAGCCCTGGTAGATCGATGTGGCATGAAAAATATTCCAGATTTAAGAATTTTTATTATCTATATCTTCAAAAAATCTTTTATCTTCTTGAATATTGGAAAATAAAAACTCTTATATCTGAGCTATTTTTCATGGTACATCGATTTACCAAGGCTTAAATAAAGCTTTTAATATAAAGAAAAAGCTATACAAATTTGGCAATGATATTTTTCTGATCGAAAAATAAATAAAAATCACCAAAAATTTTCGACTTTTCGCTCTTTTTGTAATTTTTCGTAAAAAACTCTTCCACTTCCATAATACAGAATTTCTTTTTAATTCCTCTATTGAAAAATGAGCATTTTGAGCTTTAGTTCAATCATGTGCTTTGTAAAAAGCTTAGGTTACAGCCTTTTGAATCCGATATTTTGCAGTTTCCAAAAAGTTAAAAGTTCTTGAGATTTGCTCTTATACATTGAGCTGGTAAAATACTACGGCAACTGATTACAATTATTTAAATTATATTTTCAATAAATGAAACTTGTTTAAAAGTGACTATAAACAGGATCGATTTGTATAACAATTCTTTTGTAAATATAGACGAGACTAACGAAATTTGCGAAAGTCCCCTTTTTATTACCAAGTTTGCCAAGTTCCGTTGTGAGCGACACTGTTAACTGTATACCAAGGATGATAACTGCGAGTCTTATGAGAGGATAACGGGTAGATGTCGGTGTGATCCTAGAAAGATTCGTTCCGCCATCATAATGCGTGTCTATCCTTCTATCACTTACTAATCTGCTACTCTTCTTCAACACTGTACATGACCTTTTCATAACTGTGCGCACTTTACCGCACAATGATTAAACGATTTTTCTATCCCATATTCGCGTTTTATGCATATTCAAATAAATCCATACTGCTTGAAACGTAATTATTACGTGTTATTTAACTCGTGAATTTTGACCATAGAGATATATTTTTTTATATTTATATAAGTTATTTATTATATCTTTAGAGACAATATATAAAAATGATATTTAGTACTGTCAATATAGACTGTAAAATGTATATTATTAAAAAAAGATATCTTTTACCCTATAACTTTTTATGTACGTTTACGGCTTATTAATACGAATAATAAAATTCGTTATATAAAATTTTAATTAAATAGTTATAGTTTTCATACAATACTAAACAAATGTATACGTTTGTCTTCAAAAATAATTTGCTTAATAATTCACATATATAAGTAATTCATCAAAAATCTCATTCATGTTAATTTGAAAACGAAAATGATAACACAATAAGGTATTATTCATTACTGATACATAGATATGAATTTTACTATGGATATCAAATTACGTGTATGTAACGATACGAAAGAAAAGTCTGTAACCTCGTGCAAATCAAAAGTCTAATGACAATGTGTTTTCGCGATAGATGACGAAAAATTGTGAAATTACGGAACATTCGAATTAAGTCCTTCCTGTGCCTCTAAACGTTTCTTCATCGATACGATGGCTCATTAACCATGTGTTAAAAAAAAGATTTCGTGTGCCGCAGTATCGTGAACAAAATTTCTATACACGCGCGTCCTCGATACCGTGACGCGTCATGCGAAATTTGAATGAAAATTCACGACAATGAAAGCAATAGAGAAGAGATAGCGGAGAAAGAGGTATACTTAATATAAGTGTGAATACACAATTTCTAATGAAAAATCGCTTAATTGGAAGCACGTCGAGATCGCATGTACCGATTCAATTCAAATTCAGAAAGTGGCTTTCATTAAAAACATGTTTTTTCGGTTAATTTGGTGCATGAAAACGTACTAAGACATTAAGATTACAAAGCCATGTCGACATTAACAGCTAATTTAATTAATTTAGGATTCTGTAATTAAACAATTTTAAACAATTAGTGCAGACAATTTCCTCGAAAAGACTTTACCATTTATAAAATTTTGAGATTTTTATTTTAAAACAAATGTTAAACATTTCACTCTAAATCTATAGGTCAAGTCAATCAAATCAGATCCTGTTATTAATTTGATTAATATAGTTAATCATAGAAACATTCTAAATTATTTCCTTCGCCAAAATTTATAAAAGAAATTCAATAACACCCTCTATAATTATAAACTTCACAAAAGTCATACAGCTCATGATAATACACTGAATTAAACTTTTGTAATATTCTGCGATCGCGATAAGAGCTAACGTAACAAAATGTAAGACTACTATAAAATATATTCCCCGAATCGTATAACGACACTCGCGGCTTTACATAATAGATGCCGCCAGCTCGTTACACCTGTATATCCGTGTGCACAGGACAACATATCCGCAGCATAGCTTTGGTCTATAAAACGCGCGACTCCGTGGCGATGACCGGACAAACGCCGGATCCCGCCGGGTCTCGCCGGAACTCGGAATAATAGCGCGGAAGCACCTATGGGAAATTATATTTGTCACGGAGAATCGGCGCCACCGCCACCGCCTCGCGTGCGCGCGGGGGGAGCTCACGCACGCACACACGCATCGCCGATCGGATCTGCACACGCGGACACCGGAAGGAAGATGCACGGGGCACTAACCGAGGGGGGGGGGGGCTATTGTTGTCCTCCGCGACGCGGTTTCGGTAAAAAGCTTTCGAAGGGAGAAAGAGAGAAAGAGAGAGAAAGACTGGTGTATGTGTCGTTCACCCGAAATTTTCACGCTTCGAAAGTTATTTACGTTTGTCTAGGCGAAAGTATGCATATATGATGTGTCAATGCGTGAAATTGTACCTTATTATACTATTGCAGTACAAAATATTGATACACTGAGAGAAATGTTTAGGAAAATTTACTATAAATGTAAGAAAAATTACTATGTTCGATAGGAACTTTGGGACAGACTCGAATTATCATAAAATTTACTACAATTTATAGTAAAAATTGCTATGTACATAGTAAAAATTACTTAAAACATAGGAATTTTTATTATAAATTGTAGTAAATTTTATGATAATTTAAGTCTGTCCCACGATTACTATAAATATAGTAATTTTTGTTACACCATTTTTCTCCGTGTAGCAAAAAGGTTTAATAATTCTGAAGAATATTAGGCAAAATATTTTTGGCTTATTTATAGCAAAATATCCGCGTAGCTTTTGTAGACATCCGTAAAACCTGTACTTAATTAAAATTTTAATCGGTATAAACATATTATAAAAATGAAGAATTAGGAAAATATAAAAAATTTTATAGCACAAGTCTATTTCTGTATTAAAAAAAAGGCCCCCTCACAACCCAACCCAAGAAAATAAATGTTCGATTCTCTTTTTACAGACTGAAAATCAAGTTCACTCTGCCATTACTGGTGACGCTGTGCATTAGCGTTACCGGTACTACGGCAACATCCGGCGTCGGCGTGGCGTGGGACGTATCCCCCGCCGACCGTTCCGATTACTACCCCGTGAACCATCTCAGCTGGCCGCGCTTCGATGACTCGCCCTTCGTGACGCGCACGATCAGCGGTACCGGGCCTCGCCTCTCACCCGGCAAAAAGTACGCCCTGGCTGCAGCGGACCACGATGACGACGGAACAGCGAACTTGGGGCTGAGGCGCGTACGACGCGATGCCAATCCTGAGACGACGATGGAGAAGATCACCGGCTCGAAGAACATAAGGGAGGCGAGGATGAGCGCGCCGGAAACCTGGTCGAAGCAGCCACTGTCCGTTCAGTTCCGCAATCGTCCGAGTCTGGATCAACTGGTGCCCGATAACTATGAGAACATCGGCGGTAGCGACGAGGCAGCGAATTTGCCGCCGCCGATCAGAGCTCATTACGCGCCGAAGGCTGATTTCGTGACCAGCGGACGGGGACGTAGTATTGCTGATGAGCGAGTTCCTGTGCAAGGTCGTGTCGCTCTGGAGGGAAGAGGTCTGCCTCCGTCCGAAGGCCGTGAATCGCGGGATATGCCGATTGCTCGGTCCTATGACGAGTACGATGTGCCGATCTTTCGGAACATCGTGCGGGAGCATGACTTTGATGTTCAGATTCCACGCAATTATTATTATCCCAATCGTTTTAGATCTCAGGTAAAAAAACATCGACGTTTTAGCTCATATTGATTAATTACGCACGCGGATACCAATTATGAGAGCGGGTATTTATTCTTTTTTTTACATTAAAATAATATTCAAACCGAGCAACCAAACGATATTTTGATGTGTTCTTTTTAAGTCGTACTTATTGTGTAACTTGGAGCTTTTGTGAAAACGTTACATTTCATGGGACTCGATCTATATCTTCATGTTAAACGTTACAAGTTTCGTACGGGTGAACGTTTTTTTAGAACTTATAGTATAGAAATTACATGATATCATAATATTATTTGTAAGCGAACTCCATTCGAGCAAGTAAACTTGAGTGAGCGATGAATAATTAGCTAGTCAGGAACTAATTAGATTTTAAACTAGTTTTGTAACTAATGACTCAGTTGAAATTATTTTAATTTTGAAGCAGGCGTAACATTTTTTTATTACATGTATTATTAAATTAGCATCCACGTTTTTTGAATTCATCATATTTTAACTTTATAGAGAGACTATTATTATCGAGGTGAAGGAAGTAGAGGTGGATCAGTCAGTCCTTACTCATACGATCGTTATAGAGATGAAGATGAAGATTACGAATTATACAATAGATACAGACCAACACCAAAACCGAAGAGAATCATCTATTACGCGACATTACCCGAAATTGTGAGGAAACCAGTAGACCTGCGGAATTACCAGAGGCCTTACGATCCACTGGTGCGTGGACCAGAGGCACAGCAAATTGAGCCGGATAGGAACAGAGTGGCGCCAGCTACAGCCGAGCCTAGTAGGAGACCGTTGCGTTATCCTTACGACAACTACGACAACTATGTAAAGAGATCCAGCTACTATGATCGAAGGAGACCGACATATGCTGCAGGTAAATGTTTGTTGAATATAACACCCGTTACCTTCGGTAAATGCATATTTATAGATTTAACAAAATAACAAAATATTATGTCGTTAAATTTAATCATGTTCTATATATATATATATAAATTATTCATTAACTGAGTATAATTTTTACAATTTCAAGCTGTCCTATGGATGCCACTGGTTTTCTTGAATACGAAATTATATTTGTGAAACCAAGCTTTAAAAGTTTTATCAGCATAGTCATCTCTGATTGTATAATAATGTTAATAAAAATAAAAGTTTTACAACGTGTTAATAAATATTCTATTTTTTTCAACAATAACAGTTCTTTGATTCATACTATTTGTTCCGATTACATAGTTAATGACAATTAAAATATATACATATTTCTCATTTATATCATCCAGAATATGGAAACTAAAAATATTTAATAATAATATTAAATGTTACAAATGTACAATTTATGAATCTAAATTCCTTTGAAAAACAATAGAAAATTATTAATTACATTAATATAAATGAAAAATCTTTTTACATTCACTTAACTGTTTTGAACTTGTAAATAGTATAGAAACGAATTATTTTTAGATGAAGATCGGCCAAGAGATCAGGACAGAGCAAGTTTCAAAGAAAAAATGCGCAGCGATGATCGTAAATATGAGAGTCAACTAGCACGTTTAGGTAATGATCGTCGACTTCCGTGGCCAGTGCAAATTGGGACAGAAGTTAACGTCAAGGAGAACGAAAGAATACCAGGGAGAAAAATTTTCGGTCAAATAGAAGGTCAAGGTTATGACAGGTATGAGGGATCTAGAATTAAGAAGACTTCAGGAACCGCTGATAGAAAAGAAGATACAAACGTTGATAATAACAATAATAGTAGTAGCAGTGATAACAGTAGCAATTAGATGTATTTATATTATTTATTATTAGAAATATTATAAATTACTTTAGGAATATTAATTTAATGTTTCATGTTCAACCTCTTTTTAAATAAGACTTTTCTAATACTTGAAATATTATATCCAATTTATGTTAGTTTGTAGAATATGCATACAAAATTAATAAACGTTTGAAAAATATTTAGAAAGAGGTTAATTTAAGCTACAAAAAACAAGGTCTAATGAAATATATTATATCAAGGGCTTTTTGAATTCAATATCATGCAGTGCAATATGATTAATACTTTTTTTTCTTATAAGATGCGTATATTGTTATTTGATAAGACAACACATATATTTCCATCATATAGGTATTCGTAAAGAAAATCCAAAAGCAAAATTTTTAGTGAGTACTTTAAATTGTTTTAAAGTTACGTATATATTATTAAAAATAACTGCTCTTTTAGTATAATTGTAATGTATAGAAACAACTGTGAATGCGTTATTAATATTTCTAATTTTTAATAATAATTAAAAATCTATAATAAAATACTACCGTATCTTATTTCAACAGATTTTGATGAAAAAACTGTTTTATTCAAAAGTTTTCTTTTACGAATACGCACATGGACTGATAAATATTTAGAATAAGTTATAAAAACAAATTCTGAAGTGACACTTATGTTGTATAAGCTTGTAAAGATAAACACAAGAATTAAAAATAAATAACTTATTATACATATAACGAACTGTATTAATTAAATGATTTAAATTACTCCGAATAAAAAATTATAATTTATTTCGTATTAATATTCAACTATACGTGATAATGCAGAATAACAATGATAACATAATGAATTCTTCTATTGCATCATGACCTAAATATGAATAGTAAATTGTTACAATTTTATATAATTTGAATGCTGACGTAGACAAATAAGCTAATATTAAATTTTTACTATGCTGCTTTTAAATCCATAACAAGTACTTTTTCAACCTCGGGGCGTTAAAGTCGACTTTTGATGCCGGTTTAGCCAAAGTGCCTAATTCTCATTCTAGAGCAAGAAATCGACAATTTCTCGCGCGCTTAGCATGCACAAATAGTCGATTTTTACGCTCTAGGTTCAAAAGATATACGCAACACGGGCACGAGAATCAAGTACTTTGCGCCCTTGTTACGTAATGCACTTGCGATGTGGCGACGTGCACCCCAGCGAATATTGATGCCTTACCTTTGGCCTTATGGTGACTTGGCCCGTCGTACAAGTCGGGCGTTAGCCCCCACGTCGCCACACACAAATTTGAGCCTTGGCCGGCTCGTCTATTCGGGATGAGTTGGGAGTCGGGGCGGTTATTTGGATTTAGGAGAAGGTGGGCACTCAAAAACCTACAATAGTTTACAAAGAGACGTCGCACAGTGGGCTGAGAGTACAAAAAAATGCACGAAATGCTTGATTCACTCGAATTTCGTACAAAAAAGAATTGTATACCGATGGATCCCTTCGTTTTAATCTACTTTTTGAGATAGCATTTCCCTCGAATGGTCGACATGCGTTTATGAACATGTTGTGGTTGCAGTTTTACCGTGGGCGGGTCGCGTATTCGAAATCTTTAGCGTTTTATTATGTACGGAAATGATCAAGAATACTTCATATTGACAGATATTTTGTTATTTTTGCAATTTTTAGTGTAATTCGCCCTTCATAATGCTTGAAATTTTTTTACTAAAACTAGTATATCATAATATATCACTTAGCTGTTATATAAAAAAATTCTTTTAACGTTTTAAGGAGGGTTTTCGCAAAATCAAAACCAATATTTTTAAATAAAATTGAAATACGTGATAAATAATGATTATTCCAATCTCTGTGCGAAATTTCAATTTAGCTTGACGAAGAATAAAATGAGTATGACATTAATAAAGATCGAGTTTTGAGGTTATATTGCTATACAAAGCCTTATGCGATAGCGCGATTTCGAATTCGCGACCACACGGTTAAACTGCAACCACACATGTTCATAAACACATGTCAACCATTCGAGGGAAATGCTATCTCAAAAAGTAGGTTAAAACGAAGGGATCCATCGGTATACAATTCTTTTTTGTACGAAATTCGAGTGAATCAAGCATTTCGTGCATTTTTTTGTACTCTCAGCCCACTGTGCGACGCCCGGCCCGCCGTACCTCACATAGTACGTAACGAGCACGCTCGGTAATTTACTTATAACTAACCTACTAATTCCTAACTATTGAGTCGGATGCTGAGCGAGCGCAGGTCGCAGCGGTTTCTCGTGCAGCGTTGCCGTGGATCGGCAGGGTCCTCCGCTCTATGTCAGGTCTGTTAAAGGAGGAACCCCAGTGGAAATTATAAAATGTATCAAAATGTACCAAAATGTATCAAAATGTATTAAATCAAAAGGTATCAAAACGTATCAAAAGGTATTAAAGTGTATCAAATTGTATGTAGAGGTTGCATTTCGTAACTTTTGGAGAACACTTTGATATCTTTTGACACCTTTTAATACATTTTGATACATTTATATACAAAATCATTTTTTGATAAAAGAAAAAATTTATTGATGAAAGAAAAATTTAGACACGCTCTAGTACACTTATATATATTTTAATACATTTTCATACCTTTTGATACATTTTAATACATTTTGATACATTTTGACACATTTTGACATATTTATGTACATTTTGATACCTTTTAATACCTTTTGATACCTTTTCATACATTTATGAAAAAAATATTTTTTTACATTAAATTATTTTTACATTCTCATACATTTTTGTACATTTAGAAACACTTTGACATATTTATGTACATTATGATACGTTTTAAATATATAGAAAATAATAAAAATAATATTTTAAATATATAGGAAATATATAGAAAGGTATCAAAATGTATCAAACGGTATTAATGAATATTTGTTTGTATAAATGTATAGAAATGTATCAAAATGTATCAAAATGTACCAAAATGTATACAAATATATCAAAAGGTATCAAAATGTATGAAAAGGTTTTAAGATGTACCAAAAGGTGTTAATGTGTTTAATAGAATGATAAATAAATTAATATTACATTTTTTAATTTTTTTGAAAAGGTATCAAAATGTATCAAAAGGTATCAAAAGGTATTAAAGTGTGCTACAAAAATTACGAAATGCAACCTCTATATACACTTAGGTACACTCTGATACCTTTTGATACATTTTGATATGTTTTCATACATTTAAAATTTCCACTGGGGAAGAGAGAAAGGCGTCCGTCCCCCTCACACGCTACGCGTGAACCCCTATGCTTCGGAAAGTGTCGCGGTGCGCGTACTATGTTTAGCTACTATCTTTGTGTACGTATGTGTATGTGTGTTGATGTCTTAAATATTTAAGATGAAAATAATTTCAATATATACTCTTTAGAATAACGAAGATTTGAATGAAATACGTTGATTAGAGCAAGAATAAACAATTTATAGATTTTCTGAACCTTTCCGGTTTCATGCGAACCTTGAAAAATTAACCTATAACATAATCCTTAACGATGATTTATGAAATTTTATCTATTATTATAAAGATAGAAGAGATGCTGATAGAAAAATAAAATACATAAAAATGCATAAGGAATCATTGAGAAAGCAAGTATAGTATAATATCAGTTTGTTAGATTTTTTTTAAACCTTTATCAACCATTACGAAAGTTTCTGGATTGTTATGAACCTATACAAACTATACTGAAATCGATCGAATCTCAATAAAGTTTTTCCCTTTATCATAATATATAATTAATTCTAATAAGATTATCGTTTATATATAAAATGATAATAACACATGAAGTATTTTTTTTATTTAAAACTTTATTATTGAACTTCAAAATTATTTGGCATAACACCAACATATTTTACGATTCTTAATAAATATTGGAATAAATATTAATAATCTTGGGCATTTGTTTCGAACGATTCCACGGTTACTAATAGCCAGAAACATGATGGTTCGCCGAAGTCCTGAATTGATCGTAATGATTCATTATACTTCAACAAGGTTCGGAACCTACTAATAATAGCCAGGAACATGATGATTCACCAAAGTCCTGAATTGATTGTAATCATTAATTATACTTCAACAAGGTTCGGAACGAACCAACTAATCCTGAATAAATATACCAAATTATTTCGAAACAAATCTTAATAGATCGGAAAGGTTCTAAAGAGATCATCAAAATTCATTACAGTTTACCTCCATATCATACAAGTATCGAAATTATAACTCAGATGCCAACACCCGTTTTAGAGTAATGGCTAAGGCGCTGGACTAGTAAGCTGAGGACTCAGGTTCGAATCCCGATGACATCGAACATTTTTTAATTACTTTATTTACAATTTCAAGCTTTCTATAATTTAATATTCTTATAAATTATATGTTATAAATTAAACAAAATTAATTTCAATCACAATATATAAATTATTAATAAACATTTAAATAAACATTAAATTGGGCATGACGTTATATTTCGCGCATAATTATGCGCGAAAATCAGGATAATTTTTTTTTCTGTATCCCTAATATTATTTGTTGACAACTATTATTTATTAATAAATAATCGTTATTAATATAAATATAAATTTAATTTAAACAAATAACGATTTTTTTTCGTGAGAAATTAATTAACAGCACTAAATAAATGTTTATGTAGGTTTCCCTACGGCTTATTTCATGACAGTTCCGAACGGTTCCATCGGTTAATAATAGCCAGAAACATGATGGTTCATTAAAGTCCTGAATTGATCGTAATAATTCATTATACTTCAACCAGGTTCGGAACGAATCAACCAATCCTGAATAAATATACCAAATTATTTCGTAACAAATCTTAATAGATCAGAAAGGTTCTAAAGAGATCATCAATATTCTTAACAGTTTACCTCCATGACAGTTCGGAAGAGTTCGGAAGAAATTGGTTCCAAAAACCGGAAAGGATCGGAAAGGTTCCTTAGATCCGGACATTTCCGAACCTTGATCATTTTTACCAGGGAATAGTAGAATATAATCATGACAGCAATGTGGTTGCAAACTATAGTCTGCTACTATATCTCCAAAAAATGATTGACAGACTAAATCCGGCACTATTACTCGGACCTTCCCGCATCAAAATTGTTAGTTGTTTTTTTCATTTTTTTATTTATTTTTTTTCTTTGTAATATTTTCCTCTATATTCTTTCCTATCGAAAGAATTGCAATAATATTTTGAATCTCTTTTTCAAGGGATATCAAAAGCAAGGTAAGCCTTGTTCATTTGACCATCTAAGAAGAGTTCGTCGAACAGTTGAGTCTCCCGGCCAGTCCGCCGCATGGCAGGAAGCGTCGGTAGCGCTTTTACTTCCATAAAAATCCGTGTATAAGAGTTGAACTTTGAAGTTGAGTTATTCCATAACCGAGTTAACAACCGATCTGAAATTTCGCACACTTATAGGAAATGAATCGAAGAACAACAATATTAAGTTTTTTGGAATGATGTAACCATTTTCATTTGGGTAGCCAACCTCCTTAGGCCCCTGCCACATAAGCACGTATGCATCCGTATGTACGCGTATGCATCCGTACGCACATGCACACATCTCGTACAGGCGCGCGCGCTCACTTCTCTCATTGGTTGGGAGCGAGCTCAAGCTTTCGACGACCAATGAGAGAAGCGAGCGTGCGCGTCCGCACGAGATGTGTGCACGTGCGTACGGATGCATACGCGTGCATACGGATGCATACGTGCTTATGTGGCAGGGGCCTTAAATGTGCCCCGACTATACGTACTTACCGCGTTAGGGACTGTCCACATAACACCATGTCATGCCTTCCATTCCTGCGGCTGATTCCGGAATTGATTCGTTCCACGGTCCGTTCTATTCCGTTTATCTAGGCTTGCGCATCGTTAGAAGGGGCGGTCCACAAGCTTCCGCACGCTCCACCGCCACCGCCACCGCCACCGTTGTAGTTCGTGTGTTTCACTGCGTTCCAATTTTCTTAAGGGTTCTATCTTACCGATCCAGCATGATATGGATGCTGATATGGATGCTGATATACATGCTGGATCGGTAAGGTAGAACCCTTAAGAAAATTGGAACGTAGTGAAACGCGCGAACTACAACGGTGGCGGTGGCGGTGGAGCGTGGAAGCTTGTGGACCGCCCCGAATGCACTCGTATTCGCTCCGTGCATATCCCGTGGCGACCCCTGGATGCGACACTTGGTGTCGTGAATCGGTCACAGCTCTCGCACGATAGCATTGACTTATACACTGTAAAAACCCCTTGTAGATTTATAGAGGATTAATAAAATTTTTCCACTAGGCAACGGTAAATTCACTACTTTGAAAGTTTTATAATTACAAATTTCATGAATATTTTACTATGTTTTTTGTAAAATCTGAACTACATTACAGCTACATTGTAAAAATACTACATTGAAAGTAGGTAATTAAAGTGACCATCATTGAAAATAGTAAAATTCATTTACTACTTTCAATGTAGTAAAAATACTAACTTCAAAGTAGCGAATTAGCTGGATTTGTATTAATTTTACCACTTTCAACGTAGGTCACTTTGATTACCTACTTCCAACGTAGTATTTTTACAAAGGTTTTTTACAGTGTGTGGGAAGTTGTTAAATACATGATATAACAACGTAACCACAAATAAAATTCATTATGTTATTTGTATAATATATGTAGCTCTACAAATATAACATTATTTTATGAAGACAAGTTTAAAATTTTCTGTGTATTTTTGAGGTTACTTCAATATACAACTTGTTCTGAAAATGTATGCGTCTGTAAACATAATCCTGTAGAGCGTAAAATTCTAAGAAAAAAGTTCCTTTACCATTTTTTCATATGACTAGTACTTTTTTAGTAACTGATGTGTTTAAATTGTTTGTTTTTAATAGAAAATGTATACCTATGTTTATAAGATGATATCTATAGATATACAATTCCTATTAAAACAAACAATTTAAACACATCAGTTACTAAAAAAGTACTAGTCATACGAAAAAATGGTAAAGGAACTTTTTTCTTAGAATTTTGCGCTCTACGCGATTATGTTTACAGACGCATACATTTTCAGAACAGGTTGTATATAGTAATACACGCAATAGTCTCTGAAAGTGCTACTTTATGCCACCATGGGCGCTTCGACCGATTCACTTATCTCCCCCAACCGCATGCACGGAGCGAATAGACTCTATACGAGTACAAGAGAAACGAACAAGTGGAACGGACCAACGGTATCAACGGCATGGAAGGCATAGCATGGTGTTATGTGGACAGTCCCTTATGCGAATCGAATGGTATCATGGCATGTGAAGTCAAACTAAAATTTGCAATGCCTTTTTCTGAAACATAACCTTAATAAATTTCTAATTGATTTTGTAATAATTTTAAGATCTAAATTAACTCAATATTGACTTGATTACATAACTAATATTATAATCAACACAAAAGAATCAGTCCCTTATCAAGTTTAACAATAGTGATTTTTTCACCCAATAACTTAAAATTCCCGCTTAATAAACCTTCAATTCATGTTATCTGATTGGCGAAAACTGGAAATGTGCCTTCGCTCGGTAAAGATGTAATCCTGCTTCCCAGCAATTTTTCCTTTTTTTTTCACGCGAAACTGTTGGTAGCGCGTATATGGACATGGTATCAATTATTGACACACTAATCAGTCTTAGTCAATAAATGCCTTTTATTTAATGTTTTTCAGTTTCATAATAATTATAAGCACACATGTTTTTATCACAGCGAGCAGATCCGGCGTTCGTGAAGAACGCCGGATGTATAATAGGAGAATTAGGTTTAATTTAATATTGTTTTTTATACTTTTTTTTAACTTTCTCGTGTTCGTTTTTCTTAAAAAAATAAAAAAAAACAATATTGAAATGAGAGTTTAATAACATTGTCATTTCATTTTTTTTTTCAATAATCTTGTTTTAAAAATTTATAATACATAACATACATAAAAATGGCAAATAAATGTGCTCGAAACAGCCAGAGGAAGACTCGCTAGAATTCCCCACAGCACAGGTATAATAATAATAAGCGTCGCTACTACAAAGTTCATTTCTTAATTTTTTTTTTAAGAATTTCGATGTTTAAAAGTCCATGCAGGCTTACGCAACGAGCCTGACTCTTCTCGCGAGCGCACACAGTAGTATCCCCTCCTTAATGACATTCAGCGAATATTTTTTCCACTTTTTTTTTAAATTACATTGTTTTTTATTACAAACTTATGTATGTTCGAGCCAATAGAGGCTGACGATCGTTTTCCTCGTTACGGCGGAACGAGGAAAATGACGAACGCAAAACTGAGAAATACAAGACGAGATTCGAGGGACTGGAGTGCATTTTGACGAGCATAAACTTGCATCGACTTTGTCACGTTTAATGTATCTATTACAGAGTAGGTCTAGGCTAAACAGCAAGTTGATAATCGTGCGACGACCTGACGCGATGACAACAGTATAGCGAGATTATTATTTTCGACAAGAAAGAGAGAGAAAGATAAAGAGGATGTTAAAAGGGAAGTTTTATTTTCTCTCTTCTCGCTTATGGGGGGGAGACGAAACGGGAAAAGGTTATTATAAAGAGAGGAAACATCCTTTGGCTTTATCGACGTTACAATATCGAAAGTAAAGGGTAAGGCGCGCCCCGTCTTTTATTTTTAATTAATCAGACCATAAACTAACATCTAGTCTTAATCTAGTCTATACAATTGTACAATGCGTCTTCTTAAACATTACAATATATTAAATCATCACATTTCTTTATCGCGACAATAATACTTTATTTCATCGTTTATTTTTTTTAATATCGTTTCGTTATTGGTTGCGCTCCAATGAACGCGACGCGTTTTTATTTTTTTTTTTTTTTGTTTCACTGGACCCGTGTATATTTGCGTTAGTTGATGGTCTGCAAGCCTCCACATTTTATTTTGTGCAACCGGTATATATTATTTTGTATAATTATTATTATTATTATTCTTGTTTGACAATCATAAGTGTGCTTCATTCGGAGAAGTTTTCTTTTAATTTTAGTATACTAATTTTTATTTAAAAAATTCATTGTTTGTCTTAACTACAAATTTTAAAGATGATTACAAAAATTATACTTAGAATTTCAATTGATTACAAAGACCATTTCATAGTTGATTAAAGCTTTACAGTAAAAAGGAAAATCATCCAAAAATTGATAAACGTTGATCACGTACTAAAATTCAAAGACAATGTAAAATTGATTTATTCGATGTAAAAGCGCAATGATGAATTATCCTTGAAAATGTTATAAAATTAATTGAGTTCAGCTGAATACGCTTGTAAATGCTGAAGTTGCGGTGCACGACGCGAACAAAAAAATGTTCAAGTTCACAAGCGTAACGCAAGAGTTTGTCATCATATCACAACAGCATTTGTAATGTATATGCTTGTGATGTGTCTCTATGAGCAAATCACAAAGAAAAAAAAGAAAAAATAGAATAATGAAAAAGAAAAGAAAAATTAAATTCGCTTTGACAGAAAATGAGCGCGTACGCATACGCGCGTGCGTTGATGTATGTGTATGGCGTACATTACGCACATTTTAGAGAACAATAAATTACGTACGCGCGTCTGTCTACATACGACAATCCTATATGTACAATGACAGTCTTAGCGGGGGTGGGGTGGGAGGCAGAAGAAAAAGACAACGGAGGGCGGTTTTTGCCTTTTACAAGTCGGAGGGACGACTCTCGTTCTTTTCTTTTTTCTTTCTTGCAATAGTCGAGGGAGCGCGAAAGATCCAATCGTGTTTCCCGTCACTCATACACAGACGTACGTACATCCATACGTCGTTTACCTTTCTTCCTTCGCAGTCAAATAAAAATAGAGCAGATAGAACTCGGGTTTGCATCCCAACCGTCAGTACAATAATTTTTTACAGCCGTTTAACGTATGTATATATGTATATATACGTGTCGATTCGCATAAACAAACGCATTTCGTCTACTCTGTTTTTAAAAAAAGGTAAACACACAGCAAACAATACCCAAAATGGAGCAAGAGATCGTTCGTTAGTTCAATAATCATCTAACGTAATTCGTCGAATTTGGACGCATTTACTATATAAAACATCTTATATTTTTTTTTCGTTTATACATCAATATTTTCTGAAAACAAATTTCTTACGAAATCTCACTTTACAAGCGTCGCTTACTCCATTTGCGGACAAGCGCACAGTCGTTCGATCGCGAGCGCGCGCACCCCTACGCCCTATTCCTTAATACAAAAGAGAGATCGATCATCATCATCGTCGTCGTCATAAACCGAGGAGCGTGCGGCCGTCCCACGTCCGACCGATCAAACGCAATTTGTCGGCCGCGCGTGGGATACCACGCGCTCGCGGCACCCTGATTTACACCCTATAATCATCCATATGTATACATAAAACTATATATATATATAAAGAAATACGCGCGAAGTATAGCAGCAAACTTCTCTCCACCTCCTCTTCTCCTCGGCGAGTCTGACTCGTCATCATCATCATCCTCTCTTCATGTCTATGTGTACATATACATATAATATCATAAGCGCGCCTTCTCTTTTGCTTATGTAGGTAGACTGTCGATCTCGTACGTAGTCGCGTGTCCGTTTGCCACGTCCGTGTTACTCGTGGTGGTAGTGGTGGTGGCCGTGGTGGTCGTACCCGTGGACGTTTTAGGACTGGCGTCGCCCGGGCAAGAGCTGCCGCCGCTCGTGCTGTCGCTCTCGCTGTCGACGCTGGACACCGAACTGTTCTTCCGCCTGTTGTTGGTCTTCTCGCGGCAGGCGTGATAAGAGGCGGGCACGGGGGAGGATCCCGGACTGGTCTTGTGGTTGCAGCTGCACGCGCTGCCGACATTGCTCGAGCTGTCACTATCGCTCTCACTGTCGACGCTGGACATGGGGCTACCGTGCCTCTGTTTGCGCAGCATCTCGTTCTCGCGCCTCAGTTGTTCGTTCTGCTGTAACAGTTCGTCCACGCGCTGCTGGAATAGCTTGAGCTTCTTCGCTGTCTCCGTGTCCTTCGAGTCACCATCTTTATCGCCAGCGTCAGCCTGATTGCTCGTGCTCTTGCTCCGTAATCTCTTGGTCAACAAGTCTACCTTCGCCTCCAGCTGAATGTACTCCTGAATCAGCTGTGTTTTCGTTAGCGCGCTCAACCGCTCCGCGTGTAGATCCTCGTACGCACTGGAAAACTCCTTTGTGAGGAACTCCTCCTCGTCTTCTGGCGACGAGTAGAAGTAATCCTCATCACTGTCGATGCTGAAGCTCGAGTCACGTGTGCGTGCGGGTGGCTTGGAGAAGTGACTGTGCACCTCGGCGGCCATCGTCGCGACAGCACCGCCGCCGGCCGCCCCGGCTATCTTCTCATCCAGATCCGGCAGGTCGTTGTGGTCCTCGATCAGGAACTGCGTGGTGTTATACGGCGCTGGCGGCTGTCGGCCGGTCTTCGTTGGTCTGCCCGTTGCTCGGCAACGTAGACGCTGCTGGTAGGACTGCTGCTTTGAGTACGGCTTCAGTTTGCGATGTTTGGGCTTACCCCGGCGAGTCTTACGTTTTTTGGCTGCTACGTCTACGCCATCCTCCATGGAGATCATGCCATCCTGGTCACCGCTGCCGCTGCCACTCTCGAATTTGGCGCATGTGCGAATAAAAGGTTTCAATCGCTGCAAGTAGATGAAATTTATATTAGTAATTTGGATATATTTTTTTGTTGTTAAAAAAAATATTTGAATTTTTACGTAAAATTTCAAAAATTAAATTCATAACTATTTTCGATAAATATAAAAAAACACAATAGATTTTTATTTTTTCAAAAGTTAAATCTGTATTATAAATTTATGAAAGTTAAAGACTAGGTACTACTGAGAAAGTTTATACATTTTCATATTTCACTCCGACCCTAAAACCAAATCTCAAAAACGAAAGCTCGTAAAAGCTAAAACGACTATTAATAAAAACAAGAACAAGAAAACTCGAATGTTCTGATCCATTGATTTTCAAAAGTTGCGCGCAAACCATACCAGCAGTCGTAAAAAATCGCAAAACTGAAGCACGCCTAAGAAACCACC
The DNA here is from genome assembly GCA_036365515.1 of Torymus aiolomorphi. Taxonomy (NCBI): domain Eukaryota; kingdom Metazoa; phylum Arthropoda; class Insecta; order Hymenoptera; family Torymidae; genus Torymus; species Torymus aiolomorphi. The sequence continues at coordinate 132,897,300 of CM070877.1, forward strand.
TATGAAAGCAATCATTGCATTTCACTCGTAAAACCATAAAAGCAAAAACCTCATTCCAAAAATACACATTAAATTTCAAAACCATTTCTAATTCTGAAAACTGAAAAGAAAAAAAAGGCGCGAGCGAGGCGTGATCCAAGCGCTTCTACACTGAGAGGCAGAAAGCGCTGCTACTAGCCTTACCCTATGCTAGTAGCGGCTCCCCAAAGAGCGTGGTGGCTACGCCTTTTGAGAGCGCTGGCTGTGCTCTTTCATATCACGTGACCTTCGCGCGCACACAAACAAAAATAAAGGTACGCTGGCCATACCCCAAGGCGCGCTGGCTGCGCCACAGGGCTCAGCTACTACGCCTTTTCCGAGCTAAACTACCATGTCAACATTCTGCGTCCTAGCTATTCTCGCGGTCTGGTAGCTGTTCTTTCTGCTTCTCAGTGTACCGCGTGCCCACACAAACGCGCGTTCTCGAAACTCGAAAGGTTCATCGATTCTTCCGAAAAAGAGCGCCTCCGACGCCGCCGCCACCACCGCGTGTTGGCGCGTCTCGACTGGACGCAAAGCCCGCGAATCCGCGAATCAGTTTTTCAAAATTCCGGTGACATTATCTCCGGTCCGCCCACTGCGACTGTTGCGAACTGAAGAAGGATTGATGATATACGTGTGGTGGTGATGAGAAAAATTTGAGGTAGTGAACCGTGTTTTTTTATAAGGTACTGTACGTGATTTGTCGGTCCAGTAAAAAATCAGAAATTTCGCGAAAAATAATAATTCGGGGTACCGAAAATAGTTTAAACGACCGATTTTAAAATTATGAATAATTTTCTCTCTCACTCGTAAACTCATCTTGTCTTCCACAAATTTTTGCAATGAGAAAAGAAGGCCAATCGTAACATTACCATTAATATAAAAGAACCCAACCATCCCTAAAAAAAAAATCCATCGCCCCGTCTAACATTCATCAAACAATCCCATCCATGCATTCTCCCATTCTCTCTCCCTCTCTCTCAAACATTCTATCTCTTTCCAATTCCACCTCCCACTCCCCAAAAATACTCACGTCTTTGCCGTTGACATCGTCGATGCTCTCGCCGGCAGATCGCGTGCCGGTCGATGTAGCGGTGGAGGGCGCCGTGTCCGTCGTAGCAGCACCGCCGCCGCCGCCGCGCCTCGTCCCCGTCGGCGGCCCTCCGCTCGAGACGGCCATCGCCCGTAGCTGCGCGTCGACCCCCAGCGCCGCCTGTTCCTGCAGCTGCTGCTCGGCGCTCAATTCGGCGGCCATTGGTTCGACGTCCTCGTCCGGTAGGCCTTTACTCGCTGTCGACTCCTCGGTGTCGATGGCTATGTCGACCTCCTGGTGCAGCCTTGGCCCGTCCTCGTCCATGCTCTGCGCTGTTGTGCTCGTTGCTGTGCTGGCTGTGGTGGGCGGTAGCACGAGTGCCCTCGCCGTGGCCAAGGCGCTCGCGCTCATATCGCGCGCCTCGTATATATGTGTGCGCCTGAGACTCTACTACTACTCACACACGCACACACACACTTCGTCGTTTCTGGTATGCTGTGTCCTCGTCGCACTCACTGCGCAGAACCACCGTCGACAAAATGTCGGCCTCTCGTCGTCTCTCTTTTCGCTCGTCGTCAGGGGCGACCTTAGCGCCAACTATCGGTGAAAATGTTGTTCGTGCGCGTGTACTATAGCTTCGCTGTGCTCTGTCTCTCTCCGCTCTCGGAGGAGCGGTGTGCTAACACGAGGTGATGCACCGGCGAGTTCCGCAGCTCGACTACAGGCCATATGCCATGGAGCGAGCTAGTAAACAGCCCCGGCCGCGGCGGCCGCCGCCGCCGCCGCCGCTGCTTTCCCCTCCTCGCGGCGCAGCCGCGGCGCTGCTGTTTCTCTTCTTCGCTTCGCTCTGCGAGAGCGAAAAGGACGGCAATAATGGAGGAGTTTAGGCAGCTAGTCCATGGATTTCCTCAGCCCTTTTGTCGTCGCCCGATGGACGATGCGAGAATGCTGGATTATTGACACAGGGTAAGTCGCTACAGCTTTGTTATGGCTGACGAAAGCCAACGATCGACACGTGCTATCGAGCGGTGCGCCAGGAAAAAGTGCAGGAGGTCCGAGGTAATTGGTAGTGGAGAAGCTGCATAATAATGTTCGCTCCGTCTTGCTCGTTCAGTCGCTCCTCGGGAGTTTCGTCGCACGGGAGGAAGAGAGGAGGAAGCTCGCAAGTAGGAACTCGGTGAGCTGTGACTATACACAGACACACATGTACCTACCTACCTCTGTGTGTTAGTCTCTCTTTCTCTTGCTCTCGTGCTATTACGAGTGTTGCGAGGAACAGTGCATATACATTCGCGTATAACATAATACACACGCAGAGAGTGTCTCGTGAGCCGTGCGCACACTATGCGCGCTACCCTTGCTCATGTACATTTATATACATATATATGTATACAGATACGATAGAGACCAGCAGCGCGTATATATATATATACGTACACGCGAATGCCTCGTGTAAGTTACGAATTTAGTGTGCGCTGGCACACGGCATACTCCGCGAGTGTTACATATACATGCATACTCGCACAGAGAGACGGACGCCCACGCGTGCCTACGGCTATATATGGCAGAGAGGCGAGGAGCTATTCATTAGACATCCTAACGAGGCGCGAATGTATGTGTGTGTGTTATACATCGGCGATTCGTAATGCCGAATATAAAAGGTCACTGTTGTGTTCGTCTCGAAAAACGGCGAACTATAAGGTGTATAACAGCGCACACGAGCGCGCGCGCGAGCGATTATTTTTTCTCCTTTCTCTCCGGGTCTCTCCCTTCCGCGCACGCTCGTTCCTTCCATATATAAGCTCGCTCGCTCTTTTGTCTTTTTCATTCTCTCGCTCCCTCTTTCTCTGGTCTTTGTCACATGTATATGCATGCATGCATGTATGTATATATGCATGCATGCATGATGTATATACGCATACAGATACGAGCTTTGCACAAACAATATCAATCGAGAGGCAGAGAGAGGCGGATTTTCGCGCTCCTTATCTGCCCGTCCATCCTTAACATTGACATTTATTGTCTGCAAGCGCTCTTCTCCGCGAGGGAGAGATAGGTGTACAGACTCGCCTCGCTTTTTAAGCCACCTTCCTCCCCCTATCACGTATAACTGGGCAGTAAAGACAATAATCGCAGATTCTTCGTCGTTTCGCCTGTACATATGCGTCCACCCGCGTACCCTCGGCTTTATCACCCGGATTTCCTATAAAACTCAGGATTACACTCTGTACACCTCCGAAACTTTGGTTTCTCCTTCGTAGTCGATATACATATCACCCATCTACCTCCTATATACATACCTGTCTCGAGTACATAAAACGGACACTCCGCGCTCTCTATTATCTTGTAAATAGATCGAGGCACGTTAATTCCGCGCGCCGCACTCTTATCTGCAACTCTCCGCTTTCTTATATATTATTCCCCTTATCAAACGCCAGCCAGAAAGATATTATTAGACACCGCTGCTCTACTTCTCTCCTCCTCCCTTCCCCCCTATCTAATCCCCCGCGACTCGCATTATTTTTTTCGCTCGCCACCTACTGCAACGTACTGTTACACACATACAAACATGCACACCTATTCGGGCATTTAAAAAGAGTAGCGCGCAGGTTCATCAACCTCCAGAAAATTACACTTTCTATTCGCGCGCGCGCATGCTGGCGAGTTAGCTGAGGCTCGTCTCCTCGCCGTCGCTTTATATCTCCGGCAATCATCGTGTTACAAGATGATAATTTGCTGCGCTTTTTTACGTTCAGCCGGGGACGAGAGAGGGACGTTAATAACGTATTAATTAATTTTACTGACAGAGATTTCGTCTAATATACCTACATGTCGTTGCATATATAGCGGAGGAAGACGACTTGCGCAACGTCGCAGTCGTAAGTGCAAGTCGTCGAAAGGCGAAGAAAGATAAAACGGGTTTTCGTTCGTAGAGTGAGCGCCCACTAATGCAGAAGAGCCGCCTGCCTGCCTACTACTCTCCTCTTTAACAGCCGTCCACTCAACAGGCATCCCAATTGCAATTACATAGAATTGTTTTGCGTATATACCTGCCGCCACGCGATTAATCAAGCCAGTACAAACTCACGGCTAGCAAGCAAACCTAGTTCCTCGAAAAAAACCCGCACGCCTCAGTCCTTGACCTATTGCTCATATTTTTCGCCTCGCCTCGTTCCTTTCTCGTTCTCGCCCGCGCGCACGTGCGCCTATATTTTGACAGCACCACATTCACTCTCCATCAGACGCCGAAAATCGAGAGTACGCATCGCGTACCCAGTGGCCCGCGATTCACTCGATTACGTTACAGCCGGCTAAACACATGAACAAGTACACGTACACGCTCATATACTTTCGCGCGCACTTTTACTCGGCTCGGTAAATATTGTCTCTCTAGCGCGATCACTCCTTTCTCTATCCCCCCGGCATCAGCGATACTGTTCGCGGTGTTCCATCCGCGCGAGATCCCGCGACGTTTCCCGTCACTGGCGCGCATCATTTCCGTTTGTTCCTCTCTCGTTCTCTAGCTCCCTTCGTCGTTGTGCTGTAGCGTGTATAGCGGATGGTAATGGACGGGCGCTCGTCCGCGTACACGCAATATACTATTCACCATACCCTGGACGAAAGTACCACATTCGCTTCCGGCTCATAAACGCAAATGTGGTATTTTCGGCTCGGGTATGGTGAAAAATAGCATACGGAACCCAAGCTCTGGACTGGCCAACTCTTTACCTCCTTAGTTGCGTAATATACTATTTGTCACTCGCGCATCGGCGGGATATTGCTGTTAGGAAGTATAGAGACTGATTGAATGCTGCTCGTATGTATAGGTGTAACAGGCGTCAGAGTGTCGGGTGTAATGGGTGAGATTTGAGTAAAAGAACTGTGTTTTCCGTGTTAAGTCGCTTGATTATAAGTACGCGAAAAGGTAAATAAATAGGCGAGTCGAAGAGGAGAATTATATATAGTGGTACTTCATTTATCGACAGCGACAACACGTAAAAATATAATATAATCGGCGCTCTGTATCAATAGTAGATAATAATAAGCGCGCTCGAAGATATATCAGTAACGTTTGCAATCGCAGTAAATAGCCAATGGAAAGCCAACCAATACGCACGCACATCCACAGCGCCGTGTTTTTATATAAATATCCGCGCACGAGCGTATTATAAAAAGCACACTTTTTCGGTGAAAAACAGACACACGCGCAGGCCTCTCAAGGATCCAGCCCAATAAAAACCTGATGGTAAACATCGTTCTCTATTGACCACACGTGTACACGACAATAAAATTGCCCGTATAAATATATATACGCATGTACGCACTGTACCGGAGTGCAGGATATATACATATACAGGTATACCCGCTGCTCCATTTCCCTTGTACAATAGCGAGCGCATTTTGCATAGACTTCTTGTTTACAGTGCGCACGCCAAAGTCAATTCGCTCATCCTCCTCCCCCCCTTCCTCATACGCACGCGTGCGTTTAGGCAAAGGCGGCAGACGTAGGCAACACTCCCACGCGTGTGTGCGCGTGCGTGGAGTGCTCGTTAAAACGCTCTCCTCTCGCGCGAATAAAACAGCTGTGTGCGTGCGTGTTGTGATGTATCGCGAGCGAGTGGCGCGCGCTTAGCCGGACCGCGCGCGGTTTCGTGCCTCGGTTACGGTGTATATATATCTAACTATACGTTTCATGTGAGTATTATATATGCCTGCGTGTGCGGTATGGACTATGGAGGGAAATGCGCGGTATGTATCATAAAGCCGTATCCACATATACGTGACGGCAGCTCTCCACTGCGCTCTTGTGGCGTTTCCATAACTTCAGATTGCCAGTATAAAATGTATACACACGTAGAAGTATATCGTTCGTTCGTGCCGCCACTTTTTTTTTTACTCTTTTCGAAGTAGAAGGCTATACATATATGAGCAAACGAAGTGCGGCTGTGTGATGTGGCGGATCGCATCGCGGTTATATAGGTACACGGAAAAAAATTAAGGACTGGAAAAGCACTTATGATACAAGACTGCTTCGTTAAATAAGAATTAGTGATACGACAGCTCTGAATTTTGAGCGCGTAAAGCTTGTTGTCAAAAGTGCCGAAAAAGATAGAAGACCATCGCTGTTTTAGCACTCGCTCCGAAGAGAACAAGCTCGTTGTGTTTAATGCCGGATGGGATATTTCGAGAGAGCGCGTCCAGCTCGAAACAAGTACCGACAGAGTTTGTCACCGCGGCGAGGTATACGAGCTCAGCGTACTAGTCGAATAGACTCGCGGGGCTGGCCGGGAGAGCACAGGGCATTTCGAGCGACATGCCGTCGGGCGGCAGAGCGCGCTCAGCACGAGACGAGTAGGGGAGAGCGCTCCCCACTCCAACTAATCCAGGAGCCTACCGAAAAGTGGCCGCTCGCCACTTGCGACTATTTGGAAGACCTCGCGGCGCTCGGAGCCCCATACGATCGTCTAGCCGAGCGCGTTCAGTACGGTAAGAGTGGCGACAGCCCTCCGCACTACAGCTACCTTTGTCAGCTCGATCAACTTGTGCATTTGTCTACCGCGGCAGACATCGTTTATTCAATCGGTTACGCAGAGAAGAAATTCGTTTATTAAATCGGTTTAATTTATTATATTTATTGCTTTTACATTTATGAATATGTTAGGTAATAAAAAAACAAAATTTTCAGAAAATGCTTTTATTGGACAAATAAGTCAAAATTATAATTTTTGAAAAACCTTATTACAAATATATTGAAATGAAAGAAAAACAATTTATCTCGATTGATTTATATTTTCAATATTTTCAATAATAATGCATAACTACTATATTTCTTCAATTCATTTCAAAATGCAGCGCAATCATTACACTCACATTTTGTTATCTTTCCTATAAAATAAAATTAGGAAGTAGTTTTTCTATTACTGATCTAGGGAATATACAAATAATGTTCGAAAAAGGGTTTCATCGTGCTATTAATTAGACAGTTTTACTATCTATTTTCTAGCTTATTAGCCTTTTCATATAAATAAATTTCTACTTGGATAATGTGGCTTCAGCTATACCTGTATTAAATTGAATAAACAAGGTATCAATTCAGAAATCTTATTTCCGTGATTCTAGTAATCAATTATAATAGTTTATTGTTGATCGCTGCATAATATCCACTTACAAAATTGTATACGTTTCTATTACAATCTACGTAATTCCCACAAATACACAATTTTTTTGCGAAAGAGCGAAAATTTAAAATTGATTTCAAATCCTCGCTAAAGAGCACGCCCAGCGCGCTTGAACTGGCTAATCTTTTTAAACATATGAACTGCATCGCATTCTCTTATCCCCATCGACAGATTCAGATATTTCTTTAAAATAAGTGTTTTAAACTTATTTTTATTACATTATTATAAAGTATTTCCTTGATTACATTCATATTGTAAATATTATCTTCTATATTTTCGAGAAGTATAATTTAAATGGAAGACTTTATTATATATAAGTATTTTTATACCACTCTAATCTTAACATCATAACTTTAATCATTATTCGGCTCTCGTGGTATAAAATACGGTCCGAAACTGCGGTGCTTAAGAGAATTTTTACTTCATGCGACTTTTCGCACGAAAAATTTGTCTTCATCTTGAGTGATTAAATGGATTGTATTTTTAACCCTTTTCTTACGTTACCTTTGATTGCTTATATTTTCCTGAAAAGTCAATATTTTTTAACGAATCAGAGCTTAAATTTTAGCTCTTACTATCCACTTTTATAATTTTTTTTTCGTTTTCGTATCTTAAATACTTGCAATGTGACAGTCAATACAAGAGACACCATTTTTTTAACGAAATAGAGGATATTTGAGATGAGATTGCCCATATCTCAAGAAAAAGAGCCTATGAGATGGAATTTGTCAGACTGGGCTTCATTTTTAGATACCAGAAATCGACTCTCCAATGCTCGCGAAAATCTGTTTCCCGGAGGGTGTGCACTCTCCTTGTAAGATCTCAAAACGTTTTCACAAAAGGCATTTTTTTAATAGTTTAAAGAAATAAAAAATTCATCCAAGTGCGCACAGAAATAATGAAAAATTGATGTTTGTTTTTAGTTTCATGAAAGTGCGTTCGTTCATAATTACCTTTATGATAGAAGGACATGTTCATACAACCATAATTTAGTAAAATTTCTTTTTCTTCATCCCCTAGCCGAAAGTACGGTCTTCCCGGCTCGATTTCGCGCCGGGAAGAGCGACTTTTGTGGCCGCTCTTTGTTGATCGTTGCGTGGCAAAGTCCGCGACAGCGCACGTGTTGTAACCCTTCCAAATGTGATGACAAGAAAATCAATTGTAAAATCGGAAAATTGAAAAGATATAGGGGTATTTAATTAATTTTTTGTTATTATTAATATATTGAACAATATATTTATAACTCTGATAATCAATTATGTTCTTATATTGCATACACGTTGTCAGAAAGCTTCTATACATATATAGACATGATGTTTACATTTTGAGTTTCAAGACATGGTGTAGCTATATACTTAAATGTGAAAGTTTTTTGAGTCTCATTCTATAATGTATGGCTTATTGGATAGAAAAAGACAAACAGAGGAACCATTGAGAGGTTGTTCTGTAGTTGAAATGAGTATCAATTAAGTATGTACATATTGTTGGTCCATCATCTTTTTAAGTATCTTTTGCTAGTGCTTTTGATGCCCGCCCCGACCAGCCAAACCTCGGTTTCGCCTCGGTTTTGCAAAAGTCGGGCGGGCATCAAAAAAAGCAGAAGTCGAGCCTTACGCTCCGCGATATGTAAAGTGGCGCTGAAGAAGGCCTTTTATACATATGGCCGAGCCGTAGTTAGCAACCAACAACGCTATTTTATTAATTAATATCAAAATTATATGGGCGTACTTTCGGCGGGGGATGAAGAAAAATAGTATACGACACTTGGCCAGAATGTTGGATGCCCTGGACGGCGCGCATCGACGCCCTCGGCTTCGCCTCGGGCGTCAAAATGCCTTGTGTCGTAATATACTATTGGTCTGCAAATGTATGCAATCACTTCTTTAATTAGAAACTATGCAACGGTAACACGAATATTAACAGTTTCATAGATTTGCCCAAGGGAGTCATGTAATCAACGAACGCGGGAGCGCTCCGAAGGAAAATTATAGAAGAAGCCTAAAAGGAGCGACCCGTGCTACATATACATTGAAATGGGTGTAAGAAAAATTCAATGCGCTTTTACGTATATTGCGTTAGTTTTTACTATATAACATATCCCTCTTAATCGAAAGCCATTTCATTGCTCTACTCAAATCAAAAGATTTTATTTAAAAAGATTATCTCGTTCAACAGATGTAGATGGCTGAATTTTTGTATGTGCAGTTTCTTTTCCGAATTTTTCTTCTCCTTATTTCGATATCCGGTTTGCAGCTCTTACGACACTTCCGGTTGTCGTCTATCTTACGCTTATATATCTATATATATATATATATATATATAGTTATAGCATATCGTATAGTAAATAAATCTCACTCGACTCGAAAAGAAAGAGAGAGAGAGAGAGTATATAAGAACAACAAAATTTTGTGACTACAAATGACTACAATAACCTCAAAATATCGTATGGTATTTTTATTCTCTTATATAGAATCGAAAAGAAAGAGAGAGAGAGAGAGAGAGCGAGAGAGAGAGAGAGAGAGAGAGAGAGAGAGCGAGAGAGAGAGTGAGAGAGAGAGAGAGAGAAGATATAATAAAACGAACAACTGTAATTCTAAAATAACTTCGAAATATGGTATGATTATATATATTTTTATAATTACAATCAGCTGATGGTATGGCATCATATACTTTTATATATAGATAAGTATTCTTTTTATACTAGAAGATATATCATGTAAAATATAATACAATAAAAAATCGAAACTTTGTATAAACTTTTTCATTTTCAGATTATACAATTCTCAGTCTTTGGTGAATTTTACATATCATGTTATATTATAACTAATGATATTGAAAATCCCTAAAATAACACTTTTTAAAAAAAGTAAAACTTTGGCGAGTATAAGTGTATTTGTAATCTCTCTCTCTCTCTCCCTCTCTCTCTCTCTCTCTCTCTCTCTCTTTTCTCCCTCTTTCTCTCCATCTTTCTCTTTTTCCCCCTCTCTCCCCAAAAGAATATCATAGTTTAAAACAAACACATGAAAGAAGTGGAATCAATTATTATTTTATATAGACAAGTACATTTTTGTAACATAGAAATATGGAATTATTTTTATAACAAAAAATTGTAAGTACTACTAAAAATAAACTCATGAAACCAGTGGAATCAATTAAGTGCAGGCAAGTCAATTATTATAATAAAGAGAATTTTTAAAATAAAATTTATTTAATATATATTTACTATAAATATTTGTATAAAAAGTAATTACGTCTAACAAAAAATATTACAAAAATACTAACATAATAACTGTAATTGAAACACAAAAAGTTAAAAAATTTTTGCGTAAACATTTTCGAAGTATAGATCATAGAAGTCACCACCCTATAAAATAGTTTAACCATGAGCTGTTATACATCATAAATTCATGTAAGTTTTTCTTACACAAGTCAATCTACCTATTATCTGCAAATATGAATTTTAATTAAACATCTTCTTAAACTGTTAATGTAATTTTCAAAATTTTCGGAAATTTTCTTTTAAAGACAGAATATACTTGCCGGACGCATCGTTTTGTAGTATTTAGGTAATCTATCAAATATTTATTTTTATATCATTATTTTTTGGAATAAGATTTATATATTATATTTTATAAAAACTTTTCAATTATATTATATCTATCTATCTATTTATTATATCTACTAATTTTACAAAAATTTTATATTAGTCTTTATAATTTCTATAGTTATAATTTCATTGTAATATCTTCATTATACAAATTCATTAAACAAATTGAATTATTATTAATTCTATAGTAAGATAATAACATTTCTTTTACATTGCGTATGTACATCTATATATTACGTATGCTTGTTCCTAACATTATATAACGAACAAGTTTTGTGTAAGTTTTGCTCTATTCAAATATCGAAATATACTTATTTTCTTGAACTGTTATCACCATTTTATTATAATTATTTACATACTACATGATCAATAACTAAATACATAGAAGGTTGCGATTCCCGTCCTACGCACCTTGAACTACAAAACGATGCGTCCGGCAAGTGTCTTCTGTCTTTAAAAGAAAATTTCCCAAAATTTTAAAAATTACGTTAACTGTTTAAGAAGATGTTTAATTAAAATTCATATTTGCAGATAATAGGTAGATTGACTTGTGTAAGAAAAACTTACATGAATTTATGATGTATAACAGCTCATGGTTAATAGTACATTTCGACACGGGTGGGGAAGTCGATTATTTAGCTGGTGTGACTTTTTCCACGAGCGAAGCGAGTGCGAAAAAGTCACACCACCTAAATAATCGACTTACGCACTAGTTTCGAACGGTATTTTATACCACGAGCGCCGAAAAATCATATCAAAGTTGTGATTTTGAGGTTAGAGTGGTATAAACTATTTTATAGCACGGTGTGACCTAAGTCCGCACTTAGGTCACGCCTATCCGTGACTTAAGTAGTCGATTATTGCACCGTGTTTATCGCGCTCGCTGCGCTCACGCGCTAATCTCACGGTGCAAAAATGGACTGCTTAAGGGACGAATAGGCGTGACAGCGGACTTGGGTAAACGTGCTATAAAATAATATACGATACTTATGACTTGAGTGGCCCATCACACGACTTGAATTATCGCCCTCGCTACGCTCGGGCGCTAACCTCACGCCGTGCCATAATGGGCCACTTAAGTCACATGTATCGTAATGTACTATTACAGGGTGGTGACTTCTATGATCTATACTTCGAAAATGTTTACGCAAAAATTTTTTAACTGTTTGTGTTTCAATTACAGTTATTATGTTAGTATTTTTGTAATATTTTTTGTTAGACCTAATTACTTTTTATACAAATTTTTATAGTAAATATATATTAAACAAATTTTATTTTAAAAATTCTCTTTATTATAATAATTGACTTGCCTGCACTTAATTGATTCCACCGGTTTCATGAGTTTATTTTTAGTAGTACTTACGATTTTTTGTTATAAAAATAATTCCATATTTCTATGTTACAAAAATGTACTTGTCTATATAAAATAATAATTGATTCCACTTCTTTCATGTGTTTGTTTTAAACTATGATTTCTTTTGGGGGTGAGAGGGAGAGAAAGAGAGAGATGGCGAGAAAGGGGGAGAAGAGAGAGGAGAGAGAGAGGGAGGGAGAGAGAGAGAGATTACAAATACATTTATACTCGCCAAAGTTTTATTTTTTTTAAAAAGTGTTATTTTAGGGAGATTCCACAAGTTTCTAAGAGCTTCAATAATAATTACAAAGTTTTATAACGGTAAAGGATGATGATACCATATTTCATAGATTTAATTTTCGTGTGGGTACATGATGATAATTGCATCGTGTGAGGCTGCTGTATTTGTAAAAAAAAATTGAATAACACTTTCATTGTATCAAGAAATCCCTTTTGCTATATATAATAATAGTATATATACTCTTCTTTTTATAGACAAATTAATTTATTGTATAGAACCGGTAAGATAAAATTGTCAGAAGAAAATAATTATGTATTATTAGAATTCCTTTTCATAGATTTTTTTATTCATATTTTTATATATTACAGAAACACCTTATACTTGCCTTACATTATACTTTCGTAGAAAGTTTTGTTATAAAAATAAACATTGCTATCTTCATAATTGTAAGTAAAATAAAATAATTTGAATTTTTTTTCATATCCGTTGTAATGACTACTTTTTAACAAATGACTTATGGAAATAATTCATTCCAGTACAACTTTTCGAATCTATGATTAAAATGAAGAACTATAAAGAACTATATGATTAAAATAAAGGACTACTTGTTTCCATTTTTAAATAGTGTATTATTATATATTTACCTCAATCAGTAATGCAAACTGTTATACTTATTAACAGTTTGGATTTTACATCAGATATCCCCTTCAAGAATGAAGAAAATATATAGTTAGAATTAATTGCAAGTAATTTGTCACATTTGACATTATCTCTCATAATGTAAGCTAAGTGAGAAGCTCCAAAACCTATTTCATTAATCGTAAAGGATTTTCAATGTTTTATTTATGCAACATGACCAGTCGGGTGAAGGCTTTTCTTGAGATAAAGTTTATATTCTTTGTATAAATGGTTTATAATTATGATTTGAAAAGTTAGAAAATATAAAAATTTATTGTGAAATGGCATTGTGAAATAACTTGTTTTTAAAAATAATTAAAATTAAAAAATTTTTATGTTTGATACTTTTTAAATCATAACTATAAACCATTTATACAAAGAATATAAACTTTGTCTCAAGAAAAGCCTTCGCCCGACTGGTCATGTTGCAAACATAAAACATTGAAAATCCTTTACGATGAATGAAATAGGTTTTGGGGCTTCTCGCTTAGCCTACATTATCAGAGATAATGTCAAATGTGACAAATTACTTGAAAATTATACTTATCTTAACTCTTGTATTGTAGTAGCCGTATAGTTGGGATAGACTCAATTTCTAAGATCTGATCTGACAGTACTTAAAAAAATAAAAACAGAACTACATCTTGATCACTCATTTTACCCAACATTCAAAATGCAAAGATAAAGTTGCGTACTGGACTCTTGCCAGTATTTTCAACGATTACCAGTTTGTTTGGTGATCTTGGTTATATTTGTGAATGCAATTAAATCAATGGTTCTGTCGACGTTCTTGAACAAAAATAACATAAATAAAAATATTTTTGGTTGACAGACAACATAACGCTCTCTCTCTCTCCGCAATCACACACTGACACAGACTCTCTCTCTCTCTCTCTCTCTCTCTCTCTCTCTCTCTCTCTCTCTCTCTCTCTCTCTCTCTCTCTCCCCCATGATCAAGAATCAAGCGCAGTAGCGCCGCGCTTCGTACGCCGTTAGTACTGAAATATAACTATATTCTGATACGATTTGACATCAACTACAGCCAGGCTGTCTTTCCCATTTTCACTAGAGGCTGAAGGAAAAAAATATTTTGATTTCGCGGCGACAAAAACTTTATAGCTTGATAGCTTCAATACGAAAGCATCTTTCACGAAGAAACTTCACAAGTACAGGGAAAAAATAAACAGTAGTTCTTACTGTTTCGCACAAGTAAAATCTACTTTCTTAAGAAAAAGTAAAAATTGCTTTATAAAATCAGTAAAATCAACATTTCATACAGTAGAAACTACAGTTTATTTGAAAAGTAGAATCTACTTTTTAAAAAAGTAGAATATACTTTTTAAAAAATAGAATCTACTTTTTAAAAAAGGAGAATCTACTGTTTAGATGAATTAAGTTCTAGATGCTCATTGTTAATGAATTTGCAATGGTTTTATAAAAAATTATAAATAAATAAAAATTATAAAAAATTACATGCTAACACATACTGCGTGAATATGAAATGTTTTTATTGGTACATGAGCAAATCTTTGAAACCGTCACAGTTTTTGTGTCATAGAACTCGAAAAAATTTTTTTGGAGCACATCTTTCGGACAAGTTTTTTCTCAATCTCTATACCATATATTATAAGAAAAAATAGTTGAACAAGCGAAAGCGGGTTTGTGACAAAGTTTTAAATGCATATGAATTTTTGTTTGGGAATTTAACATGGGAAAAATTGACGAAAAGTGGTCATTGATGATTAACCAATAACAAGCTATTCAGTAAGCCAAACCAAATTCCACACAGAAGCGATTCAAGTTGAACAATAGAGCTTTAATTTAAGTTGTGAATCGCTAAAATCGATCGATTCTGTGCAAAACTATGTGAAATTGAAAATGGCGAAAAATGACAAAAATTTGGAAAATTACGCGGACTTAGAAAAAATCGCTCATTCCGAAATTCCATTTTAGAAAAAGTAGAAACTACTTTTCAGAAAAAGTAGAAACTACTTTTTACTCCAGAAAGCAGATCTTATTTTACCGAAAAGTAAATTCTACTTTTCTATAAAGCTGTTTCTACTGATACTTATGAAAGTAAAATTAACTTGCTATTTTACAGTAAAATTTACTGTGTAAAAAGTAGAATTTACTGTTTATTTTTTCCGTGTAGAATGTAAATGAAAAATGCTTTCTAATTGAGTACCTCATGCGCGGTATCTCCGTATATAAAAAATGATAAGGTAAATATGACAAAAAAAGTAGGGTTAGAACATCACACCAAAGAATAAAGGGTGCGCCGACGCCCCGCTTGCTCATCTGTCACTTCGTTCCTTATACTTGCCAAGCAGGGCGCTGCCGCGCCCTTTGATAATGAAATAAAAGAAACTGAGTCAAAATTGAGTTTAGCTGGGAGAATTACTATATATGGAGACTCAAATTGTATTGATGATAGTCATTTCCAGAAATTTTTTATCACCATCCAAATTTTTATAAATTTTATTGTTGGTGGTATAGCATGCTTCTGGATGTTCGATGCAATTTTGGAATATACTACTACTGGACGAATTCCATCAGTCTTCATAGAGGAAGAAAATAGGATTAAAAACAAAAAAAAAATATTATGGCATTAGGCGCAACAGCCCTTCCCAGACGCATGGAAGATAGTCACCTCAACCGTCATAGTAAAGTGTTAGAACCACCAGATTCAGACAAGGTTTATCGAATACTCCCTTTGTGTACAATTTCAACTTTGGCCACACCAGAACCAGTTAACGAAACTACACCAGTGTAAATATATTATTTAAATAATCAAAGATCTCAGGAAGTTGACTGATTAAAATAATTTTTATCTATGAGCATCAACGGGGAAAATCAATTTTTTTAGATAAGTATATTAAATGGCTAAATGTTAAAGGCTAAAATTATTTTAAAACATAAAAGAGTTGATACTTTGTGAGAATTTTTTATTATTTTTTACAGATATATACCTACAAGAAGATTTTTTTTGAATCATTAAAATCTCACTAGTGTATTGGAAAAAGAATCTATAAAAAAATCTTTGAATAAATATCAATGGGCAATATCGATCATGTGTCTTATAATATTATTAAATAATGTGGGATGATAATATGCATTTTTTTTTTGCTAAGTTTTCTTTATTGCAAAGTTTTGTGTCAAGTGAAGTACATCTGTGAGCTTTTCTGTCAACGGAATATAGTGCAGTTCATCTTTGTTTTTTACTTAAAGTAAAAGTAATATTTGATCTTATCACGCTAATTTTGATTTCATGCTGATGCTGTTTGCCCATATGGAGGAAATGGAAAAAATTTGGATTTCATGCTAATGCTGTTTGTCCATATGGAAGAAATGGAAATCTACAAGCGACGTACAAGAAAATAACTTAGAAATATCCTGATTTGATTCTCCAATATGTAACAAGATCTAATAGATTCTCAAAATGTGAGAAGAGCTATTAGAAAGCAAGTACAGAAAGTACTTACAGAAAGTAAGAAATAAAAAGTATTATGAAAATGGTAGAATTTGAATTAGAATACAAGTTTTGAAAAGTTATAAGTTTTCAAAATAAAAAAGGAAATATAAAGCTGTTGAAGTTTTTGAAGACTTATGGAACAAACTCAGCCTGTACTTTTCTTGGGGGATTTTGAAAACTCACTGATAACAAAAATAGTGTAGTGACCTGCCCGATACAAATATATTATTGTGTTCATAAATATAATATAATTAAAGTGAAGTGTCAGTGCAAGTTCCCAGATATAATAAAATGTTTTGTGTAATAAATAAATTATTTTTATTTTATACATCAAGATGGGAGTTGCTAAAAAGCATGGAATTCCATGAAAATTTCAATGGTGGCAGGCAGTTATCAATGATTCCATTACCACTTGATGGTAGAGCAAACTCAATTCTGGCAGTTTTAACATCAGATTGTACATTAAATTAAAAAAATTAATAATTTTAGCTACATCTAATATTGAAAATTGTTGTGAATTAGGAAATGGAATGAAAAAAGTTATTATTTCCCAAAAAGGCCATTATGTATATATTAGTAAACATGGCTTTTTAGATATTATTCTTTTGGACACAATACTAAAAGTAAAACTTAGGTCGAGTACGGAAAAACCAAGAGAACAGAAAAGAATACATACTCAAAAACTTGTGTATTATTGTCCATGCTTTTCCAATAATCGAAAAAACAAGCAGCAATGGTTACTCGTAAAATATTTGCAGCTGGGACTTACTCTAACCAAATGCCTGCGTTAAGAGCTTTTTGGATTTGGTAAAATTAAAGAACAAAAAACTATTTGTATCAGCTGCTGCTTTGAAAATGGTAGTTGGCATGAGAACTCAACTTCTTCATCAACTTTTAGATTCAAGCCTTGTAAAAGCTAGAGTGTCGAATGATATTTTGTTTATAACTATAAATAAATCTTGAAAATAGATCCATGGCTTGTGTAACATCGAGGCTGATCATTATCTTGTAAATATTGATAGAATCACTACTCACACAAATTATATATTCTTAACATATAAAATATAATTGAACATATGTCATATTTCATTAATCAAATTAAAATTATTTATAAAAAATACAAATGTAATTGAAAATAATCTCTATATTTATTATTAATAAAATTTCATATTATATATTTTGAATTACAAAAGTTAAAAGTACATAAAAAATATTTTTTTACAAAAGTAAAAACTTAGCAAGAATAAGTTTGGTTTAGTATTTCATATATGTACTTAATTCCTTACTAACAAACACCTTAACTTTTGCCAACTAGGTCTATAAAAATCTTTTCAAAAATTTTGTATGAAAACAAATGATTTCTTAACAATAATTATTATGAAAGATCTACAGAATCTATGAAAAATGTTTCCTTCAAAAAGAAAGCATTAACATCTTTTTCTCTAAAATATATTTAATTTATTTGTTTATCATTTATCTAAAATTAATTTGTAGAAATCAGAAAACTTTCTACGAAAGTATAAAATAAGGCAAGTATAAGTTTTACCAGGAATCTATAAGAATTAAAACAATTATTTTCATATGACTTTACAACTTCCCTGCCTTTCTCCCACCCTCTCTCTCTCTCTCACTCTCCCTCGCTCCCCTCTCTTTCCCTCCCTCTCCCTCTTTCTCTCTCTCAACATGTGTCAAACTCTGTACTAAGAACTTTAATGTGGGCCTAAATATTTTTTTAAAACAATCAGTAAAACAAATAGTATTGTTAATAAAACTTTCTACAAAAGTATAAACTAATGCAAGTACAAGTTTTCTCTGTATAATTAATACTTTTACTCTTAAAAAGTTGTGAAATCTCTCTAAAAGAATTTTTTAACAAAAGTAAAAACTTAAACAATTATACACAATGTAATTATCACCCCTCCCTCTCCCCCTCTCTCTCTCTCGATCGCTTGCTCCCTCGATCTCACTCTCCCTCAACATATGTCACACTCTGATCCAAGAACTTTAATGAGAATCTAAATATTTTTTTAAAACAATCAGTAAAACAAATAGTATTATTAACCTCTCTCTCTCTCTCTCTCTCAACATCCGTGAAACTGAGTACCAACAAACTTTAATGAGAGCTTAAATATTTTTTTAAACAATCAACATGTTTTTTAAAAACTAATTTTTTAAGTACGTTCTATAACAACATAATTTGTCCAATCCTTTTAATTCTTCTACTCTCTTCTATTCAATAAGTACTCTTTACAAATGGTAATAATTTTTTTCAAGACTATAATAATATTGCTAGAATATAAAACTTTCTACGAAAGTATAAAATAAGGCAAGTATAGATGTTTTTTCTGGATAATCTATAACAAACAACGCAATTTGTCTAGTCCTTTTATTTCTTCGAATCTTATCTATTCAATAAGCACTCTCTACAAATGGTAATAATTTTTTTCGTGACTGTACAAATAATCTATAAAATAATAATATTTATGATTTTGTAAAAGAAATCAAATAAATACGAATGAAAAAGTCTTTTAATTCTTTGAGTCATTGTATGCTGAACAAATTATATGTAAGTAAGTACATTCAAATTGTTCACTGCAAATCAAACAAACGAAAGTTGTGAAATGAATTATCGATAGTCAAGTAATGCAAACAACTCCCGGAAACTACTGTAGGACTGTTCTCAGAAATGTATTCAAATTTGTTCATCTTGGGAGATCGGAGGACCACCCCTGCTAGAGCAGCTCTAGACTTCTCTTTTCCTCCCAAGGTACATAATATTATAGAAAGTTCAAAATTGAGTAAGAATAATGAAAAATAGTGATGTGTTGGTAACTATGCGATTTTTTTATATAGGCTTTGACTTCTCGTAAATATCTGAACAAATTCTTATGAATTTTAGAAATAAAGAGAAGGCATTATAGTTATATAATTAAAATAATTTTCACCCACAGGTTCTATAAAGTTAACCCACAAGTCTATAGGTTCTATAAAGTTTTGTAAGAGTATGTGAGCTATTGGGCCTCTTAGGCAGTAAGTAGTATTTTATGCCCGCTGGCTGAATAATTTTGAAGTTACAACGTGGGCGTAAAATGTAATTTTACACGCTAGATACGAAAAGTTCTATTATGTCAGTCAAGTTAAAAGGTGTGGTACTCATGTACTCTATTTTACCGGCAGAACACGGTAAATTCTATATTATTAAAATAAATATATCGAATTAGGTCTTATAAAGAGATAGTTGCCCTGCGCAATGTAATAATCTACCAGCCTACGCAGTTTTGAGCTCAAATGTCAACGGCACCCTAAAAAATTTTGCGAAAAAATAACCGAAATTTCGTTCGCAAAATTTTTTAGGGTGTCCTTCATATTTGGGCTCAAAACTGCGCAGGCTGGTAGATTATTACATTGCACAGGGCAACTATCTCTTTATAAGATGTAATTCGATATATTTATTTTAATAATATAGAATTTGCCGAGTTCTGCCGGTAAAACAGAGTGCATGAGTACCAAACCCCTTAACTTATGGCCGGTACTTGACTACAATAAATTGATTTCAGTACTTTCTTGTGTTTAATTTGTATAGCTCAGAAAGATGAACAAATTTGAATACATTTCTGAGAACAGTCCTACAGTAGTTTCCGGGAGTTGTTTGCATTACTTGACTATCGATAATTCATTTCACAACTTTCGTTTGTTTGATTTGCAGTGAACAATTTGAATGTACTTACTACATATAATTTGTTCAGCATACAATGACTCAAAGAATTAAAAGACTTTTTCATTCGTATTTATTTGATTTCTTTTACAAAATCATAAATATTATTATTTTATAGATTATTTGTACAGTCACGAAAAAATTATTACCATTTGTAGAGAGTGCTTATTGAATAGATAAGATTCGAAGAAATAAAAGGACTAGACAAATTGTGTTGTTTTTTATAGATTATCCAGAAAAAACGTCTATACTTGCCTTATTTTATACTTTCGTAGAAAGTTTTATATTCTAGCAATATTATTATAGTCTTGAAAAAAATTATTACCATTTGTAAAGAGTACTTATTGAATAGAAGAGAGTAGAAGAATTAAAAGGATTAGACAAATTATGTTGTTATAGAACGTACGTAAAAATTAGTTTTTAAAAAACGTGTTGATTGTTTAAAAAAAATATTTAAGCTCTCATTAAAGTTTGTTGGTACTCAGTTTCACGGATGTTGAGAGAGAGAGAGAGAGAGATTAATAATACTATTTGTTTTACTGATTGTTTTAAAAAAATATTTAGGTTCTCATTAAAGTTCTTGGATCAGAGTGTGACATATGTTGAGGGAGAGTGAGATGGAGGGAGCAAACGATCGAGAGAGAGAGGGCGGGAGAGGGAGGGATGATAATTACATTGTGTATAATTTTTTAAGTTTTTACTTTTGTTAAAAAATTCTTTTAGAGAGATTTCACAACTTTTTAAGAGTAAAAGTATAAATTATACAGAGAAAACTCGTACTTGCATTAGTTTATACTTTTGTAGAAAGTTTTATTAACAATACTATTTGTTTTACTGATTGTTTTAAAATAGTATATTACGATACGTGTGACTAAAGTGGCTCTTTTGGCACGCCGTGAGGTTAGTGCCCGAGCGCAGCGAGGGCGCTAAACACCGTGCAATAAAGAGCCACTAAGTCACGAGTATCGTATACTATTTTATAGCACTGCCTGCTCAAAGTCCGCTGTCACGCCTATCCGTGGCTAAAGTCGTGCTTTTTGTATTTAGCGCACGAGCGTAGCGAGTGTGATAAACACGGTGCAAAAAAGGACTATTTTAGCCACGGATACACGGAGAGAAATTTTAGAGTAAAAATTACCAAGGTGCCTTGGTAGCGCATGGATAGACTGTCAAAAGCCGTGATATTCCCAGGTTTCTAATAGAATTTATAAGTTTCCCAGGAAAAACTACCATAACTACTTAAAAAAAATACCAAATTATCGGAATAAAAATTACCAGACACACTGGTAAAAATTGAGATCTAGTCATTTTTACAAGGTAACCTAAGAATTTTTACTAAGAAAACTGATAAATTTTACCAAATAACCTGGTATTTGTGTACTCGCGCATGCGCACTGCGCATTATTGTGTTTCAGAAGATTGATACTAGAGGCGTGCGCGACGTTAAAATGAAAACAATACACATATTTTGAGTAAGTAATAACGGCGATTCAAATGACTGTTGGTAACAGCTTCCGTGGCGCAGTCGGTAGAACGTCGGACTCTCAACCCAAAGATCGTCGGATCGAATCCCGCTTCCGTAAAAATTTTTTTCAGTTTAATGTTTTTTCATCCTTGTTTCTGTTTCTATTTCTATATTAAAATACTATATATCCATCAATATGGATAAAAAAGTTAATTTTTTTAATTTAAATTAACTAAAAAAATTTTACCAAAGCACTTTGGTAAAAAGTTTGAAATTGTCAGTCTGTCTATCCATTACCATAGAAACTGGTAATTTTGTCTCGAATATTTGTAATTTTCACTACAAAATTTCTCTCCGTGTAGACGTGACTAAAGTGCGGGCTTTGGTCACACCGTGCTATAAAAATATTTTATACCACTCTAACCTCAAAATCACAACTTTGATATGATTTTTCGGCGCCCGTGGTATAAAATACCGTTCGAAACTAGTGCGTAAGTCGATTATTTAGGTGGTGTGACTTTTTCGCACTCGCTTCGCTCGTGCAAAAAGTCACACCAGCTAAATAATCGACTTCCTCACCCGTGTCGAAATGTACTATAGGCCCACATTAAAGTTCTTAGTACAGAGTTTGACACATGTTGAGGGAGAGAAAGAGGGAGAGGGAAGGAAAGAGAGGGGAGCGACAGAGAGAGAGAGAGAGAGAGGAGGGTGGGAGAAAGGGAGGGAAGTTGTAAAGTCATATGAAAATAATTCTTTTAATTCTTATAGATTCCTGGTAAAACTTATACTTGCCTTATTTTATACTTTCGTAGAAAGTTTTCTGATTTCTACAAATTAATTTTAGATAAATGATAAACAAATAAATTAAATATAATTTAATGAATCGTACTTACTATCGCACATCTATATGTAATTCCCTTACATACGTAGACCCCGCGTACCCTGGCGACGTGGGAAAAAATTATTAAAAAATCATGTTGCACGTCTACGTAATTCCCTTATACAAGGTGTCCCATTTTAATCGCCCCAGGCAAATATCTTGAAAAGTATGGGAGATGGAAAAAAACTTTAAATACAAAAGTTGTAGGGTGCAAAGGGGGTCAGCTAATGGTAACAACGACTTTGACCTTGAACTCTATTTTCAAGGTTATTTGAAGGTCAAAGTGATTTTTTTGAATGAGGACCCCTACTTTCGACCCCGGAAATGGAAAGAGCAGAAAATTTTACGTTCAGAAAGGTCTGATATGTTGGGGTTTCAAGGTCAACCAGCTAATTTAATGAGGTCGACCTGGGAATACCTCTAGGAAGGACAAAATTGACCTTGACGTTCAAGGTCATTTTAAGGTAAGTGGATTTTATAAAATGGAACCCCTTATTTTTGACCCCGGAAACGGAAAGAGCGGAAGAATTTACGTCCGAATATGACCTTGACCTCGACCTTGACTTTAACCGTGATCTGGAAGGTTATTTTAAGGTGAAGTCGATTTTTTAAAAATCCCCTTATTTTTGACCTCGGAAATGGAAAGAGAAGAAAATTTTACGTTCAGATATGTACCGTCATATGGTGTCAAAGTTGGCCCTCTGGGGTCAATTAAGGGTAATAATAAATAAATTAATTTTTTTGAAGTGGATTTCACTGTTTTTATGAGTTACTTAGGAATCTAAAAGTATTTTTTCTCCCTCAAATGAATCGAAAATTAGAAAGACTACCCTCGACATTAGCATTACCCAATGTGCACCGCGTGGAGGTTGCCGAAAGGATTTCGCACATCATTGGCCCTGAAAAGGGCCGATTGATTAACGGACTGTCATTTGAAGATCTAAGGCAGCAAATGCTCGATCAAGTGTCCGTTCTCTCTGAAACACATTTGCATCCTTCTTCGGAAGCTTGCTTGAACATTCCTCAATGTTTCCACTGAAATGGATTGGAAAGCTTCCATAATTCTTCCTCTCATGTTCTCTAAGGTTGTTGGAGCATGTGCAAAAACTTTGCCTTTAACTACTCCCCACAAAAAAAAGTCAAGAGGTGTGAGGTCTGGGGATCTAGGCGGCCACTCGTGTACTTGGCTGCCGATGCCAATCCAACGATTATGATACATATCATTGAGAAAATTCTTGACTGATCGAACGCGATGTGCAGGAGCTCCATCTTGATGAAACCACATATCCCGCCGTAAGATAAGTGGGATATCTTCTAATAGAGGAGGTAGCTGGTTTTGCAAAATATCCAAATACAATTGTCCATTCAAATTTTGATTGTAAAAGATAGGTCCCAGCACATGATCTCCAATTATACCTGCCCACACGTTTATTGACCAACGTCTCTGGATTCGATGATCTCGTTGCCAATGAGGATTTTGTTCAGCGTAATAGTGGGCATTATGAAGATTGACACCACCCATATTATCAAATTTTGCTTCATCTGAGAATAGCACTCGATCAAAAAAGAAAGGGTCCCTACGTATCTGATTATTTGCCCATTGAGAAAAATTTAAACGCCGTGCATAATCTCCATCCTCCAGTGTTTGTGTAAGGCAAACGTGGTAGGGGTGAAATTTAGATGTTTTCAACAGGCGATTTACTGTTGATTAGGGAACACCATGCATTCGTTGCAAATCTCGTGTTGAAATGTGGGGATTTTCAGCAATAATAGCTCGCACACCCAGCGCAATGTGCTGTTTCGTTCCAGTTTTGCGCCTCTTACGAACGATGGAGCCTTGTGCAGCTCGCGTTAATAATCTTTTGATGGCTTTCCTATCTGGGTGACGGGCATTGGGATATTTCTCGGCATAGCGTCTTTCTGCAGCCCTATAATTATCATGACATTCACCAACAACTTTTATCATATTCACAATCTCCTGGGGCGTGTAATCAGCCATCTCAAAATGGAATATGGTACCACAAAAGAAATTTGGTTTTCCACTTCAATTGTATGTATAAAAAGAAATTAAGAAGGCAATTTTCGGAAATGAGCGAAAAAGTTATTTATTCTAATAAACACATGAAATCATTACTGTATGCTATTCAATAATAAGAAATCAAAACGTTTTCTTATTTGTACTGTGCACAGTGACACCACTAAAAATAACTAACTCTACCTATTTTCGAGTGCAGTATTGTTATTACTCTTTAAAAAAAATGAAAATATTCCCAAATTGACCAAACTAAAGAATTCGAATATTTATAATTGACTCATAACAAAACCATTAAATCATCGCCTCATAACTACCTTAAAGTAATCGGTCACTCGTACTTAAAAATATCATTTGACGTAGCCGTACATTTCAATGGTTCCAACCTAACCAAGAAAGAACAAGAAGAAAAGTACCTTTTCATAGCGAAAATTAATCCCAAAAATCCTTCAGAGTTACGCTGACAAAAGTAAGAACACATCACATTAAAAAATTAATTTGACCCCAATTGACCTCAAGCACGATTTGACCCTTAATTGACCCCAGAGGGCCAACTTTGACACCATATGACGGTACATATCTGAACGTAAAATTTTCTTCTCTTTCCATTTCCGAGGTCAAAAATAAGGGGATTTTAAAAAAATCGACTTGACCTTAAATTAACCTTCCAGATCACGATTAAAGTCAAGGTCGAGGTCAAGGTCATATTCGGACGTAAATTCTTCCGCTCTTTCCATTTCCAGGGTCAAAAATAAGGGGTTCCATTTTATAAAATCAACTTACCTTAAAATGACCTTGAACGTCAAGGTCAATTTTGTCCTTCCTAGAGGTATTCCCAGGTCGACCTCATTAAATTAGCTGGTTGACCTTGAAACTCCAACATATCAGACCTTTCTGAACGTAAAATTTTCTGATCTTTCCATTTCCGGGGTCGAAAGTAGGGATTCTCATTTAAAAAATCACTTTGACCTTGAAATAACCTTGAAAATAGAGTTCAAGGTCAAAGTCGTTGTTACCATTAGCTGACCCCTTTGCACCCTACAACTTTTGTTTTTAAAGTTTTTTTCCATCTCTCATACTTTTCAAGATATTTGCCTGGGGCGATTAAAATGGGACACCTTCTATACGTGTACCTCACAACCCCCATCTACTCGGGTTTAAAAATTATTTGAATAATCGTATTGCTTACTATTACATGTCTACATGACTTATTCCTTATATGCGTGGACCTCGTGTTCTCCGTCTATTTAGATTTAATTAATTTTGAAAATTTCAAAAAATTTCTGAGGCTGGGGGGAGGTGGCGATTACTCTCTCCGCCTCCCGCTGGATTTGCCACTAATTTTAATATAAATGTTTAGTAATATAAAGTGATATTAACTACGCATATCTCTTTTTAGATGGTGTATGATATACTACTGTGCTTGATGTTTAATTTTGTGACTATTTCTTGTGAAATCTTTCAAATATTAAAAGTTATAATATTTTTAAAATGTATAACTCTTTGAATATTGATTTTTCGTGCATGTTTTATAGAATATTTAAAAACCACTATTATTTTGTGAAATTGGGTTTTGTTTAAAGAAATGCATTAAAATTAAGATGAAAATTTTTGCACTTTTCTGCAATTCAATCCTTGATATACGTCGGAACATAAGCAAACATTTTTCCGGTGTTTGGGCTAGCCTGAATCGCTGTAAGTATAGAAACCGAAAAACGACTGGCGAGATTAGGTAAAGAAACTCAGTCCATGTATAACAACATAGCAGCCAGCAGTGACTCGGGGAATCCCTCCACTGCCAATAGTTCAGTCGGATTAGACTTTAAAAAAAAAATATCGTTAAAAGGCAATTTTTTTCTTGGAGGTGCTTTGGAAAGGTGTCAGGATAATAGGAAAAATGTTTGCGGTCAGTTGCAGGTGGTGGAACATTGTTTAAATAATTTATGAATGTGCGAAAACCCGTTTTTTGCTTATAGCTTTTGAACCGTTGCTGCTATTGAAAAACTAAAAGTACTGTTTTTTAGGTATAAAAATACCTACAAAATGAGCTAAGGCGCGCCAAAATGTGATTATTAGTTGTTTTGCAAAACGCGAAAAACAGCTATTTTCAGCAATTTTTAGAATTTCATATAAATAAATAATTTTTGCTTCTAGAAAACTAGACCATCGGTTTTTTTGAAGGTCTTTGTATGCTTTATAACTGGTGAAAATTTGAGCTTGAAATATTCATATAAGTTTTTTTTCACATTCATACATTATTTAAACAATGTTCCATCACCAACAACTGACCGCAAACATTTTTCCTAATATCCTGACACCTTTCCAAAGCACCTCCAAGAAAAAAATTGCCTCTTAACGTTTTTTTTTTTAAACAGTACATTTTGAGACTAATCTGACTGGACTACAATGCCACAACCGCGCGGCTGCAGGCCCTGTCTTCTTTCTCTTTCGATCGCTCGCTGTTTGCATCGTACATGCTTTTCTCAAGCTTGTAATCTTGTTCGCGCGTTATAAGCCTATTAATTATTACATAATATAAACCTGGATGAGTCGTAGACAAATGTTCAAGGAGTAAAATGAGATGTTAAACATTAAAATCGAATGAAAAATAAGAAGTTGGCAAATAACGAAAGTAACTTTTTTACTTATTGAACAATATCTACGTGTCCGATTAACAATTTGTTATCATAATAGTTTTTTCGGTTCAGAAAGTATTTGCCTTTCATATCTGTGTGTACTTACATTATTATATGTTAATAATTTATTATGACATAAAAATTAAATAGTGAGCCCATTTTAAAATCATGATAACCCCTCAAGAATTTCTTGAAATTTGCAGATAAGACCCTTATTACCATTATACACAACATATCTAAATTTCAGAAAGCCTAGCTTTACCGTTGATGAGATATAAGCTCCTAAACTTCCAAAATTTAACACGGTGTCTTATGGTAGAGTCATCATAAAACGTAAAAAAAAAAAAAAAAACATTTACGTCAATAACGCCAAGAATTTTGTTAAGATTTAAAAGAAAAAGAGATATATTACTAATGACAATACTTTGAATATGCTATTTAAATTTCGGAAAGCCTAGTTTCACCGTTTTCGAGATACAGTTGTTTCTAGTACATTACGATACATGTGACCTAAGTAGCACTTTTTTGCACGGCGTGAAGTTAGGGCCCGAGCGCAGCGAGGGACCTAATTACGCCGTGCAGAGTGCTCCTTAGGTCACAAGTATCGTATAATATTTTATAGCACTGCCTACCTAAGCCCGCTGTCACGCCTATCCGTGCCCCAAGTAGTCCTTTTTTGCACCGTGAGGTTAGCGCACGAGCGTAGCGAGTGCGATAAACACGGTGCAAAAAAGTACTACTTAGGTCACGGATAGGCGTGACCTAAGTGCGGGCTTAGGTCACACAGTGCTATAAAATAGTTTTATACCACTCTAACCTCAAAATCACAACTTTGATATGATTTTTCGGCGCTCGTGGTATAAAATACCGTTCGAAACTAGTGCGTAAGTCGATTATTTAGGTGGTGTGACTTTTTCGCACTCGCTTCGCTCGTGGAAAAAGTCACACCAGCTAAATAATCGACTTCCCCACCCGTGTCGAAATGTACTATTAACCATGAGCTGCTATACATCATAAATTCATGTAAGTTTTTCTTACACAAGTCAATCTACCTATTATCTGCAAGTATGAATTTTAATTAAACATCTTCTTAAACAGTTAATGTAATTTTTAAAATTTTGGGAAATTTTCTTTTAAAGACAGAAGACACTTGCCGGACGCATCGTTTTGTAGTTCAAGGTGCGTAGGATGGGAATCGCAACCTTCTATGTATTTAGTTATTGATCACGTAGTATGTAAATAATTATAATAAAATGGTGATAACAGTTCAAGAAAATAAGTATATTTCGATATTTGAATAGAGCAAAACTTACACAAAATTTGTTCGTTATATAATGTTAGGAACAAGCATACGTAATATATAGATGTACACTCGAGGAAGTTGATTCTTTCCGAACGTGCCTAGTCAATTTTAAAATTCTGCAATTTCATTGGATGATTCCAATTGAGGGTTAATGTTTACACTTGAATTGTCCAATGGGAGTGCAGGATTTTGAAATTTACCCGGCACGTTAGGAAAGAATTAACTTCCCTCGGGTGTACATACGCAATGTAAAAAGAATGTTATTATCTTACTATAGAATTAATAATAATTCAATTTGTATAATGAATTTGTATAATGAAGATATTACAATGAAATTATAATTATAGAAATTATAAAGACTGATATAAAATTTTTGTAAAATTAGTAGATATAATAAATAGATAGATAGATATAATATAATTGAAAAGTTTTTATAAAATATAATATATAAATCTTATTCCAAAAAATAATGATATAAAAATAAATATTTGATAGATTACCTAAATACTACAAAACGATGCGTCCGGCAAGTATCTTCTGTCTTTAAAAGAAAATTTCCGAAAATTTTGAAAATTACATTAACAGTTTAAGAAGATGTTTAATTAAAATTCATATTTGCAGATAATAGGTAGATTGACTTGTGTAAGAAAAACTTACATAAATTTATGATGTATAACAGCTCATGGTTAAACTATTTTACAGGGTGGTGACTTCTATGATCTATACTTCGAAAATGTTTACGCAAAAATTTTTTAACTTTTTGTGTTTCAATTACAGTTATTATGTTAGTATTTTTGTAATATTTTTTGTTAGATGTAATTACTTTTTATACAAATATTTATAGTAAATATATATTAAATAAATTTTATTTTAAAAATTCTCTTTATTATAATAATTGACTTGCCTGCACTTAATTGATTCCACTGGTTTCATGAGTTTATTTTTAGTAGTACTTACAATTTTTTGTTATAAAAATAATTCCATATTTCTATGTTACAAAAATGTACTTGTCTATATAAAATAATAATTGATTCCACTTCTTTCATGTGTTTGTTTTAAACTATGATATTCTTTTGGGCGAGAGAGGAGGATAAAGAGAAAGATGAAGAGAAAGAGGGAGAGAAAGAGAGAGAGAGAGAGAGAGGGAGGAAGAGAGAGATTACAAATACACTTATACTCGCCAAAGTTTTACTTTTTTTAAAAAAGTGTTATTTTAGGGATTTTCAATATCATTAGTTATAATGTAACATGATATGTAAAATTCACCAAAGACTGAGAATTGTATAATCTGAAAATGAAAAAGTTTACACAAAGTTTCGATTTTTTATTGTATTATATTTTACATGATATATCTTCTAGTATAAAAATAATACTTATCTATATATAAAAGTATATGATGCCATCAGCTGATTTGAATTATAAAAATATATATAATCATACCATATTTCGAAGTTATTTTAGAATTACAGTTGTTCGTTTTATTATATCTTCTCTCTCTCTCTCTCTCTCTCTCTCTCTCTCTCTCTCTCTCTCTCTCTCTCTCTCTCTCTCTCTCTCTCTCTTTCGATTCTCTCTTTTCGATATAAGAGAATAAAAATACCATACGTTCAATGTTGAATGGATAACGCCAGCCATTTTTATATTAAATAGTTGAGGACGTTCTTTGGAGGCAAAATGAAATGATCTTATTTCTTTATGGCAACGTTTTGTTGGCTTAGTACGCCAACCTCATCAGGCCTTTATTCAAAACACAGAAATAAATTAACATATAAAAGTTTTTTTTTAAAGACAATTAAACCACAAAGTGTAAATACAAAAATCAAAATTACCGAAATTATAAACGTATATATCATACGTCGATCAGATGTTATTCTCGACTGAAAACAATAACACGTACACTGTATTTATATACACTGGACAATGTTTACATAAAGAGTTATACAGTATCAAGTTCGTTAATAATAGGAAAATACATTGTACTTAGTCTTTGGATATCTTCCTTTTTATTAATACTATTTTGATTGCTTTTTATATAGATCATTTCGGAAATCAGTTGATCGGGCGTTTTTACTCTCAGATTCTAATTTTCACTTAGACAATATAAAACTCATAAAGAAGATTTTACGTAACAATGATTATCCTATGTGGTTTATAGAAAAACATATCGAAATTAGATTTAAAAAACTTAAGTATGGTTATACATATAATACGCACCAAAATTGCTATGAAAAATTACCAAAATTGTCTTTACCGTTTACCAAAGATTTTAATAGTCTATCTAATATGTTAAAATCTTATAACATTTGTACAATCCCATTATTGAATAAAAGTTTGTCTTCGATCATTCGGTTAGGCAAAGACATAACCAAAAAATGGGATCGTACTAATGTGGTGTATAAATTTGATTGCCTAAATTGCTCTGCTACATACATAGGAGAAACTAAAAGATCGTTACACACACGCATTAATGAACATAAACTAAACAAAAATAAAGAGTCTGTTGTCAGTACACATCGATTAGAAAACAAACATGAGTTCGATTGGGAAAATACATCCATTTTAGATTTTGAAAGCAATTACAAAAAAAGACTGATTTCCGAAATGATCTATATAAAAAGCAATCAAAATAGTATTAATAAAAAGGAAGATATCCAAAGACTAACCCTATTAAAAATAATCACGTGAGTCTCACGTGAGTACTCACGTGACTACTCACCGAGAGCTCACGTGAGGTTTTCGACCATATTCTCACGTGAGTACTCACGTGAGTACTCACGTGAGAAGTGAAAAAATAGTTTAAAAAATTAGTAATCAATGTTTTTTTTACTGAACTATTATATAAATATTTTAACTTTAATTTTTGCGTATACCTTTCAATCCTTAAATAGTATAGGGAGATATCAAAAGCGAGGCAAGCCTCGTAATTACAACTCTTTTAGAAGAGTCGCGATATTGACTAAGTCTTATGGCTTTATGTATTCTCGCCGGTGTTCATTTGCCTATGGAAATCGAGAAAGGGGTTGCCGCCTGGCGGTCACCGGCGGAACTGATAGGACCCGTCTGAACTCCACGTCTAGTAACTCTTTTAACCGCCAGGCGGCAACCCCTTTCTCGATTTTCATAAGCAAATGAACACCGGCGAGAATACATAAAGACATAAGACTAGTCAATACCGCGACTCTTTTAAAAGAGTTATAATTACGAGGCTTGCCTCGCTTTTGATATCTTCCTATACTATTTAAGGATTGAAAGGTATATGCAAAAATTAAAGTTAAAATATTTATGTAATAGTTTAGTAAAAAAAACATTGATTACTAATTTTTTTTAAACCATTTTTTTTACTTCTCACGTGATTATTTTTAATAGGGAAGTACAATGTATTTTTCTATTATTAACGAACTTGATGCTGTATAACTCTTTATGTAAACATTGCCCAGCGTATATAAATACAGTGTATGTGTTATTGTTTTCAGTCGAGAATAACATCTGATCGACGAATGATATATACGTTTATAATTTCGGTAATTTTGATTTTTGTATTTACACTTTGTGGTTTAATTGTCTTTAAAAAAAAAGTTTTATATGTTAATTTATTTCTGTGTTTTGAATAAAGGCCTGATGAGGTTGGCGTACTAAGCCAACGAAACGTTGCCATAAAGAAATAAGATCATTTCATTTTGCCTCCAAAGATCGTCCTCAACTATTTAATAAAAAATACCATACGATATTTTGAGGTTATTGTAGTCACTTGCAGTCACAAAATTTTGTTGTTCTTATATACTCTCTCTCTCTCTCTCGAGTTTTATTTTCGAGTCGAGTGAGATTTATTTACTATACGATATGCTATAACTATATATATATATATATATATATATATATATATATATATATATATATATATATATATATATATATATATATATATATATATATATATATATATATATATATATATATATATATATATATATATATATATATATATATAAGCGTAAGATAGACGACAACCGGAAGTGTCGTAAGAGCTGCAAACTGGATATCGAAATAAGGAGAAGAAAAATTCGGAAAAGAAACTGCACATACAAAAATTCAGCCATCTATATCTGTTGAACGAGATAATCTTTTTAAATAAAATCTTTTGATTTGAATAGAGCAATGAAATGGCTTTCGATTAAGAGGGATATGTTATATAGTAAAAACTAACGCAATATACGTAAAAGCGCATTGAATTTTTCTTACACCCATTTCAATGTATATGTAGCACGGGTCGCTCCTTTTAGGCTTCTTCTATAATTTTCCTTTGGAGCGCTCCCGCGTTCCTTGATTACGTGATTCCCTTGGGCAAATCTATGAAACTTTTAATATTCGTGTTACCGTTGCATAGTTTCTAATTAAAGAAGTGATTGCATACATTTGCAGACCAAAAGAAATTTTACTAAATTATGGTTGTATGAACATGTCCTTCTATCATAAAGGTAATTATGAACGAACGCACTTTCATGAAACTAAAAACAAACATCAATTTTTCATTATTTCTGTGCGCACTTGGGTGAATTTTTTATTTCTTTAAACTATTAAAAAATGCCTTTTGTGAAAACGTTTTGAGATCTTACAAGGAGAGTGCACACCCTCCGGAAAACAGATTTTCGCGAGCATTGGAGAGTCGATTTCTGGTACCTAAAAATGAAGCCCAGTCTGACAAATTCCATCTCATAGGCTCTTTTTCTCGAGATATGGGCAATCTCATCTCAAATATCCTTTATTCCGTTAAAAAAATGGTATTGACTGTCACATTGCAAGTATTTAAGATACGAAAACGAGAAAAAAAATTATAAAAGTGGATAGTAAGAGCTAAAATTTAAGCTCTGATTCGTTAAAAAATATTGATATTTCAGGAAAATATAAGCAATCAAAGGTAACGTAAGAAAAGGGTTAAAAATACAATCCATTTAATCACTCAAGATGAAGACAAATTTTTCGTGCGAAAAGTCGCATGAAGTAAAAATTCTCTTAAGCACCGCAGTTTCGGACCGTATTTTATACCACGAGAGCCGAATAATGATTAAAGTTATGATGTTAAGATTAGAGTGGTATAAAAATACTTATATATAATAAAGTCTTCCATTTAAATTATACTTCTCGAAAATATAGAAGATAATATTTACAATATGAATGTAATCAAGGAAATACTTTATAATAATGTAATAAAAATTCAATAAGCACTCTTTACAAATGGTAATAAGTTTTTTCATGACTGTACAAATAATATTGCTAATATAAAACTTTCTACGAAAAGTATAAAATAAGGCAAGTATAGATTTTTTTTCTGGATAATCTATAAAAAAAACACAATTTGTCTAGTCCTTTTATTTCTTCCAATCTCATCTATTCAATAAGCACTCTCTACAAATGGTAATAATTTTTTTCATGACTGTACAAATAATCTATAAAATAATAATATTTATGATTTTGTAAAAGAAATCAAATAAATACGAATGAAAAAGTCTTTTAATTCTTTGAGTCATTGTATGCTGAACAAATTATATGTAAGTAAGTACATTCAAATTGTTCACTGCAAATCAAACAAACGAAAGTTGTGAAATGAATTATCGATAGTCAAGTAATGCAAACAACTCCCGGAAACTACTGTAGGACTGTTCTCAGAAATGTATTCAAATTTGTTCATCTTTCTGAGCTATACAAATTAAACACAAGAAAGTACTGAAATCAATTTATTGTAGTCAAGTACCGGCCATAAGTTAACTTACTGACATAATAGAACTTTTCGTATGTAGCGTGTAAAATTACATTTTACGCCCACGTTGTAACTTCAAAATTATTCAGCTAGCAGGCATAAAATATTACTTAGCGCCCAAGAGCCCCAATAGCTCACATACTCTTACAAAACTTTATAGAACCTAAGCACTTTACTCCCGTGTGGGAGAAAATTATTTTAATTATATAACTATAATGCCTTGTCTTTATTTCTAAAATTCATAAGAATTTTTTAGATATTTACGAAAAGTCAAATTGTATATAAAAAAATTACATAGTTACCAACACATCACTATTTTTCATGATTCTTTCTCAATTTTGAACTTTCCATAATATTACGCACCTTGCTCTAGCAGGGGTGGTCCTCCGATCTCCCATACATACTTGGCGGGCCCGACGATTTGCAGTTCAAGATGTAAGACATGGTCATTTTCATATAAATATTCATATGTTTAAAGATCAGATAAAATGTATAAATGGGTTGCTTCTACATATTAACTACTGATCCGTGAATCTATCGCTCTCTTTTTAAATAGAAAGTGCAAACCCGTCTGAAAGTATCATATGAGATCTCATATGTAATCCCATAATATATAAAATTGTAGATGACATCGCATATCGAGATCTGATACGAGATATGCGATGCCTGAAATTCTCATATGAGATTTTTATGATATTTACACGCGGGAAAAGGATACACAATAAGTCGCTTATAAAACGGTTAGAAAAATGTAAAGCACTTTAGAAGTAGACTATAAATTTATATGAATTTTTATTTTATTCTCGTTTAAAAAGGACAGACACAAAGAAAAATATTGTGGGTAATAAAAGTAAATCATGATTCTGCACATATAGGGATGTTGTACTTAACGGTACCAATTATAGGTATAAATATTGTTAATGAATTTATGCAAAAATTTGTATTCTATATTTAAGTAGCCCACCGGTAAACTTCAAATCGTCGGGCCCGCCAAGTATGTATGGGAGATCGGAGGACCACCCCTGCTAGAGCAGCTCTAGACTTCTCTTTTCCTCCCAAGGTGCGTAATATTATAGAAAGTTCAAAATTGAGAAAGAATCATGAAAAATAGTGATGTGTTGGTAACTATGTAATTTTTGCTTCCTCATAGAGGAAGCTTTGTGATAGTAAAGAAAAAAAGTTTATGAGAGAATGTGTTAGATATGTTATTTAGCAAATTTGGAATCGAAATACACTATTTTTAGAAAATGTCCGTATGGATGTGTGTGTGTGTGTGTGTGTGTGTGTGTGTGTGTGTGTGTGTGTGTGTGTGTGTGTGTGTGTGTGTGTATACGCTGATATCTCATGATCTACTCGACCGATTTTAACGAGAGAGTGATCATTTTTTTAGATTTTGCTTCCACAATTGGGGTCAATACTCTATTTTTGTAAAATTTAATTTTTTTTTTTATAGCCATTTTTTAATTTCCAAAATTTTTTTTTTCGATTTTTTTAATATTTAGAACAAATATTGTTTATATATCATGAATTCTCTGTATGTAGGATAAAATTATCTACAATTTAAAAAAAAAGAAAAGTCGGTAGCTATATTTCGTCATAAGTTATTGATGAAAACGTAATTTTTTGTAAATAGGTTATATTTCGAAATTGAAAAAGATATTAACATGAATATTTTTTTGGTTATAAAGGATATTAAGTACTATAACTTACTAAATTTTTAGGTTTTTTTATTCATTATTTTTTGAGAAAAAAATAATTTATAAAAAAAGTGATTTCTTTTGTCGTTCAATAACTATAGTAAAATTGGCTTAATCACTTTGAAATTCTTTGTTGGGGTAGATTTTGTATACCAATCGAGTGAGTTCTTTGGGCAAAAGGATTGATCCATAAATTTCGAAGATATTTGAGGTTAAAATTTTTTTCAATTTCTTTTTAAATCGTAATTTCTCGAGAACGGCTCTATGTATCTAAATGGGGTGGGTGGTATTAGAAAGAGAATTAAATTACCTACATTTTCTAAAAAAAATGAATTCTCTAGCTATCACGGTTCTTTTGTTATTAACAAAAACGTAAAAATTGAAAAATGAAAAAAAATGAGTTTTATATGTTCAACTATTACAAGAGTAAAATTGTCTTATTCGCTTCAAAATTCATTGTAGAGGTATATTATTGATAGTTCTCGGATGAGTTCTTTTGGCAAAGTGATTGGTTCATAAATTTCAGATATTTGAGGTTAAAATTTTTCTAGACATTTTTAAAATCTATTTCTTGAGGATTTTTTTTTTAATTTTTAAATTTTTACATTTCTGTTAATAACAAAAGAACCGTGATAGCTAGAAAATTAATTTTTTTAGAAAATATAGGTAATTTAATTATGTTTCGAATACTATAAATTACATTCAAATACATAGAGCTCTAAATATCAGTTGCAAATTTATAGGCAATTCTGATATATATTTTATGTATGCGAAATTTTGTGGAAATGTATAATCTATAAAAATTTGAATAAATTATGTTGGAGTTTTGTTATTTCTGTCTTTCTGAAGTATTAAATTTTAAATATTGGAATTAAAAATTAATTAAAGGAATCAGTAAATTAAGTTTGAGGAAGCTACGTGCCAATGAATTGGCAGCGGTTTTTATATAGGCTTTGACTTTTCGTAAATATCTAAAAAATTCTTATGAATTTTAGAAATAAAGAGAAGGCATTACAGTTATATAATTAAAATAATTTTCTCCCACACGGGAGTAAAGTGCTTAGGTTCTATAAAGTTTTGTAAGAGTATGTGAGCTATTGGGCCTCTTGGGCGCTAAGTAGTATTTTATGCCTGCTGGCTGAATAATTTTGAAGTTACAACGTGGACGTAAAATGTAATTTTACATGCTACATACGAAAAGTTCTATTATGTCAGTAAGTTAACTTATGGCCGGTACTTGACTACAATAAATTGATTTCAGCACGTTCTTGTGTTTAATTTGTATAGCTCAGAAAGATGAACAAATTTGAATATATTTCTGAGAACAGTCATACAGTAGTTTCCGAGAGTTGTTTGCATTACTTGACTATCGATAATTGATTTCACAACTTTCGTTTGTTTGATTTGCAGTGAACAATTTGAATGTACTTACTTACATATAATTTGTTCAGCATACAATGACTCAAAGAATTAAGACTTTTTCATTCGTATTTATTTGATTTCTTTTACAAAATCATAAATATTATTATTTTATAGATTATTTGTACAGTCATGAAAAAATTATTACAATTTGTAGAGAGTGCTTATTGAATAGATGAGATTGGAAGAAATAAAAGGACTAGACAAATTGTGTTTTTTTTTTATAGATTATCCAGAAAAAACGTCTATACTTGCCTTATTTTATACTTTCGTAGAAAGTTTTATATTAGCAATATTATTATTTGTACAGTCATGAAAAAACTTATTACCATTTGTAAAGAGTGCTTATTGAATAGAAGAGAGTAGAAGAATTAAAAGGACTAGACAGATTATGTTGTTATAGAATGTAGTTAAAAAATTAGCTTTTAAAAAACGTTCTGATTGTTT
The DNA here is from genome assembly GCA_036365515.1 of Torymus aiolomorphi. Taxonomy (NCBI): domain Eukaryota; kingdom Metazoa; phylum Arthropoda; class Insecta; order Hymenoptera; family Torymidae; genus Torymus; species Torymus aiolomorphi. The sequence continues at coordinate 132,935,234 of CM070877.1, forward strand.
TAAAAAAATATTTAAGCTCTCATTAAAGTTTTTGGTACTCAGGTTGACGGATGTTGAGAGAGAGGGAGGGAGGGAGAGAGTGGGGTGGGAAAGAGAAGGAGGGAGAGAGTTTATAGTCATGAAAAAATTATTACCATTTGTAGAGAGTCCTTATTGAATAGATGAGACTAAAAGAAATAAAAGGACTAGACAAATTGTGTTGTTAGAATTTAACGTACTTAAAAAATAGCTTTTAAAAAACGTGTTGATTGTTTTAAAAAAATATTTAAGCTCTCATTAAAGTTTTTGGTACTCAGTTTCACGGAAGTTGCGAGAGAGGGAGAGAGGGGGAGGAGAGAGAGAGAGAGAGAGAGAGAGAGAGAGAGAGAGAGAGAGAGAGAGAGAGGGAAAGAGAGAGAGAGAGAGAGAGAGAGAGAGTGAGATAAAGGGAGGGAGGGCGGGAGAGACTAATACTTGTCTTAGTTTAAGGTGGCTCATGCGATTTCTTATAAAAAAGCAGATACATCTTAAACTTAACAAATATGTTCTTTAGACATTAAACTTTCGATCTGTACTAAGAAAATTGTAGGTCAACGACCAAATTATCGAAAAAATTGAGTTTATAAATAGGTACGTTTAACACATAACCTTATGGGAATGAACAGTTTATTGCTTCGTAGTAACTTGTAAAAAGCAGTTTTTAATGTACAATATATGAAATTAAAGATTTTTTGTGAAGAATCTAATGATATCATCAGAATTATAGGTTAACCACCAAACAAAAAAGATATTAACAATAAACGTTACAAATGTGCTACTGCGCATGCGCACTACGACCAGTCATATAAATGTAGCGACAAATTAGCAAAGTTTTTACTTATTTATAAAATCTTTTTTTGTTTGAACATTTAGAAGTTATTTACAATAAATTTACGTAAAATACGTTAACTTAATTTGGCAATAATAAAGAAGCCCCTTGCGGGGCCCTGACTTGATACGGCACCAAACGCATGAGCCACCTTAAACTTTTGTAAAATGTTTTTTAGATATATTTCACAACTTTTTAAGAGAAAATAATAATTACACAGTGTGATAACATTATGGGGGTTTATTATAGTATAGTATATTTTTAACATCATTCGTAAATGATAGTATTGTTATTCACAAAAGTTTTAAATTTGAATGTTTCTTGAAGGAGCTCGAAAAATGATTACATTAGTAAAATTTTTTGAAATAATATAATCAAACGCGTATATATTCTTAGGTATGATGATAATTTAACAATACTATTAATTATTATAAAGTCATATGAAAATATCATTCTTTTTATGTTTTCAGTTTGCAGGAAAAACTTATATACATACCTTATTTTATACTTTCAAAGATTATTATTAAGAAGACAAATTACATAAATACTAAAGGGATCGATATTTTTTGAACAAATTAGATCTTAAAACGAAGCTTTTAGTTCATATTTTTATAATTTTTTTCAGATCATATAAGTATTTTCATTTTTGGTACTAGAAATTGATTATTAAAGCCTTAAATTAGTTCTACTATAAGACTGCTATATGATAATATCATTAATTATTTTTGTAGCTTTTTGCAATTAATTATTGGCACCATGAGCCAATAATTAATTATATTATTCTCAACACTTGGATTTGTTGAAATTATCACTAGAACCCGGTCAAAAATATCCAGCTAGGAAACCCAGTTGGATCTATGTCACATGGGAAATTCAGCTGGATCCGGGTGGATTTACACAGATTTCAGTAGATATGATTAGACCACTTGTATTAATAGCCCATCATATATATATATATATATATATATATATATATATATATATATATATATATATATATATATATATATATATATATATATATATATATATATATATATATATATATATATATATATATATATATATATATATATATATATATATATATATATATATATATATATATATATATATATATATATATATATATATATATATATATATATATATATATATATATATATATATATATAGGCTAGTAAGTTTGAGGAGCTCAACCCCGGTCGGTCAGAGTGGCTAAAGAAATAATAACCCTCAGGTTACCGACTCTAGACAAATAGACTCTAGAAAACCCCTCAAACTTCCGCTCGGATGCTGAATATATAGATTGGAAGTTTGAGGAGGCTCCTCAAACTTCCCATAACCCCTCAAACTTCCAAGCGGGTGCTGAATATAATCCTCAAACTTCCAGAATTTCATATTTATATATATATATATATATATATATAAAACCGGAAGTGGGAAGAAAACGTATACCGGAAGTGGAATCTTATGGAAAACATGAAGAATTTTAGAAAGATCGGAACAGACATAAAATTTTTCACTATTTAATATCTTTAATATGAGAACATATTTTTACATGAAACTTTTTGTGCAACATAGTATAACAATAATACACATGTTGTTATTTTTTTTTAGTTAATATAAAAGTCTTGAAAATTGTATAAAATCTTTCAATTTCTCGGGCATCCATTTCAAAGTATATGTAGCGCGGTCTACCCTCAGGCTTTTCTACATTGGACAGATACTTGCCTTCGGAACGCTCCCGCGTTCCTTGATAAGTTTAAAACACTTATTTTAAAGAAATATCTGAATCTGTCGATGGGGATAAGAGAATGCGATGCAGTTCATATGTTTAAAAAGATTAGCCAGTTCAAGCGCGCTGGGCGTGCTCTTTAGCGAGGATTTGAAATCAATTTTAAATTTTCGCTCTTTCGCAAAAAAATTGTGTATTTGTGGGAATTACGTAGATTGTAATAGAAACGTATACAATTTTGTAAGTGGATATTATGTAGCGATCAACAATAAACTATTATAATTGATTACTAGAATCACGGAAATAAGATTTCTGAATTGATACCTTGTTTATTCAATTTAATACAGGTATAGCTGAAGCCACATTATCCAAGTAGAAATTTATTTATATGAAAAGGCTAATAAGTTAGAAAATAGATAGTAAAACTGTCTAATTAATAGCACGATGAAACCCTTTTTCGAACATTATTTGCATATTCCCTAGATCAGTAATAGAAAAACTACTTCCTAATTTTATTTTATAGGAAAGATAACAAAATGTGAGTGTAATGATTGCGCTGCATTTTGAAATGAATTGAAAAAATATAGTAGTTATGCATTATTATTGAAAATATTGAAAATATAAATTAATCGAGATAAATTGTTTTTCTTTCATTTCAATATATTTGTAATAAGGTTTTTCAAAAATTATAATTTTGACTTATTTGTCCAATAAAAGCATTTTCTGAAAATTTTGTTTTTTTTATTACCTAACATATTCATAAATATAAAAGCAATAAATATAATAAATTAAACCGATTTAATAAACGAATTTCTTCTCTGCGTAACCGATTGAATAAACGATGTCTGCCGCGGTAGACAAATGCACAAGTTGATCGAGCTGACAAAGGTAGCTGTAGTGCGGAGGGCTGTCGCCACTCTTACCGTACTGAACGCGCTCGGCTAGACGATCGTATGGGGCTCCGAGCGCCGCGAGGTCTTCCAAATAGTCGCAAGTGGCGAGCGGCCACTTTTCGGTAGGCTCCTGGATTAGTTGGAGTGGGGAGCGCTCTCCCCTACTCGTCTCGTGCTGAGCGCGCTCTGCCGCCCGACGGCATGTCGCTCGAAATGCCCTGTGCTCTCCCGGCCAGCCCCGCGAGTCTATTCGACTAGTACGCTGAGCTCGTATACCTCGCCGCGGTGACAAACTCTGTCGGTACTTGTTTCGAGCTGGACGCGCTCTCTCGAAATATCCCATCCGGCATTAAACACAACGAGCTTGTTCTCTTCGGAGCGAGTGCTAAAACAGCGATGGTCTTCTATCTTTTTCGGCACTTTTGACAACAAGCTTTACGCGCTCAAAATTCAGAGCTATCGTGTCACTAATTCTTATTTAACGAAGCAGTCTTGTATCATAAGTGCTTTTCCAGTCCTTAATTTTTTTCCGTGTATACTGCGCACGCACGAGCGTGTATGTGTATAAGTATCTGCGCAGTTATGGGCCTGTTGAATGCGTGGCAAACGAGGAGGAGAGAGAGATGTGCGCAGTCTTTTATTAGGAGGCGTAGCTGTGCTGCTCATATAGACCTTTTGTGCGCAGTAACACGCGGGGCTGTTTAGCGCCTTGGCTTTTCACCCAAGGGGAGTGTGCGACTGAGTAGAGAGAGATAGATAGATAGATAGATAGATAGATAGATAGACACCTACCTCTTTATTTGTCTCTGGGACAAAAAGGATTATACAATGTTTTACAATAGTTTACAATAAAGACATAAATATCATGGTCAGTTAATATAAATGAGAGAGAGAGAGGGGGGGGGGGATTAGAATCGAGATGATTATTTGATGTGAATTTGTCGCGCGAAAAAATGAGATGAGAGAAAGGTCTCGTTTGTTCGGAAAGAGAGTAAATGAATTAAGCTTCGATGCAAAAATAGCGGTGACTGTAAATTCCACACTTTTTGTTAGGAAATGGGATGAGAAAGAAAGCGACAGAGAGGTCTCGTTTTTCGGTAAGAGAGTACATTTACTTACATTTAAAGCTTAATTCATTAATTAAGCTTTGATGCGAAAGTAGAAGTGGGATGATGTGTCGGGAGAAGCGAGGATTGTGAATTCCAAACTTTTTTTGTAGGAGCTCGTATTCGGATACTAGATTTGTATTTACAACTAATATTGTAGTAACTTTTATTGTAGCGCTTTTAACATTTAAAGTACGTGCAAAATAGACCCAAATGCATTATTTACTCGTAGAATTATGCCTTGCTGACTTGATCATATCTCGAAAAAAACCGTATCGTCAATCGCTATTATTACGAACCAGCTTTTATACCGACAAATTATGTACAGTCCTCGGGAGAATTATTGTTGCTCCGAGTTGGGAAAACAATGTAACAGCTCGTAAATTTAATCGAGCTACGATAGAGAATATGCTGATGAATTCGAAACCGCTCTGGCGATACGCAGACATAAGCATACACGCTATCACGTATATAGCGCGTGTGAGTCACTTGGCCGAGGCATATACCATCAAGATGACTACACTTGCGAGCGTCGTATGTATATATGTATAGTAGCCGCGATTAATTACAAAAACAACTCGAGAAAGAAGCATATTATTGTGAAAAAAGCAACATGTACGCGATGTTTTACTGATATCGTTAGAAAAATAACGAGAGTCGCGTATAATATGGTATTGTAATTTAATGATATAAGAGTAATAAGGTGTAATGACCCAATGTTACGAAAGCGTAATATAAATGATACTTGTCACGTACAAGGTATAAGTAATAACAAGGAATAATACTTTTGAAATGTTTATAACAACTGCCACGTAGTAACTAATACTTTCTCTGACAAAAAAATACCAGCTTTCAAACTTAAAATTTTAAGTCCAATGAAACTACACCTCCGTCCAACCATCGATGTCGTAACAGCATCACCAGAGCCTCTCCTCCACGTCTCACATATTATTAAACACTCGTAACGCGGACATATCGTTCTATTAATTCACTCGAGAACCACCTGTGTCTCTTTGCGTATACAAAAAGTGAAAGGAAAATTATACGCCCGCGGCGGCAATCACTCATATAATGCTTCATTTGCCTCAAAATTAGCTCTCCCGATCCGCGACTATTTGCATGAGCTTGCAAATTGTGCATAATTGAAAAAATAATTGACCTATTCCGATTGCTGACTGCTCCGCAATCCTAAACAACGCAAAAAAGCCTCAATTTTTGCCTATATATCGTCCGAGCGATTTCTCTCCGCGTATTACAGCTCTTTTCAATTCCGCCGGCAGCACATTTTCAACCGGAATTCCACTTTGAATTCCATTGTTCCCGTCTACACGACTTTTAACCCGAGCAATATCCGTTCCGCGGCGCGCGAGGATCTCCCACCTTAACGATAAAACTTTTTTCTCTCCTTCGCTATATAGCTCTCGTCCGAATAACGCCCGTAAATCACGGGCCTAATACGCCCTCCTCTTTCTCTTCCCTTATCCATTCGCGTAATATACATCGTGATATAAACCCGCGAGCAATTACACGTTTACGCGCGATTAGTCGGTCTCTCTCTTTCACATTTTTCAACGTCAGTCGCAGCATACATACATACTTATGTGTATACGCTCTCTTGCCTAAAAAAAGACTATGTGCCTACTACTCTCTCTCTCTCTTTCTCTCTCTCCTCTCGCGGATGTAACGTCTCTTGCTCGCGCTTAATGATCGTCGTCTCCTCGCCTCAAACGCGCGCTCGTATATAATACACTTCTCCTCTTCCTCCTCCTCCGGAGTTCTTTCCACCTCCTTCGCCGCTTCGACTCCTTTGCTTTGTTTTGCTTCTCTCCTTTTTTTCTCTTCTCTCTCTCTCTCTCTCTCTCTCTCTCTCTCTCTCTCTCTCTCTCTCTCTCTCTCTCTCTCTCTCTCTCTCTATTTAACTCTCGACCCGTGTGCAATGTAGCGAGCTGGCAGCCACTGCACTCGGGGGGCAGCGCCCCACACACCAGAGAGAGAGAAAGAGAGAGAGAGGAGAGAGAGAGAAAGGACGCGACAAGCAAACGCCGAAATTTCTTCTTTTTTTTTTATCTCCGGCTCGCTCGCTCGTCGTTCGAGCAGCAGTCATCGGGTAATTCGGGCTCGAGAGATGCTACTATGCGGGGAGAGAGAGAGAGAGAGAGAGAGAGAGAGAGAGAGAGAGAGAGAGAGAGAGAGAGAGAGCGAGAGCACAGAGGATTATATGAATTCGGCCTTGGGGTTATATGGTCTGTCGCGAGGGTCGCTCTTATACACACACACACACACACACACACACACACACACACACACACACACACACACACACACACACACACACACACACACACACTTTCTGTGTGGTAGCGCGCGCGTATTTGCGGATTCAGTGATTCTTGTCGGACGTGGGGGAGTGAAAGAATTTCCTTGATCGGATATCGCGAGGGAAGAAGGAAAGTCTAATGATTGGAAGAAGGAGGAGGAGGAGGAGAAAGGTTCGTTGACTGCGCAGAATGATTAATTGGGCCTTTGGAGGTGGAATAGTGAGCTCGAGATATCGGAGAGTGAAAGTATCAACGGATCTTCATTATTTGGGTATATAGATCTCCGTACATGTTTTTATCTACTAGGCTATCATTTTTTTAACGGTTTTCTAAAGGACACTTAATATAATGGTGACAGTGAAAGGCTATCATTATATACGTTTGTTACAATTAATTTTTAACGACCATTTTTCTCGAAGAGAAAAAAGTAAAAGTCTAACTTTGTTTCAGAACTTTTTTACAACTTACTTAGCGGGAATTCGGATAACACGTTAGTCGATATTCCGTACGCATGCCACTTAGCAATGGCATTTGAAGTGCTTTAACTCGTTTTCCATCGCATGAGAACAAAAAAAGACGTGTAACTCGCTCCAGAATAACAATAGAGCAATAAAATCGCTAGATTCAATTAAAGCAATTGTTGACTGTTGCCGTTAACAATTCACCGTCGATCGCCGAAATTTTTGGAGCAACCAATTTATCTTGCTGCCCTGGATATGTACAACACGACTGTGATCCGACAATCGAATTGCATTCACTTTTTCCTCATTTACTGTCCCACGCTTTTCGTGAAATAACACTTAACAACCCTGGTATAGAAAATTAACCAGATTTTCTGCTTAAGCTGTTAAAAATTACCTAGATTTCCTAGCTATTAATTAGCTACTCTGTTAACTATATTCTAGCTAAAAATTAGCTAATTTTTTGTCATCCTTTGACAAGCGATATTCGTTAGCTATAACTTAACAAATTTTTCCATCTAAGATTGGTTAAGCTCTGAAGATGTTGATTTTTCTTGAGAAATTAATTTTTCAAGGTGTTTTCACGAATTTCATATTTTTATAAGGACTATGAATCATTAATTGGTCGGAAGAAATCTCTGCGATACCGGGAAAGAAAAAAAATTAAGAAATTAAGAAAAATTGAATTGTTAGGTCAGGTAGTACATCATCGCAATCAGACCACGTTCTCTTTTCTTATCCTTTTCAGCCTTTTCCGTCTGAGTTTACTTAATCAAAATTATTAATATTTCTAAATCCAACACTAAGATGCAATTAGTTTTAAGGAAAACTCATACGATCCAGAGGATGCCTACTACACACGTTATATCGTCGGCTGATGAGACTAAAGAAGGAGCTATTTCAAAGAAGCTTTGTAAAAGGAGCTATTTCAAACGAGTCTTGTAAAAGATGCTATGACAAATGAACGCTGTAAACCGAGCTGTTTCAAACGAGCGCTGTAAAACGAGACACTTGGAGTGAATGCTGAAGATTTTTTTCTAAATTTAAGTTGGCAGTACTGCAAACAAGCGAACATTTCAGAAAGCGAAACTTAGTAGTTTGATCTTAAAATTTACGGAGTAATATAAAATATTTTAAAATTTTGGTTACCATGGTATATTATTATTTGTATTAAATATTTGATGTATTTGAAAATATTAATTATTAATTAGTTTTTTTTATTAAATTACAATTATCTTTTACTCTGCGAGTATAAATTATCTTTTAATTTTGACGCGGTAGATTTGTATTCTCTAAATTCAAATAAGTGAAAATTTCACTTATATTACAAGTGAACAGTTTTGTCATTAATTAATAAGTTAAATTTTTACTTGTTTGAATTAGATAAGATATTCTACAGAAATCATCAAACAACTGGATACAAAAAATAAATAACAATTTTTTGTGGGACACAACTATCAAACCAGATTGTACCATTCCGAATATAAAAAAAAATCGTCAATACGGTGAATCTGATAACAAGCTTTTTTGGCAATAGAAAATTTATTTTTAAAAAATGACAGAAAATGCAAACATAACTTGTTTTGTCAGGAAGAGTCGCACATACGTTTAAAAAAAACACGAGAATGCGCAAGCTTTTATTAGCCTTTTACCGGCTGAAAAAGAGTTACTTCCTTCGAATGTTACAGGAGTTCAAAGGTGAGTGTAAAATAGACAAGTTTTTCTAAATACCCACGTAAAAAAATTACGTTTGGAAAAAGTTTGGGAAAACTTAAGCAAGGAGACAATGGCAAACTTCCCAATTCATGATAGAGCTTTTTTGAAAAGTTTAACAAACTTTTCCCAAACTTTTCACCAATGAATTTTTTAAGGTGACTCCGGCGGTTTTTTAAAAACATAAGAATCTAAAAATAAAAATCTTAATCGAAAGCTGAAATTCCAAGCTATTTAATGGATTGTGTCCCTAATAGGGTCACCGACTAAATGAAAAAGGCTCTTATGGGAGAAGAACCATTGTAAGTATTAATTTTCCTGTTGTGAGTTGAAAACACATAAATTCTTCAAAAACAAACGTGTAAATAATTGTTTATTATCTATAGTTTACAATGATGTGTTGAAAACTGACGATCATCGACCAAATTTTCAAGAAATCTTTATGCATAAAATAAAGAACCGTTCTTCCTATGTATAACATACACTAGCAGGGCCGTAGCATTTGACCAGTATTAAGGTAATGTGCTTACCAACATAATTTTAGAATGTCTATATCTTTTGTAAATAATAATAGAATTGCTTAAAAAAAAAATTGAGTATAGTATTTACATATACGGAGCGCCTGACGTTCGTCTTTTTCCAAGAAACTCATGAGAATTTATTTAATTAAATAAAAACCGTACTGTCGGTAAGTAGGTCTCTGCAATTGACCTACTTTTAAAACGAGCATAGCTAACGAAAGCGCTAACACAGAATCACTCAAAAAAATTCCTGAATATGGTGTTTATGTGTACGAAGTGCTTGACGTTCGTCTTTTTCCTAATAAACGTTTAAATGTTGATTTAAAAAAATATTGAAATTCATGGTTTCACATGGCCTTAATGAATAACTTTCTTATTTTAACGTTGCAGGGTGCTCAAATGATTAAGAATACCTTACAACTTGTCGTTAACTAAATGTTATTACAATTTCGTCGATTCTCTAAGTAAAAATGCAATGCACCCTAAAAGCCCCCCCAATGATACGGCCCAGCGCGCCGGAGCCACCTTAAGTGATGAAGTTTAAGTTTAAGAAATGTTTTACAAAACGTTGGCCAAAGTTAAGAACGATTATTCAATTCAAAAGAAATTTTGAGTGTTTCCCCACCCACTCTCTCTTAGTCCCGCACTTCTACTTATAGTCCGGACCGGACATTTTTACTCAAGTATTGTCATACGTCACCTATCGGTAGTCGCTAGCACTTGAACACTTGAAAATAGCAATTTATTTACGAAAATTTTTCAGACTTTAGCCAAACTGTTTAAAACATTCTATCGAAGTTTGGCATTGTCTCATTGCAAAAGTTTTCTCAAACTTGAGTCAAATAAAACTTTTCCCAAACTTCTTGTATTTTACGTTCACATTTGAACTGATATAACTTTTGAAGGAATGAACATTTTTTCATCCGGTAAAAATCAAATGAAAAGCTCGCATTCTCTAGTTCTATTTTCCTTTTTTTTTAATGTATGTCCGGCTCTCCCTGGTATAAAATGATATATGTTTGGTGGCGATAATTTTTTAGTATTCTTGAGGAATAAAGGTAAAGTCCGCAAAAAAGCTTTCCACCAAATTGACCATGTTCCTAAGTTGTTGTACATTTAAAATGGTCCAAAGAAGCAAAAAGCCTGGTCTGGTAGGTGAGTGTCCCTAAAAAAAATTTTTTATTTTCGAATCCAGTGGTTTGATTATTTGCGTAGAATTGCTTGGTTTTCATTTCTCTTGCCGAGTTAATTTCCAAAATCAAACATCACGTAACCACACAAAATTCTAAAAAATTTTCCAAACAGGCTGACACATTGCATGCGCGTCTGGTGCGCCTTTGATGTCGCATCTCGTTGCCGTCATATCGACCGGACACACCATCACCGCAGCATAAATAGGTTAGCCGCGCAATAACGCGAATCAGATTACCTGTGCAAGTTTCGCGTTTATATTTAATTAGCTTCAAAGTGCCCCATTATACTTATACCCATCGTAAGTCTCCACGCGGACGATGAAAAAAATCGGCGCGTCGGTTGATAAAAAAGGCGATATAGTCTATTTTCACGAGTGTGTGCTCTCTCGAAAACTTTCCACTTTATATGCATCGAAGTGCTCTTTTTAGTCCGGATATATCGTTCTTCCCCGCTGTCTATGTATATGTGTGTATGCATGTGCGTGTATATGGGCACAGTCACGCAGACGGGGAAAAATTTAATATCTCCTCGCACGCAGTGCACACGCGACTTTGGATTACTGAAGTCACCCGTATATATGCACGATTTGCGTAAGCTCTCCTCTACCAAGTTTTTTCATTTCAAAAATTTGCGAAAGTACGGTAATAATAAGAAGAAGTCACATATCGCGTATACGTACAGTTTACGGCGAACGAGTGAGTTTTCCAAAAAAATTTGCGCGACCATTAATAGCGCCTTTTTCACTTGCGTGCGCGTATCTATCTATCCCTTTCTCGCGTCGACGAATGGGAAAAAGAGCGTAAGTACACATACGTAGAAAATGGACCGTACACGAGCACTCGACTGTATCCTCCATTTCTCTTCTTATCGCGCGGAAAATAATCGTCAAGGGCTTCGATAAACCGCTTCAACTCGTTCTATACCTCTCAGCTCTGCGCTATTTCGAAAAATACATAAGCCTTTGCGATCGCTCTTGGGAAATACACCCAACTTTTCAGTCATATATATATACACACGCCTCGACGGTTTTTCGATCGCTCCCGCTCCCCGATGAGGCAATCAAACTTTTTCCACGTCCACGCGCGCGCACTCGGAGAGTGGAAATTAATTACGCGTAAGTAGTTTTTCACCGCGATGCGAGATAATTACGGAATTTAACGCGCTGCTGCGGCGGTGTCCGCGGCCTCGACGAAACTTTGTTATAACGTTCAAACGGAGGGAGTATTAATTTAATTACGAGTATACGAAGGTTAATTATACGACGCTCGTGGCGGACGGGTCGTAGTATAAGTTTGCGCTACTAGTATATAGCATTATGGGTCTTGAAGAGCAGTGATATGTGGTATAAGGCGGCGGAGGCGGAGGAGAAGCGCGAGTAAAACGTGCTGTTTTTGCCCAGCGCGCGGATATGCGAGGGAGAGACAATGAAAAGCGAATTCTTTCGAAAGTGCGCGAGCTAGCTATATAGACCGGGGCCCTTGTGTGCGAGAATTTCATTAAATCGCCACCATACAATGGAATTTCAGTGTCGGGCGCGCGCAGCAGCGCACATAACTCTCTCAATCCATTGATTTCCTGACGAATTTTTCGTTATCATTGAAGAACGCCAGCACGCGCGCATTCCTTCCATCTCCACCGTGCACTTTTTCTTCGCACGCCACTGGCTAATGAAAACCCGGAAAAAGCTTTGTGTATCACGCGTCGCGTATCAGTTTTTCGCTGACAAAAAAGAGATAATTTCCTATATACGCAACGCGCGCGGTAAGCATATAATCTTTGATGTCACAACTCACCAGCGCGCTTTCTCTCTTTGACATCGCGATCACGCGCGCGCGTCCGGGGACAGCGAGACACTACGGCGTTTTATAAATAAAGAAATAGACGAGTCGCGCTTGGTCGAGAAGGAAAACTCTCAACGCGATAAGACGCAAGGCCCTGAATAAATTATCATATCATCGACGGGTGTATTTCGTGTAGACGGCGGGCTTTGTTTAAATTTTAAATCCGGTAACTAATCTCTCGTGTCCACGGCACGGCGATGAATTCGTGATGAGTTGAAGGAGATGGTCTGTGCTACGCGAATATTTGAAAAAGAAATATAAGGCGGCGGAGTTACAGCGTATCCTGGAAAAAAAACCGCTGCCAATTCATTGGCAAGATGCTTCCTCAAACTAATTTATCGATTCCATTTTTTAAATTTAAAAAACAAAAGTAAATTTTTCACAACAAAACTTTATTAATAAATAAAACTGTTTTCTTTGTTGTTCTTTGTTGTTTGTTAAACAATATGACTTAATACAAAAAATATCTTTTTTGTTTCTTCATTTCCGTATCCTATACAAACAATTAATTATTGTTATAAAAAATTTTAAAGAAATACATTAGTTTGAGAACGAAAAGTATGTATTGGCAATAATCTAATAAATATTTGTTTTGAAACAGGTATTTAACTACTATCCTGTTCGACTTAGTGGTTTAAAGTTAATCCATCATTATAACAATCATACAAATATATTAACTAAGTTATACTTCTTAACAAAAGTCAATGAATCATTATGAAATTTAACAGAGAGGTAGTTTTTTTATATTTAAGGCTCGATTTCTTTGCCCAAAAAAATCTGACTTTACTCCTGTTGTCGTAAACAAGAATAAACGCACTTGTTATCGAAAATAATTTCTTTCTTGAGAAAAAAAAATCGGAAAATCTCTTGAAATGTCAACATAATGTTGTACCCGATAAGTGTAATAATTGGTAAAAATTTTGAGTCAATCAATCAAATATTCTTTTTAAAAATGCAAATATAATAAATTTATAAAAAATTTTTAACCTCAAATATTTTTGGTCACAACAGTCAGATTTTGTTGGGCAAAGAACTGAATTCTTAGATTTAAAAATGCTAATTCTCTACCAAATTTCAAAACGATCCATTGACTTTTACTCCTATTATCGAACTCCTAAACGAAAGGAAACGCACTTGTTTTCAAAAATAATTTTTTTCTCGGAAACAAATCAACATAACCTTTTCAAATTTTAACACAATGTTGTACTCGATAAGTATAATAAGTGGTAAACATTTTGAGTGGCTAAATGAAAAAGTTTTTGATATATTAATTAAAGAATTATAATCCATATTTTCATTACTAACAAATGAAAGGCTAAAGATAATTTAAATATTAAAAAAGGAAATTGTAGGTAATTTAACAACCTTTTAAGAAAAATTTATTATATTAAGTAATACTGGCTGTAGCGAATTAAAAAATCTAAAAAACGAAAAATTCAAAATCGTTTCTTGGTTATAAAACAAAAGAAACTTGATAAAATAAAAAAAAGTAGGTTATGCCCTCTCTATTCTCCTCCGAAACGAAAAGAATAAGCTTTGTCCGATATAAATCGGTCAATCGGTTCCAAAGTTATCGCGCGCGCGCGCACACGCACAATTTTTTTTTCTCAAAAACAACGGATTTTAGCGCTAAAAGTCTTAAAACATGTTTTTCAACATTTTTTGTTTCGAAAATTTTTTTCACCGTTACAAAGCTTCCTCTTTGAGGAAGCAAAATCCACTACAAATAATTTGAGAACGAGCGGTCTAATCGCGTGAACGCAGAGCGCCTCTTGTATCATTATATCGGAACACCTGCGCGTATACCCGTACTGTGGGCATTCGCGCTCACCGAATGTCGGAAATGTGTGGAAGGGACCCGTGGTTCTTGAAATTTTCTGTAAGCCCATTTTCCTTGTTTACCTTGAACGATCGTGTGTGCGTGTGCGTGTGTGTGTTGCGCAACTACACGCGCGCAGCCTATTAATGTAGTGTCTTTGCTGCAAAGAATATAAACAATCAGGAGCTAGCATTCCTCATTACAAAGCCATCCGCTAAATCGCCTAATGAGGTACGACCGAGGTATACAAAAATCATAAAGCCGACGACGACGACGACGACGACTCTCCACTGTACAACAAAGAACCGCAGTATACCGGAAGAAACTGCAACGTCATATATATAACCACAGCGATTATTACGGCATACAAAAACCCTCGATGATCGTGTACATACAGAACGACAATCAAGTGAATTATTCTCGCCTAGAAAATTCCACGATGCACGCAGGCGCAATCATCGCCCTTTTAACACGGAAAACAACACCAACGACGACGCAACCATCATCACGACTTCTTTTTTTTTCACGCACATTGCACGCATCGCCAGTATGTATACGTGACTATAGTCGCGTTGGTGCTCCACTCTATAGCTATACGCTACACTACACATACACGCCGTGCTATAATATACGCACCGCGGTCGCTTCGTCGTCGTCGCTGTCGTCGTGTCTACCTCTCTCGCCGCGCAGGTTGCCGCCGCCGCCGCCGCTAACGTAAACACGAGCCTCGTTTCAATAATAAACACCATCCGTCCTCGACTCTCTCCCCCACTATTATATACCGTCTCTTTCTCTCCCTCTGTGTCTGACTCCTTCTAGCAGTGCTTGGCTCTCTCTTTCTCTATTCTCTCGGCGCACGTCTTTTTTATCTGTGGTGTCTGTGTGTATATGTATAGGTGTATACAGGGAAGTTGGCGGGGCGCTGTATTATAGCTATGCCTTTAAAGCGCTTTTCCAATTAGCCCGTAAGCGCTTCGTAGGCCGATTTGTCACGATTATGCAAAGCGCGAGCGAAGGCGATCTCCCATTCGGCTTTGCAGGCGGGCGTTGTGTTTTTTGTGTGTCTGTGTGCGTCTGTATCTGTGTGTGTGTGTATGTGTGGATTAGAGTAAATGGTGTTTTAGATGCGAAATCGATTGTTAATGATGCACGTTTGTTATTGATTGTGAACGGCGGACGTTTAATTGATCGAGCCACTTTTTCTCTGAACGTTCAAAGGTGTGCATATAAATATATACAACGTGGCACGTGCGACTAATTATGCAGTCCAAATCGATCTCAATTACGCGCCCCGTTCATTATTTCTCCCATCGGTATAGAGATGTATATACTTTCAACGAACGCTACTCGACCATCATTACACTCGCTATACATTTTCACTGTGATCGTGCATTTGAAATGAAAAGTTTTCATTGCACACTGACAAAAAGTAGGTAACTGCATTATTAGTGCTGATTCTTTATCACTCCTCCTCCTCTCTCGTTCCCTTCATTTCGCTTTTATTATTCGCTCGCTCCTCATCCCGCCTCCCTCTCATTCCCCTCATTTTATTTTTTGTCTCGACCGCTTGTTTGAATTCCAGCGCTACACAGTGGTGGCCGCACGATTTAATTGCGCGCCACTATGCCGACGCTCGATTCGCCCAGCACAACACACACACGCTGGGTTTTCGGGGCTGTATTATATACACAATGCTAATAGCTGATAAAGTGGTTTAAAGGTTCTATTGGACGTAAAAGCCGAAGCACACGTGGTGCAAATCGTATATACACCGCGCACAAGCGAAAATTAATCAAAACGTTTCAGGATGTTAAATGTATATAAGAACGACGGGATTCTATGTGTCTGTTCAGTGTGTACCCACCTATTTTGTGCCTGATAATTGACCTTTATAAATTTATGGTCGATCGATCCATGATTGAACGGCGACGTCGAGAGTTTATATATATACACACACAGCCGGCCAAACCACAGGAGCAAAGTTTACGGCCGTAAATAAAGTTCCACGCAGAGTTTTCATTGACCCCATATTTAATTACCCATATTGATTTTTCAGCACTCTATACGTATATAAATGTGTGTGTGTGTGTGTGTGTGTGTGTGTGTGTGTGTGTATATATATATCGTGTTTTGTATACACGAGACGCCGGGATTTCTATTTCTCGCGCGGAACTTTTAATAATAACTTTCGGTTACAATGCCAAGTTTAATTAGATTTTCCGGCGATAAAAAGTATTACCAAGTTTGGTCCCGTGTATAACGCGCGCTCGTCTACGTCGGGTTTGCCGCGATCGCGCGCGCGCAGAAATAACCAGGGTAAGTATAAGGTAGTTTTCCTACCAGAAAGAGACTATGGCCTCTGAAAGATTAACTCTTATTTCGCTGGAAGAGAGCTGTTAATATTTTGCAAAGTCTAAATTCCCGACTTGGAAACAAGTTTTTTTCCCTTATCTCGGTCGAAATCAGTTTGCAATTATCAGCAGGAAAATCTACTTTATGAACGCAAAAAGTATATACTTACAGTTATAGTAGTAGTTTTATATATGTATATATAATATAAACTTTATATCGAATCGATTGCATTAAAGAAAGTAACTTTTCTAAGCAACTTATTTAAATAACGCAGCAGTCGAGTCAAGTTATCTGCGTTTAAAACTCATTATTTTAAGGAGGCTTCGACGGTCTAGTAGATCTAAAGCTACAGCATTTTTTACAAAGATTCATTTACACATTCCAATCTGCAAATTGATATGACAGGAAATAGAGTTCTTAACATAACGGAAAAAATTTCTGTTACAAAATTTCCAATGTTGCAAAAGTAGATTTTGTCCATTAAAAAAATTCAATTCAAGTTGATTCATCAACTTTTTTGTTTTTCATTCTATTTTAATTTGCAAGATCTCATTTTCTTCCTTGTTCAATTTCAGGGGGAGTCAACGACAATAGTTGACTAATTGAATTTTTTTTAATGGACAAAATCTACTTTTGCAACATTGGAAATTTTCTAACAAAAATTTGTTCCTTTATGTTAAGAACCCTGTTTCCTATCATATCAGTTTGCAGATTGGAATGTGTAAATGAATCTTTGTAGAAAAATGTTGTAGCTTTAGGTCTACTAGATCGCCGAAGCCTCCTTAAAGAATCGGGATAAGAGCATCGCGAATTAGTTACAGTAATGAAACTTTAAACCGATATATTCGGATATTAGATAGTAAATGATAAATGTATTGCTTAACATAGCGATGTTTTTCTCTTATTTAATGCTAGAGTCGCGGCGCAGACCTCTTTATTTGCCAGATAAAAACAAACGATAAACTACCATCCTATAAATAGCGCATATAATAAAAAAGTCTCACGATATTCTTTAAATAAACTAGCGTTAATTTTAAAAGTTAAAAGAGAACGATTCGAGATTTCGAGATACCTCGCAAAAACTCTCGAAACCCGAACGAATCTCGATCGCTCAATTTATATTAAGGATATATAACTTGCTCAAACAAACCAAACGGACTATATATTCACAACACACACACATACACACACACACACACACACACTCCCACCCATTATCATAAAAAAAGTCTTAATCTAAATAGCGCGTGTTTTTTCCGCACCGCCATCCATTTAAAAGCCACTACATTCCGCTCTCAAGGTCCCTCTCGAGATCCGTGACCCGCAGCGAATTCGAATTGTGACAGCCGCCTCCTAACCACGAAAACACACAAATTATTTCACAATGGCCATACAGCAGCACATACACACATAAACGTATTTACCAAATTATGCCTGTATTACCCCTACGCGCGGGCAGTAAAAAAGACCCGCGCATTAGGCCCGTTAGATAAGCTATTTACGGCTTTGTGCATAAGAACGCGAGGTAAGCTATTACCGCGGCATCAATTATTGACATTCAGCGATCGGCAAACAATTGCGCGCGCGGCACATGTATATCGATCGTTAGCTCGCGTGTGCGAAAACTGCACAGGTATACATTTTTTTTCTCTCGAGTCCAATCTCCCGGGGCTTTGTTTTATGCCCCGCACGTGTATAATACAGGTCGCGTCAGGCAGCCAGCGCTAGCAGCGAGTCATTATTATCGGTCGCATTATGCGCGCTGCAGCAGCAGCAGCAGCAGCAGCGTAACTCGGTTGGGTGATCGCATTAAACGTTCGCTTCGCGGTGCAAGTATAATTTGGTTCCGATGCGATCCGGATTTTATATTTAAGACGCGCTGTTTTGTGCTACGGTTTATCGGAAGGGATATATAGCGAACGCGGTGAACGTAGAGTTTTTGATTCGTGAATGGAATTGTTATTCGTGTGGTATATTTACTGACTTGACGTCTGAAAGGCTATAGGTGTGTTAAGTGTGCGTAATTGTTGGTATGTATAAAGAGAGGAATTACAATGATAAATGAACAATTTCGCCCCGGGAAAATGGAGTTCAACAAATTATAAAACAATTTTGCAATGGCTAACTAATTGCTTATAATTTTCTGTTTATTCAATTTCAAATTTTATTTGATGAGATTCGTTTCCATAGTTTTCCTTCTTACTTTCTCTCTCTACTCTCTCCTCTCCCCCCACCTTCCGCACTGTCAATAATTCCTTTATCTCGTCAGACTTTTGCGGTTTCCCTTCAGTATTGTTCTGCACGCTGATTAATTCAGATTATAAGTAGCGGAACAATGATGAACGGAAAAGACAGAGTCTGGCGTAAGTACAATTGCACATACATTAAAAAAATTTTTCAATTTTCAACAGACTTTAACTAAATTCAATACCCGTACATTTTTTCACAGATTGGCCTTCTTTTATCCACTTCTACTTTGTTAATTTCTTTAAATACTTTGACGAACTCCTATGAGACGAAACCTTAATTAATGGTATTCTATTATTTATAAATTTTTGTAAATAGTTTACAATTTGTCCATTATTTAACGATTTGTTGAATTACTTTGTAGCCCTGAAGAGGGGAGTAATAAATAAAACTCCCGAAACGTCGGCGAAATAAAGGTCGAAAACACATTAGTTCCTTAGAGTCCGTTTATTTACTACCTGAATTAATCTTCACGAACGATTTTCTTATTCAAATTATTAAAGCCATTCAAATGTATACGGGCGTAGCAAGTAGCTTCGTAAATATTGAACGATGCCCGTCGCGCTTGCGTCGCTTGCTTCATTCATGCTTGTCAAGCCGCTCCATCAATTTCAATGCCGATTCGCGCTCAGCTTCGGAGCAATGTAAATAATGAACGATATATATGTATATATATATATATATATATGGCAATATAATGCGTACATCATTCATCAATCTTGTGTACCGTAAGAATTCCGAGAATTTGAATCTTGAATAATACGGGGCGTTTCCGCGAGCTTTGTTTAACTATGGGCGTGCAGTATAATTTTACTAATTGCAAATTATGCTGTGATCGATCTTTCCCTGATTGTTTGTGTGTGCGCGCTTTCGGTATTGTATAATTGTCAGCGATATTTCCGGAAAAGTGAGATTGAAAATGGAGTTGTGACGGATGAATGTTTGGATTGTGCAAATTAGAACCAGTTGATAATGCTGCTGTTGCTGCTGCATAGAGCTTATTCGGGGAAATTTGTATATGCAAATGTACCAGTGTTTACACGATGTTTATTCTAATGTGAACTTACCTCTATCCAATTCCCATCTAACCCAACATATAAGCTCGCGCGCAAAAGAAAAATGTATTTAAATATATGTTTGAACTTTGTTTTTGCACCTTCGCGCTTAGAAGGAGGGGGGAATCCTTTGAAAAACGTTTTATTTTAATCATCATCAATCTACATATACGCAAATCTCGGGGCGGGCAAAAATAGAAAGATTCACACGTGAGGCTCTCTCGCCGTGAGATTTCGAGAAAGAAAAGAGCCAACGGAGAACCGAAAAGCGCGCGTAAAGCCACAGCCTGGTTTGTTTTTTTGCGAATAAAACTAGGTTCTCGGCATGAAACGGTTTCTAAAAATAGGATACACGCTTGTATTTTTGTCGAAAGCGAAGGTATATACATATAGAGGTTGACACACTAAACTCAGATTGTCAATAGAAAAAGACTATATTTCTGCCATAACAGTAACATCGCGCGGAATCTCTTCAACAACTTTTTTCAAAAAATTTCTAAAAAAAGCTTTCGCATCCATACGAAATGAAAACTCTCACCAGACCGACCCATCATATCGTATAATTCACTATATATAAAGAGCTCGGCGAGACATGCAAATTATCACACGCACAGCGCCACGCCAAGGCGTTTTAAAACAAAGTTCACGCGTGCGAGCAATTAACGCGTGGGCGCAGTCGCGCGGATGAATCGAGGGCGTGCGCGAACTCGTTCCACGATGATACATTACAAGCCAAAGTTATAATGACGTTGCAAAGTTCGAATTACTTGTACTGTTTGTCGCACGCTCGGGCGCGCGCGCGCGAATATTTTTAAATAAGCGCGAAGTTTGCGTTCTCTGCCGCGCGAAGATTGTACAAACTCTCTCAGCGGTTAAATATATGCAAATTAGCTGATCACCACGGCGCACGCGTACACTAAATAATGCGTAATACACGTGGCAGCGTTGGCCAATTGGTTATCGGGAGTTAATACTACCAGACAAACTGATATTTCAATAAGATCGTACGCAGCGATAATACACATATATCGTCGCGCGGTACGAAGAAAAGTCAACTTGGAAGTTACAGCTGCGAAGGAAAGCCAAAAACACGTCTAAGGCGAAGAAAAGCCAGTTTGCGGCCTCCCAGCCGAAGAAAAGCCAGTTTGCGCCCTCCCAGATGAAGAAAAGCCAGTTTGACTTTTCTCAAACGAAAGTAACTTAGTTGGTATCTTATTGATAACATTCAGATAATAAGATAAGATAAAGATAAAAAGATGGTCAGTTAAGATACTTAGATAACTAGTAATTGATTAGATGCCGTCAGTTGGGATTTTAACTTAGGGAAGGAACTTATCATAAGGTTGGAGAGAAGTATGCTACTACGACCCTATGGGGGGGGGGGGGTCCAAAGTTTAGACGACTCACTTGAAAATTGAAGTCAACTATAGACGTGCTCGGTTTCGATATAAGCTACTGCAGATTGTGCAAAATTTCGAAATTCTAAATTACGAAAATCATATATTCTAATCTAACAATTCACCTACTGTCCAAAACATCGAATTTCATCAATACTATTTTAAAACGAATGTAACTTATTTCTAATGATTTATTTCGAAATATCTTTATTGTATCCCTATTAAAATTCTATTAATGAAATTCGATGTTTTGGACAGTAGGTGAATTGTTACATTCAAAAATATGATTTTCGTAATTTAGAATTTCGAAATTTTGCACAATCTGCAGTAGCTTATATCGAAACCGAGCACGTCTATAGTTGACTTCAATTTTCAAATGAGTCGTCTAAACTTTGGACCCCCCCCCCCCCCGAGCCTATTACACAATCTCCGCTCTCCTCTCCGAGAAAATCAAAGATCGCGTCGCTATAGGAGGGGCACGTAATGAATTAGCCCCTTTTATATTTCCCGGGAACGCTACACACAGGCAGGGGAGGGCGGCCAGCTCGCCCACACCCGCGCGCGTGTTGCGGTAGTAACGCTCGCGCAGCGTGTGTAACGCAAAATCAATACAAGCGCGAACGGCCGCAGCTCTCTCTCTCGCCATACGCACACACACACGAGGCGAAAAACGTGTGTGTGTGTGTGTTTATGAGGAGACGCAGCGATGGCTAATCTGCACAGAGGAGGTATGAGTATATAGGTAATGAAATATCTTTAACCGACTTCGGCCGCAAAATGAAAATCGCGTCTCGAGGGAGCATGAGGCGCCCCGCAGCCTCTCTCGAGTTTCCCCCTTTGACGTACGCGTCAGTGTACATGCATGTGTGTGTGTATGTGCTCGTGTGCACGCGATTCGATGGTCAATTTCAATTTGCTGCAGGAGGTGGAACGCTTAGCCGGCAATGTATGCGATTCCGGGGTGTGGGTTAGAGGGAACTAGCGTTAATTTGGCGTGCTACGCGCGCCCTCTTCTCGCTGTTTCTCGATTTCTTTCGAGTTTTGAGATCGATTCGAGATTTCGAGATACCTCGCAAAAACGCCCGAAAACCGAACGAATCTCGATCGCTCAATTTATATTAAGGACTAGCGTTAATCAGCGCGCTACGCACGCCACTGTTTTGTCTTTTGTTTCTCTCCTTTAGAGATTCGAGACGGATTCGATTATTCGAGATTTCGAGATTGTTCGAGGGCAAACTAGATTATCTCGAATGCTCAATTTATATAAGGGCTAGCGTTAATCAGCGCGCCACTGTTTCGTCTTTTGTTTCTCTCGTTTCGAGATTCGAGACGGATTCTTTTATTCGAGATTTCGAGATCGTTCGAGGGCAAAATAGATTTATCTCGAATGCTCAATTTATATAAGGGATTATAACCGAAGAAGAAGTTATACTGGTTTATTTTGTTTTACGTGCTGTGTATGTGTGTATTTATATGTATGCGAAGAACGAAGTTTCTCGGGCGTAACTCGGCGACTTTCTTATTCGTCTTATTCCGAAGTTTTCTGGCCTATATATACATATACATTTCCGTGAGGAGAGCGCCGAGAGAAAAGCGCTTGTATACATAGCTTTTTATTTAATTTCAACAGTGTAATTGAATTCCTGCTTACAGCGAAGTTTGTTTCTTTTGTTTCGACGGTGAAGTTTGTAATGATACTTTTTTCCGTGTAAAATTAATGCTGTGGGTAAATATAGCTACTATATACGCGTGGATATTTCAAAAAAATTGTTTACCATCACAGCGTGAGTCGACTCATTAGAGCTGCTTGTTTTTTTATAATGAAAACATTCATACACGTTAGAAAATACTAAACACGCATAATTTTTCTACGTTGGTAACCAACTGATTGTAAAATTTGTATTCCCCCATAATACGTTATATATTATACGGAGAAAAATTTATTTGTGAACTTTACTTTTTTAAGTATAGTATTTTTTATGATCTTTGTAGCAAATTTTACTATTTGAAATAGTAATTTTTATTATTTTCGTAGCAAATTTACTGATAAAAATTACCATTTAAAAAGTAAAAATCCCACATGTCGAGTGTATCCCAGCACTAATTATAAAAAAAAGTAAAGTTTACAGATAAATTTTTCTTCGTGCACGCACGTTACTTACCTCTCAAGCTTATATATACATGCACAGGACGTCGGTTAATTTTTACGACAACTATACGCGAGCGCGCTCAGAGTATCTTCGACCTAAACCGCGCCGTAACGCAAATGAAATTAGAGAAAATTGCCGCTGTTTACCGCCAACAACGTTCCCCCCATTTCCCTCACGATAACAAAAAAAAAGCACGAAACGTTCCCCTTATACGTACACTATATACAATCACGTGCTAGTAGTACTATATTCCTATACATACGCGCTTGTATAAAAAAAAAAAGAAATCACGCGCGCGATCGATGCGAAATCGGCTTGGCTCGCGCGGAACGGGAGCACGAGAGCTCGTCCAGCGAGAGAAAAGATTAAAACAAACACCGCGTACGTGTCACTGTCAATTGCCGCGCTAGACGAGGTTAATAATTGCTTCCGACCGGCAGGTCGAGGCGTACCTATACGCGCACACGACCTTCCGCCCGTCATTATTGTAAGAAGATTTATAAAAGCCACTAGCGCAGTAACGTTTAAAACTCGATTGAGAGTATTGTAAAAGTTACAATTCATTTTGTACACGATGATAAATAAATTAAATTAAACGCGCGTGATTCTTGATCTGGTGTATGTGCGTGAATTGTGTAATAAACGAGCGCCACGGGCGCAGGGTCGCGTTAATTATCACCGCTCGCGAGGTACACCGCCAACATCGAATTTCGCCCGCCGGCTTAATTTAATCTTCGCCGCCGTGCACTTGCTTTCGTATTATTATAAGACACTCTCTGCAATTATTATAAGTACCGCGCGCAAAAGAATAGCAGGCTCTAAACGGCCTCGCGAATTTAGACGAATTCCGCATCGGCGCGGAAAACAAAGCCATTGCGCACCTTAATTACGCTCGTTAGCAGTGATTTATTTAAAATTTACGAAGAAAGAGCGAGCGCGCGCGAGTTTAATAACGACCATTCCGAGCGCGCATTTCATAACTCACAAAAACACGACCGCTGGCGATTTTTCCCCGCACACGCTCTACTCGTTCCAGCGCACTGCGCTCCTAAATCGCGTCATCACCCGCGCAGCGTAGTTGCAGTATATATATGTGTGTGTGGCCACCGGGCGCGCGCGCGCGCGCGAACCCTTCATTGTCTTTTGCAAAACCGAACGTGAGCGCGTCTGCTGCAACGACGGCGATAAGAAATGTAGCGATTAATCTTTCGCAACGCATAAAATTGTCGTCGCGATCTCTCGTACTTCGCGAATATCACATCGCGGTCGCGAGCAGCAGTAGGATTACGTGTAGATACATATATATGTATGTATGTATACCAGTGCTAGCAGGCGAGTATAATTAGCGAAAATTGCAGCATTGTGCGCGCGCGACTTTCCTTTCCGACCGATCATGTGTGCGAGAGGGGAAAAAAGAGGGAGAGCGTCTAACGAAACTGCATGCGGATCTGTCGAAGGAAAGTTGTCAGGTGTGCGCGAGTAAGTAAATGTGAAAAAACAAAACGAAGAATTTTGCGGTTGTGCGGTGGTGGGACCGCGTGTGGTTCGAGATGGATGGGTACAGTCGGTTGAGAAAAGAATTACGATGGTGGGATGGTTGTGATCGAGGCGATATATATATTTACGCGTATAATAGAGGCTAGGCGAATTAGTGGCTAATGAGACGTTCGAAAAACTATAAGCGAGAACGAGGCGTTTTGTTGAGTGCGTGGGTTTTTTTTTTTTTTTTTTAAGGAAGATTAATTTGCGATTAGGATATAGAATTAACCAGATACGACGATGTGTGTCACGAAGTCATAAGAAAACGGTCGCGTATTAAACTAGATTGGACTGTCAGATGTAGAATTGATAAGCTATACATTTAATGCTATATTTAGAGTCAGCATGTATGTACATAGATTCAATGGATTGGTTTTAATCTTAATGAAATTATACTCGTTATTTATGCAGGTGATTGCTTTGGATTAAATCCAAATAATTTTGATTTTTCAATCCGACGCTTTTGCTAACGATCAATTCAACAGAGCAGGAACAACGTGCATTAATTAGACTGATTCTCAGAATACGGAATTTAATAATATTATACATTTTACGTGATATAATGTTATTTAATTTATATACGATAATTAAACGATAAAAAAAGCTTTTCTTGATCAAAAGCATCTCTTTTACGTATAAAACGTATGCTATATATTAAAAAAACTTTCCAATAATTTTAAAATCTGCAATTATAAGACCCACATCCTTATCTCTGTTCAACGAACCCACCTCCTTCCCCCCGAAAAATTTCCCCGCCGACTGTACACACTTCAGTTCCTCATAAAAACCAGCCCGGCGCGCCGACATCTGTCTCTCTTCCTCTCTCTCCCACCCCAACGCAGCTCGGAAACGCACGCACGAAAAGACGTGCAAAAAAGCCGTCCTCCGAACTGCAATGCGCTGCATTGCACACCGTCATAAACTCTCCTCTCGGGTACCCCACACACATTTAGCTCCATACCAATCGACGCAATCGATTATTCAATCCTTCCCCGAGCGCGGCGAAAAGGCCCAGTTATGCGTGAACGACATATAGATACAAACGTGTGCATATACCTATACATACGCGTATATACACGCGCTCGAGTCGCAAGATTGGCCGAGGCCTTTCTCTTTTTCCGCGAGCGGGAGGATAAGAGCCCGGCGCCGGCCGCTTTCACGCCCTTTCGGCAATGCGCTATACCGCGGTGAAGTAAGTAAGTAAGTAAGTGAGTGAGTTGTGCCGGCGACGAAGCCGCGAGCCCGATCAGTGGTATATTGAATACTCTCGACTTCGAGTGCGATCGCTGCCACTGCCGCGGTGCATTTTTGCGAGGAAGGAGGTGGTTTGGTGGTCAAGGGCTGGGCGAGTGGTTAGCCTTGTTGCAAGGAGGAGAGAAGAAGGAGGTGGATCGAGGCTGATAAGGGGGAAGAGGAAGAAGAAGATTTTGCACGGCGGATGGTGCCTGCAGTGGCGGTGGGCTGATGGTTTTGGAGGACAGGCGCTGCTGGGATTTCGGAAGGAGAGCTGGCTGCGAAGGATAAGAAGGTACGGTTCGGATTCTTTTGGTAATAAACGTTGTTGACGTTGGTGCTGAGTGATGGATGATCGTTGTTTTCGTGTTCGTGACTTAAAAAGTACACTTTTCGTGGCGAATATATTGCCCCGCAGTAAACGAGAGTAAGTGAATATGGTAGAATCTAAAAATAAATGAATTGCGATTATTCTTTCGTTAAATTTTTAATCGCTGTATAGCAGTAATTTAATCTTGTACGATGCGCGATAAAGTATTCAAACGATGCTATTTTACTCTTTTTGCTGAATAACAGGTTCGTGCATTTTTTTACAATTTTTCGATAAGAGATAGCGCAGTGTTCGAAAAATTTGCAATCATAGAGTAGAATTATATTGGCTTTATAATAATTAAAAAAATTTGTAGGCACTTCTGGCATTTTTCGATATGAATTTCGTAAATTTTTGTAATAAAATTTGTTCTCGTTATTACAACGGTTAATTTTTATGGAATTCCAATGCAAATATAATTTAGCTGAAAAATTCTCCCGCACAAAATTAAAAGGAACTTTATCGATCGTTTTGCTAGAAGTGTTCGGCCGCATTCTGGGTTATTAAAACAAACTTTCAAGCAAAGTTTGGTTAAGATATTTTAACTAGTTTATGAATCTCGATAGAAATCACGAGTACTTGCGCACGTACAAATAAAAGTACTTTCGTGCAAATATTCATTCAGCACTGAAATTCCGGAAAGTTTTTGATCAAAAAGACGGAAACCCTTTTCTATATAAATGAAAAGTTTTTTTCTTAGAAAAGCTCTGATCGTTGCTCTATATCCGGTATCAAATAAATTTTTAAAAAATATTTACAACGTTCGTAAATTCACGTCCGTTATATGAAAATATTAAAAAGAGATTCAAACGAGTCCTGTTTTTCATCTTTAAACGTACGTGCAATATTTCAAAAACCATTTCTCCCGGAAAAATTTTACGAACCCGACCGCCTCTTTCGCACTCAAATTTGTTTACGCTCTGCCCGTTTCATCAAAACTTTCATATTACATTTAAATTACATTTCAAAGCGAAACAAAAAACAAAAAAAAACATACGCGCACGGAGAAAATCAGAGTTGCGCAACTGCGCACACTCCGCAGTTTCGGCAAAAATTAAAAAATCTCTTCCGGTTGTCGAAAACAGGTTTTATGTGACGCGCTCTCTTTTTAATCTTGCGGGCGCGCGTTAACTTTCAATATCTGCAAGCTTCGCCAGCACGCACATACACTCCCACTCATATCCATATTTCTATACACGCGTTCCATTACGAAAATTAATACATCCAGCACCGCGCAATCAGATCGAGGCGCTGCTAAACTTATGTCAGAATCGTATAACCGGCGCGATGAGTATACGGCACAGCATGTGCGTACACGTATATGCCAACGCAGTTGCCAACGTATAACATTTATTAACCATAAAACGATACCAAACGCAACTACTTGTAACAACAACTCCCATAAACCCATATCAAATACATAATAAAAGTAAAATTATAAATTGGTTTTAGACACTATACTCCCGACCATGTCCCACTGCTGATCCGCATAAGCAGGGATAGTGAAGCCACGCGGTGTGATTCAACGCCGCCCACACACGCTTCTGTGTATATATATAAAACACTCGCGAATACGACGACGACGATGATGACGCACGAGAGAGGAGGAGGAGGAGGAGGAACAGCGGCCCTCCGGAACCTCGCAGCCTTCGCTGCGCTGCTGCTGTTCTTCGTTGTTGCCGGCTGCGCGAGGGCGCAGGATGTAAACACTAACGAAGGTGAGAACAAGAGGGAAATATATCGCATTGTGGGTCTGCTTTCGCGCTTGGAGGCTGTCCAGAAATCTCGCGAGAGATGTATATATAGGAAGTTGCTTAATAATAATAATAATAATCGTGTACAGTACTAAAATAGCGCGCGGGTGTATGAATTATTTATCGTTTTGTTGCAAGCGCGCACGCGTGGTTTAATTGAATAAGATATCAAGCTCTCGTGCAATGTACGCGCGCGGGCGCGCGATCGTATATATAGAAAGTCGAGTGATTATTTTAATGAGGCGCGGTGATTAAAATTAATAAAATATACGCGCACGCGGTTTATTCAATCAATTAGCCCGCGCATAAAAAGTCATGATTTCCCGGGAACGCCAGTTCTTAATTAGCGCTACGTGAATGATACGTGTGTACTTTTCAAGAGTAATTTTGGTAAAAGTAATAGCGGGGGGTGATGACGTTTTGAACTGTGTCTCGGAAATGACATTTTTCCCTTTTTTTTTTTTTAATAATGTGCATGAACACTGAAAACATTTTTTTTTTTCATTCCGAAAATCCAAGGCAAAAATTCGAATGAAGCTCGGCTTCCGAAAGTCCTCCTATATTTAAACTTTAATTTCAAAGGGCGTTTTTCAGCAGAGTCTTTCTTTTCAGCGAAATTATTTCGCACAAAATGTGCACGTATATATGTACACCTAACGTGCTGAAAGAGATATTCTGTCTCTCCGCTTTGAGCGAACTTTTAACACTCGAAAACCAACAATTCCACTCTTGCTGCAGCACACTACACACACATACATCGCGAAATCCCCTCCCACGTGTTATCTCTCACTTCCACTCGCGCTCCTCTATATATACTGTTTACGTCGTCGAACACTCCGCTGCGGCGAAAAAAAGCTCCGTCTCTTATCGTCGCTTAGCAGCAGCCAATACGCGGCGATAAGGAGCCGCCTAATCTGCCCACGAGTATACGTATATATATATATGTATATACACGCGGCTGCCGTCGTTCATTCATAAAACCTCGCGCGTCTATATTTATTGCAACACGCTATGCGAAGATCGATGACGTGACCTCGCCGGAGAGTTTAATCTTATACGCCCTCTCGTGAATATGTTTTTCCTCTGCTGCCCCTTGCGAATTCCGCCGGGTAGTTGCGCCATTCGAAGGATATAATAATGCGCGAGGTGAAGACGCGTACGTATATGCATCATATTATAGGTGCACACGTAATGAAAGCGATAGGATGCGACATTGTAACGGTTATAGATATTACGCGTGGCAGTTTAGCGACGGGTTACGTAAGGCGCGCGCGCACGCGCGGCAAGTAAATTGATTCGATTAAGGGATTATTTATTGGTTGCGGCTCGGGGAGTTATTTACTGGTCGGGGTCAATTTTGTTCTCTATCTCTCACTGCCACCCCCGGGATGGAATATTAATCGCGAGGGAAGCCTTTCGGAGCGTTAGGGCTCGTGCGATATATTATAATAATAGACCCGATCGCGGGATGTATGCTTTTAATATATGTCGTGTAGAAACGCTTTAGAGAGTCATTGTTGTCTATCGATTCTTTAATTACTCGCGCGGATAATAATAACATTGAACGAAAATAGCGAGCAGCATGCAGCATCTGCGAAAAGAAAACTGCACGACACACGTTATCGCTATAATACCGCAATAACCAGCATATACCAAACGATTACACACCCGTGATACATCTACGCGAAAACCGTCGATTCGCGTAAAATTCAACCGAATTGCAAGCGTCCGCAAATAGCCGGTTTATTTCCGTGTGACGGAACACAACTCGCACGCGCGCAGTGTTGTGATGTGTCCAACGAAATGGCAACGGACATTCGAACACAGCTTTATTGTTTCAAACTAATAGACACGCATATACGTCGAAACTCTTCTTGGCATTCGCTAGCTCTCTCTCTCCTCTCTCTCTCTCTCTCTCTCTCTGGAGTATTTCGCTCACGTCCGCAACGTATGTGTAAACCTGCGTCAACTATTCGAGCACCGCGCGACTGACGCGCGCATATACAGATTCCGTGCGCATATATATATCACACACACACCACGGACATCGCGGAATTTATTCAAGCTGTATAAGCTCGCTATAATCCGATGCGCTATTGCCTTTTTTTACGACGCGCGTATATGTACACGGGGCAAACAAATGGCGTATACACGTAACGCGTGCGTGTCTCCAATCTCGGCCACATGCGCGTGGATTATTTGTTGTTTTTACGTCAGAGCTTGAATTCGACGACGTGTGTACGTTGGTTATTGAATTCGCGTCGTGAAAGCAGGACAATCGATTATGCTAATCGCTCGCGCGCAGTGCTGGGCCATTTTCATTTGCCGTTCTAGTTTCCCTGGGCGGAAAAAGCTATGAATATGCAGATATATGTCTGCCCTTTTTCGATGATTTTTCGACCTGGTGTCGTGGAGGTGCTACGAATATTATAGAATTATAGATAGATATATACCGTGTATTATGTTTCTATGAATACATACAAAAATATCGCTTTATCAGTATAATCAAAGAAGAGTAGACATTGCGTCTTTATACGTACACGCGAGCCCGGAAAACTCAACGTATACGATGGCGGCGATTACACACTGCAGCATCACAACGCGCGTATGTATTTCGGGAAAATGGCGAGTATGACCGGTGCGAGCTAGCTATAGAGGTGGGCTCGGCTCCAACGAGTCGCAATTTCGAGAGGTCGAGGAACGCGAGGAGAGTAGGAAGAAAGAGAGAATGAAAATAAGAGGCGAGAGATGCACTCTGTTGATGGTTGTTAGACGGAGGAAAGTGGAAGAGGGGAAGAGGAGAAGATGGGAAGTTTTGGAAGAGATTTTTACTGAAGATTTCTTAAAAGCTTAGGATGGTATATAGTTTACGAAAAAATTCGATTTTTTAAATAGAGGTGAGAGAAGAGTGGGTTTTATAGTTATTTCTTTATTATATATGCAGTTCAATTATACAGAAGAATATTTTTTAAGACCTTATAATATTGGAAATCTGAGCTTTACAGCTTATAGCTCGTCGTTTTTCATACTCGGCGATAGATTAAGTATTAAACCAAAATCGATGTACATTGGAAATAAAAATATGATAAATATTCAGACCTCTTTAAAATCCAATCACTCTGGAATCCAATTCAAATTCTATAGTAAAAACATTTATTTTTAACGCCAAATCTTGGATATATATCTTTTAAAATGCAAAGCATCGCTTAAAATATCGGCGCAATCGCCGAGGTGTGAATAACGCGCTTCGAAAAAAAAGATCCCGCGTCGAAGAAGAGGGAAAAAAGGTAGCCAAAAGACTCGCGACACACGTAACGAAATAATGAAGGCTAGTTCACTCGAGACGAATAAAAGATACAACAGCTCTATCCATAACACCCGGCTCGTAAAGTGCATATTCTTACTCTCTATGCACTTTTCGATTTGTACAACGCTATAATCCTACGTAGTTTTACACGCTGTCGCTGCTGCTACCAGAGACATTGCACAACTTTTGATTCGTATTATACGTATCGCTTAAAATTGATACTTTTCGAGTTACGTCAGTCTCTCTCGCGCAGGATTTATTTTCTTTGTGAGAATGCAAATTGTCGAAGAGCCGGCCGCGCGTTTATGGGCTCGTAAAGACCCGTGGTATGATCGGGCGAGTATATAATAAATAATTATAGACACACGGGGAGAGAGACGAATTTTATTAAAGTAAAAAGCCGCCCGTAAGCCGGCAATTCTCTTCGTAATGTATATGAAAACACAGCCCGTGGGTTCTCAAGATACGTTATCTGCCTCGTTACAACAAAAAAAGTTCATAGTATACGTGCAATTAGTCAACATTCTACACTGATCGCGAACAAAATCCAAACTTTTCAACCATAAATCAACCGCGCCGCGACTATACACGGGGTCAAACAAATATTTGTCCACCTGGGAGAACGCATATCCCGCGTAATTTAGAAGCCACTCCGGCGCTAAAGACGGATAGTACAGCGGATAGACTAAGACACAGAAGTAGCAGCAGCAGCGACTCGGCGCGCGTGTTGTCTATAAATACGCCCGGGGAAAACAACGCGGGAGAGTGTGTTTTGCCACTCACGTCGCGCTGATGCTTTTTCTCCCTTTTCCTTTTTCCTGCTGCACGCGGCGCATGAGTTTCGTTCCTTCTTGTGCGCCGTGATTTTGCTCTTTATAGGTCAGAGACTCGCACGCCTGTTTTGCGCTGTACGTATAGCACAGCACGTGCAGCAGCTGTCAATGTCCGCGCTTTTTCTGGCAATTACCGCCTTGCGGGATTTATGTATATTATAGAGCATGCGGGGTATAGTCGTGTGGGTGGAAAAGGACGGAGAGTACATGGCGTGTTCGGAATTGATTTATCATATTTCGCTGGTCGCTTTATTTTTGTAGATTAGGCGGAAGGGAGCGCGCGGAGTGATGTATGTGTTTTGTCAGCATTTGATGGCGGAGTTTTTCGTTCGTTTCCGGTTAGCTGCCGGAACGTTTGCGTGAAGTTATTGAAATCCTGATGGAAGTACAGATTTTTTCTTTTTTTTTTTTAAGCGAACTTCAATGTTTTTCTTTGCGTTCTTCAGCGAACTTATTCGATTACACGCGGAAATTGTAACCTGATATTCTGCCGAAGCTTTTACCGACTCTGCGAGAATATTATAACATTATGCTGTTACATTTTGCAAACGTAGTCTCGCGAGTATAACTTTACAGGTTCATAAACGGCAACATCCTCCGTAATTAAATTTTCCCCTTGTATAATCAATATTAACTTTTCAACCTCGTCCAAAATTATCTGATATTATCCTTAAAATCATTACCAAAATGAAATTTCAAATTAAATTAATTTCACCCCGAAACTCCGGTTACCATCCCCCCCCCCCCCCCCGGTATATTAATAGCTCCTACATATGCGTCATCCGAACCCTACACACACCCCACCCACGCCTATAAATCCCCTCCCCGAAACTTCAAACAAACAAGGAATAACCCGCGCAGCGCTTCTTTCTGCACTCAACGTTGCCAATCGCGAAAGGATTCGCCGCCACCGTGCTAAACTCCTCTCACTCACGCGCCAGCTGTTATTGAAAGCTACCCTCTCCTCGCCCCCCCCCCTATATACCTCCGATAAAACTTTATACACGCGCGGGGGGGCGGATGAGTGTTTCCCGCGCAGAGCCCGACAAGACTGTATAAGCCCCGAGAACGACTTCATCGACGAGCGCGCGTGTATTTAGGTCAGCCCCGAGAGCGCTCTAGCACGAGCGCGCGGATAAAGCTCACCGAGTCTATAGAGGCGAATAAGGAGAGAGAGAGGAGATAGACGTCGTCGTTGCTGATGGGCGATTCGCGGTCGGATGTTATAGTGCCCCGTGATGGTTATAGGCAGCTATTTTCGAGATGTTCGAGGCTAGAGTTCGCCACACGTATATACGCGCGATTGAATCGAGTATCGAAAAGGCGATAGATTCGAGTGTGATTTCCGA
Source organism: Torymus aiolomorphi (assembly GCA_036365515.1). Classification (NCBI taxonomy): domain Eukaryota; kingdom Metazoa; phylum Arthropoda; class Insecta; order Hymenoptera; family Torymidae; genus Torymus; species Torymus aiolomorphi. The sequence goes on from CM070877.1 coordinate 132,969,271, forward strand.
AATTAGCTTTTGTATAATATACTAAAAATAGTTCTATAAGTTATGTATAAGCGAGCGGTCGCGATAGACATAGATATCTTCACAACTTCCTCGTCCGGCGTCATTGGCACTCCACCCCGCAGCATCTGCCAGAACCCGAATCCAACGGCGACGACGACCGTCGTACTCCTCGAGAAACTATATACCACTTACTCGCCCGTCTCTCGTTGTACATCCACCTCGACTCCTTATCGAACCCGCAACGACGACTACTGTACCTAACTGACCGTCAGCCATTACACAGCGGACTTTGCTTTGCTCTGTGGTGAAACGACAACCCATTGTCGCTGTCTCCCTTTCGCTTACGAAATTATCTTGGCATCTAGAAACGCAGAGATTCACGCGGCGTTGAACTTCTGGAAACTTATTTGCCGGATGGGCGAGAGAGAGGGAGAGAACGTGTACCTCGCAGTTTGTTCGCCGACCGAGCGCCAGCGTTTATAATATTTGTACCATATAAAAGTTTGTTGTTCGCAGCAGGAGTGGGCTTGTGGGAAAGAGAGTTATATATATATATATAGTTGAGGGGAAGAAAGCAGCGAGGATGCGTGCGGGTTAATTAAATGTTTGGTTTGTTGAGCAGATATAAAGTTGGTTGCGGTGCTGAAGTTTGAATAAGCAGTTTGTTTGTAGGATTGGGATGGCGCTCGATATAAGGTTGAATCGTGATTTTAACGGTACAATACGCTTCTGTCGTCGTTGCGTGTTATACACAAACTATATCAGCCGATGCAATACTATATTTAAAAACGTTCGCCGCGGCTGTAAAGAAACTTAAAATCAATTTCACCTCGCTTCATCAACGCAGATCATAGCCTTTAAGTGAGCCTCATAAAAGCCACTGATTTACTCCAGAATTTCTCCGCATATAATATACACTCGCTGCAAAACGTCAGCCGAAAGAAATCGACGCTATACTCCGAGTGTAGCTCTCTCTCTCTCTCTCTCTCTCGCTGCGCGTGCGAGCGCGCGGGGCTGACCTCGTTCGGCGAACTCCTATTCCATCGCGGCTGCGCTCGCTGCAGAGCTCCATTACAATGCAGTCAATCAGCCGCTCGTCATAAAAAAAAAATACATATAATGCCGCTTGTAAACAGGAACCGAACGATCCTACGACCATAACCGACGAACGCTCGCGTCTAAAAACAGCGACCAAAGTTTCACGGCCGCAGCCGAGCGTTACCCAATTGCCGACCATCCGCGCGTGTATCGCCCGCAATCATCGAAAAATCGTGAATCCTTGACATCGCAAAACAGCAACAACAATAACAACCTAAAAACCCAGCGGACGATAGGACACACAGACACACACCGTCTGAATCGTAATGCGGAAGAAACGTCAGCCAGTGAAAAAAACCTTCGATTTCACGGGCTGGAGCTACTACTGCCATCACTATACGTACATATATACACATATATACTCGCTCGATTGTAAGTCAAGGGCTCGGCGTACACTCGCGTGAATGTACGCGCGCGTGCACACGTATGCACGCTCGAAGTAAACAGGACGGTAGCTCGCTCGCTCGCTCGCTCGCGAGTGGTATACTGCGCGCGCGACGTGACACAGTGTCAAGAACCTCCCGCGGGAGAACGACTATATGTGTGTGTGCGAGTGAGAGAGAGGTGGATATATAGACCGCGAGTTTCGTAATCGAGAGCCGGCAGCAGCAGCAGCTCGTGCCAGCGGCGTGCGACGTTTAGCGCCTTATCGCGCGACTGCCGCGTGTGTGGGTGTACGTGTGCGATGCACTTGTGCTCGGGAGAGCTGGAAACGATATAAATTTTAAGCGGGCGGCTGGCCGAGCGCGATTAGCACCACCGCGTCGTGTCGTGCGCCAGGTGAGGGAGATTAAGGGTAGCCGAGGTTAGTTGCATATTGATGAGAGGTAAAAAAAAACGCGTTTTGTTTTATTTCACGTGGAAGTTTTAAATAAGATATAAGTTTAAGTGAGGTACCGCGTACTTCATAAATCATTTAACCCGTTTTTTTTCTATTATTACTAAAAATGCGTGGTTGAATATTTCAGAACGCCGATATGAAAATTACCACGTGCATAGAGCGCTGGAAACTGAAAAGCGCGCGGTTGGTTCGTTACGTTAGCTAGAATATTGAAGGAAGGCTTTTTAGTCGCGCCGCGTCGACTATGCGTTATATACTCTTATGCAAATTTCTCCCGATTGCATAAAATAATTTACTGGTTTTTAAAAATGCGCGGGTTTCGCGCATTTAGCGACGTATGGAGGACAAAAAAAAAATTTAAATACAGGAAAAAATAAATCTCCGCGCGGTTTAAATTTTCGAAATTCCTTTGCATTCTCCCCAGGTGCATCTCATTAAAGTAATACGTGCGTATATCTTTTGCATTTAAAATACGCAGCGAGCGTATTTCGAAATTTCCGCGGCCGAGCGCATGCGGCAAGGTCGTCGACGAAGAAGCATAAGCAGACAGTTCGGGAGATGAAATGCCTTTTCCTTGGCAAAACCGGTCGCGTTCGTCGGATTTAATAAACGAAAATGTATAACGCTGAAATATCCAAACAATGACGAGGTGGCAGCGGGGCGGTAGCTCACAGCCGAGCGATACTTTGCGTAATACCTCAAGATGTTTGCTAATTGTTCGTCGTATTCTCGAGAGTCACAATAATTTTATACCTCAACGTTGCGTTGTGGTGGGTATTACCTTCTTTCGTTTCGTGTATATCAAGCGGTGTTTAATATCTGCTGAAAGGGAATCGCAATGAAAAGTCATTATTTAAGGAGTAATCGGTTTTGGGGAAGCTTAAAATACTGCTTTATTCGAGTGTATTTAAATGTTATTAAATTGATTGACCTTATTTTTCGATTAATTTGATGGAATTTATTGTTGCTATTTTTATAAACTTTATTTAAGTTCATATATTTTTCTCTTTAATTTAAGAACATCAGGAAACAATGTTACGCCTCTTTCGCAATTTTCGAGGCTATCTTCGGTAAGTAAAAAGTTAAAAATAGACTTTTTACGATCGAAGTAACTTTGAAAGACTCGCATTTTATTTTATTCCCTCCGAAGAATAGAATATACTTCAAAGTTTCTGAAAGACCCGACAAAGTATAAACAGAATAGTGAATTACGTTTATTGTTATCGCTAAATATACGTAAAGCGAATTTACGTATTTCGAATATAAGCACGTACGTATATACTATACGCTCGCTCACAACTGGCACCAATACAATACTAAATTAGCAAACCACATCGTTTTCATTAATACTCGCTCCACTGTGTATAAACTTTAACCTGCGTGCGCTTTACGACAAATTCGAATGATTAATGAAAACAACGATCCATTATAATTACTATACATACGCATATATAACACTTACACCTTGATTTATCACCTCCGCATTTGAATTCAACACCTAGCTCCCCAAATATTTGCAAAAATCACGCCCACCTAGCTACATCACCTACCTATACACACGTGAGTGAAAATCAATGGCGCCTAATGCATTCATTTTACGATTTATCTTCGTGGTCGCACGAATATACACGTGGCTACGCGACGTCGAGAGCTAGCGCGAGTTGATTAATGCATTATCCAGAAAAGTGGCTCGTAAAGCGCTCTCTCTCTATTTCTCTGTCCCTCTCCGTTCATGAGAATTTCATTATACGGCCGTAGGTTAGAGAGGCGTAACGCGCGCTAAGTACTCGATCGGTTTACATCCAGATGACGACGGCTATTATCGACGGCGTTTCTATTACGCGGCTCGCGCTCCTGAATCGTGGGTTATTGGATGTAAATGTATAAGGAAAGTCGTTGCGGTGCACGTAAAGATGATAGCTAATTTTGTAAGGAGATATTGATGAATTATAATTACATTAGTCTACGTACGGACGATATTTTTTTACCGAGACGTTGATGGTTTAAACTTCCTCATGAAAGTAACACAATGTGAAAAAATATGTAAAAGAACAATTACGTATAGGTATATCATTTTCAACAGTTATGAAAGTTCTTACCACACAGCACTAAACAATTAAAATGCTAGTTAATTCTTTTTTTTTCTGCATTTGATGTGCATGATTTTAATGCTCGATTGCAATTTATCGCTTTTAAACGGCGATACTTTAATGTATCGTATGTTTGATTTTATCAGAATCGTATTAAAGTTTAAGCGTAGAAAGTAACGACTAATCATGTAAATGTCGGATTTATCCTTTCGAAACTCACACCGAAGACCGTAAAAAAAGCTCGTCTGTACATTGGACGAGACTTAATTTATGTATTTTCATTATAATATACTTCCATGCCAGGAACAATAAAGATCAATATCTCGGGATGTAGGCCAATGAGATGAGAACAAGTATATCGTCACTGTCATCACGCGATATTTCATAAGTTTTATACACCTTTACCGATAAGTTGCTCGTCGTAAATGGTTTTACATTCTTTTCATTCCCACATAAAACTCTAAAATACCCTTCCTTTAACGTTCAAACTGATTCCAGGATAAATTCCCCAAAAATAATCGCCCCGACCGAACCCAAACCATTTCCCAATTACTTCAATCACGGTAAACCTTTCCCTCCAGCATGTATATGCACGCGCGGTTTTTTAATCAGCTTTCCTCTCCCTCCCCGATTTTCGTATAAATTTAAGCGCGGAAAATTGCGCGCATTTACATAACGAACGCGGCCGCGAATTTTACGTAATCCTCGAAAAGCTCCTCTTCCCTCTCTCTCCTCCTCTCCCCGCGCATAAAATATCATTCCGAAAATTAGCATCCGACGATGCGCAAACCTCGAGCTCCCGCGTCATCATAAGGAAGAGAGAAGAGATCCTTGAATGATGCGACCGCGCGTTTTCCGCCACGCGGGAGCCAAAGTATTACACCAGCACTTACTTAGTAGTGGCTGGTGGTTGGAATTAACGGCCCGGTCGTTCGTACACACACACACACAAAGGCAGCGCTGCGCACGTATACGTGTATAGGTACCGAGTAATAATATGAGTTCACTCGTAAAAGCGCGTGCGGCGGCGGTGCATTGTACATTGTGAGCGAGGCTTTGCAATTAAAGTGCGGGCTAATCGGTGAGAAAGCTCGTGGCGGCGGGCAATTGTGAGCGGGGATCGGGGTTCGCGATATGATTGTGATTTGGAAAAATGGTATGTGGGTGAAGAGGCAGGATAAGAGATTTTGTTCGTTAACGGGATTTTGGGTATATAAGCTTTGTGCGTGAATCTTTTAAAGACGGTTCTAGAGCGATGTAAGTGTAGACGTTACCTTTTAGGAGGTTACACACATTTTGCAAACGAATTTAACTTTTGATTATATACTCTTGGTGGAAAATTTATAACGGCGCTTGAAACGAAAGAAATGATGATTACAAACTCGAGCGTTGGCTATAATTAAATTCTTTGAAGTCTCGGCATTCTTCGACAAATTACAAACGGCGTGCTGAAACATTACACAAAACTACTTTAATATCAAAGCTTACAACAAAGTGTTGCACTCTCGCACACGCGTGTAATTATATACCGTAACAATCAGAGAAACGCATTTTATTTCCTCCCCTTTCTGGTACAGCCCGCGGCGCGTCGTTAATTCACCCATCGCGGAACAAAAATATGTGTTAATATTAAGAATTATGTCACGTTACGCGATATGTATACAGATATACATATAACGTACCTGCGCCAGCTCTCTTTCGCGTTATTACGTAAAAAAAAAAAACACGGCACAAAACGAGTGCACTTTAGCGACGGCTTTTATTCACGGAGAGCTACTCCTATTCCCGCGCGCACGCAACGCGATACGCTGCCGCTTATGGCATGTGTATACATATTTTATTCAGACCAAATGTGTGTGTGTACGTTGAGCTACGCAAAATGAATTGGCGATGTAAAGCACGTTATAACGGCAATTATTTTAATTACGCGCCTCTCTTTTGCCTCCTGTGCGTGCGTGCGCTGTGTTTATGAATCTCCGGGAAAGGAGGAAGAGAAATTGCCCGCGCGTTTTTTTTTCAGTTATTAGAACGCGAGTAGGTATATGCTATGAATTGGGTATACCTTTATTCCTCGTATAATAGATTATATTTTGGAGCAGAAACCATGACTTGACTTGGTTCTTATAAAAGATCAATTTGAAATGATTGCTCCGGCAAAATAGCACACGTTTTCTTATTTTCCGAGATATCTGTTACGGCAAGACAACTATGATTACGACAGTTTTTTTTTCTTCACATTATACATTCAACACGCAATCACACTCAATTTCTACATCAGCGTATCTAATCACTATATGCTCCAATGTCAATGTCAGCCACATTTGTTTTTTTCACCCTACGTTCGTATATACTTTGCGTACCGACATACGACACTCTTTCTCCTATATACAAACCACAAAAATCCATCGGAACCCATCTGAAACAAAACATTCCGTCTTGCTCACAGCTACCAAACAACAGGCATACATCATGTATACCCCTTTGATAACGCCGTAACCCAACCTCACACAGACACGTGGGGAGCGTATAAAATTCGATTGCAGTTCGTTTGCGCGCGTGCCCTCTATAAATTGCGTCAATTACGCGCAGCGCTCGCTCCCTCTTCCTCCTCCTCTCGCGTAATTCGAGACGGCGATTAGCACGCCGTAATTAACCGGAGAGCAGGCGTTATTACGCGCGGGCGCGCGCGCATCTCGCGCGTAGGAACCCTGGTAGAAAATTAACCATAAGTTGGCCAGAATATGGCTAAGCCATATGCTGGTTAAGCATATTCTGGCTAACTTATGGTTAATTTTCTACCAGGGAAGTGGCTGTTGCTGCATATAGGGGAAGGCGGGGCATGACGTGTCAGGTAGGTAAGTTTGGCACCCTCATATTTTTAATATTAATGAATGCGAAAAATGTAATTTTTACGTAAACCTAATTAGATATGCTTTTAGAATTTTCCTCTATACTTTTGAGATTATAGATAATGTTTAACATTTAATTTAATAAGATTGAAAATCGGTGCTTAGAAACAAGGTTGACTTCATTTTTAAGTCGCTTGGAGCAACGAGAAAATGATTTTTTTTCTAAATGAAACCAAACCTATTTGATAGTTTCAACTTTTATCTTTCAAGCCCTGTTTTTGTTATTTTCAGAAAATCTTTATAAATAATATAATTAAAAAATGAAAATGGTATTAAAATGGGGCATGACGTGGCACCCTGGCGGGGCACGCGTGGCACACTCGAGCGTATCAGTGCGCCGCGGCGGTCGCCGAGCAAAGTGATCTAACCTACAAACCAAAAACGGAGCAAGATGGGTTAACAACTACGCAGTGCAATAATTTAGTTTTAAGTAGTTTTTAGTTTCAATTATTACATTAATAAGTAAATAACGATTATTTCGACTGCGTATTAAGTTATATTTAGAGTAGAAAAAAGCCATTTGAAGACTTAAACACAAATCAGCTTGATTTATCCATTGTTAATAATAATTCAGCTTCCGTAAATAATGAAAATTACTTTAGAGAAGTAATACCTGAAGAATCGGCATGGTGTGGTTTGTGCACATAAGAATTATGCACATATTTATTGTGCACACTTTAGCATTGGTGTATATCTATATCTATGTGTATACTCCAATGCTAAAGTGTGCACAATAAATATGTGCATAATTCTTATGTGCACAAACCACACCATGCCGAAGAATCAATTGTAGATACTCAAACTGCCTTTTTCAATGGTCAGGTAGTTCAAATATGCGGCATGGTGTGGTTTGTGCACATAAGAATTATGCACATATTTATTGTGCACACTTTAGCATTGGTGTATATCTATATCTATGTGTATACTCCAATAATGCTAAAGTGTGCACAATAAATATGTGCATAATTCTTATGTGCACAAACCACACCATGCCAAATATGCTACATAGATGAAAATGATGCGAAATCTTTAAATTTAAACTTATTGTAATGGCACGTTCTTGTTTGTGCACATAAGGATTGTGCACATATTTATTGTGCACAGATAGCATTGGTACAGATCTATATATATAGATATATGCCAATGTTAAAATGTGCACAATTAATATGTGCACAATCAGTATGTGCATAAACAAGAACACGTCATTGTAATAATAATGATAATTTGTTAATCAAACAAAAGTATTATGTTGTGATCATATTTTATAAAAAGGAATTTATAATATAAAATCATTTATTAAAATGTAATAATTTATTTTAAAATAAAAATTGTTATGTTCCTTAATAAAAATAAAATTTTTAATTTTCAATAGACTGATTAATTATTTGATTTTCGAAAATTTTATTATGGCATAATTATTAAAGTATTAATTACTGGAAAAAAGAATTGAAAAATACCTATAGTAAAATATTAAATTTGACCGTGCCATGCGTGCCCCGTCAGGTGCCACAATCCACCCGCCGGTGGGGCACGTAGAGCATTTTTTTCAGAATTTCTTTTTTGTATTTTATCAATAATTAAAAGAAAATGAAAAAAAAAGTTAATAGTTTATTTTATTTTATTTTTTTCTGATCTAATTATTCCGTTTTTGTACATTTTGAAATAATACACGGTTTAGTTGTTATTTTTAATCAAAGTTAGGGTGTCACACGTGCCCCGCCCTCCCCTATACACGTACACAACTGCGATGCCCTTGGACTGTACGCATAGACTCTTTGTTCATCCTCCGGGAGATGGTCGCAATTTTAAAAATACTTGGTATACTTTTTGTGTTAACTAATCGCGGGTTTTAATTAAAATTTGTTTTTTATTTCGCGTGTCTATATTATACACGCTCGGCGCTTGGTGTGTGGGTATATACAGTCCAGTGTGGGGAGGATTTTTATTCGCTGCGCGCGCGCAGGAAGGAACAAAAGGCGCGGCTCGAGCGAGCTGAGCTGAGGTTATTTATAAGGTCGCGCACGGGCGCATGAATGAATGGCCGCAGGACTATTTTCAGACGATTATTAAGTATATCGGTGACGCGCTCGCGAAGCGTTTGATATATGTGTGTGTGTGTGTGTGTGTGTGTGTGTGTGTGTGTGTGTGTGTGTGTGTGTGTGTGTGTGTGTGTGTGTGTGTGTGTGTGTGTGTGTGTGTGTGTGTGTGTGTGTGTGTGTGTGTGTGTGTGTGTGTGTGTGTGTGTGTGTGTGTGTGTGTGTGTGTGTGTGTGTGTGTGTGTGTGTGTGTAATAACGAGCGGAAGGGGAAAAAAGGGAAGGCGATTTTTATCTTTGTCCTTTTTTTGATATTGTAATAATACAGTGTGGTGTGTATAACGCGCGACGTTAATGTATTCACGCGGCGAGTAGGTTCGTGCACGAACTGCAGCTGGTTGATTCATATACTACGCGTGTGTGTCTGCGTGCTTTATACAGTACATTAACTTTTCGTTCGTCGCGATGTAATTTATTTTATTAATAAAACGCAGCGCAGCTTTAGCGTCTGAATCAACGCGAAGTTCGCGCTGCGTGCATGTAATTTATTAACAGGGAGATGGATTACGTAACTCTGCATAACATTACAATGTTTATTGTATTACAATGGAAGGCTACGACTGTTCTTGTGGGAATATAGTTAGGACGTTTAATATACAGATATATATATATATACGTATTCGCTTGAACGCGCTAAACGGCTGTAATTGACCGAAGGAGTGTTCGACCTGTTCGACTATATTATCGGCCTTCTCAAGAATCTTAGCGCTAATCCGCCCGAGCTTACAAACAATGACGAGATTAGCGTTCATCCGCGGGATTTAACTTATACTTACCGGAGATTATAATGAGTGTATAACGCGACGAGCGCTTTAGCACCTGCGCACAGCTCTGCATGATGATAATGCGCAACCGCAAATTTGCAGGATCGCGTGTAAGAAACCAGTTTAGCGACTAATCGGGATTATTGTTATTATTAACCTACGCATAGAGGCGTAAACCTTTATCCCCTCTTAAACTAAACTTTTGCATTCATTTTACCCATTCATGTATCCAAGACAAGCTTTTTATCTCTAATTCCACCATTAATTCCAGTACTGCCGTTCCTCGCCAACATAAAGCCAACCGAGGCCCCAGACACGTCGGCCACTGCGGTGGTATGCCCACCGGAGCCAGCGAACCCGCTGGCGCGCATCCTGGGCGTGAACTGCGAGAAGAGCGCGGACTGCTCGTTTCTGGGCGCGGAGCAGCGCTGCTGCAAGGGCATCTGCCGGAAGGGCATCGAGGCGCCCATCTACGAGCCGCCGCATGGAGGTTGGTATTCTTCTTTTGTGTTTCCGTTTGTTGGTGCGTGTTGTTATGAAATTTGGGATGGTGCGGTTGGCAATTATGCTCGCGTAATGTGTGCCTGGGGTAATTGTAGATGTTCGTTGAGACATAATTTTTTATTTCGTAGACCGTCTGTACCGACGTGTTTTATTACACATTATTATTAACTGTTATTCTATATAAAATGGTACACTGAGAAAAATAATTAGCAAAATTTATTATAAATGTATCAAAAATTACTATAATATGTATCAATGGTGAGACATACATTATGGCGAATTTTTATTATAATAATAGAAATATTTAATATATTTCAGAATAATTTTTCTAACAGTTAATTATAAAAATTATTATATTACATAGTAAATTTTCATTCTAGTAAATATTCCATCTGATCATAAGAAATTTTGCTACCCAATATAGTAAAAATTGCCACACCAGTTAGTACTTTTTGCGCACGTCAAGGCGCACACGTGTCTGGGTGAAGTTAAATTTGTCCCGCAATTTCAGTTTGCTTTGCTTTTAAGTAAATAAAACATGAAAATCCGATTCAATTATTTTATTTTTATTATGCAAATGAATTACAAGCTATTGTGGATATTATTACACGTATTTATTGCCATCAAATTATTTTAAAATTAAATAGGTCATTAAACTCTATATACCGCGATAGTTCTGTAAATAAGAAATAATGAAAAAGGAAATTAAATTTTTTAAATTTGAGCTCGATCGAAAAAATTACTATCTTCGATAGCAAAAATTAATACAATTAAAGTATGTCTTGACGTTACTACGAAATATAGAAATTTTTCTTACGCTTATAATAAATTTTCCTACAACATTTTTCTTAGTGTAAATAACGTTATATTTTGCATTTGTTTTACAGTAGCAATATTTATACAGAGAAAACAAAAATTGACAAAAACATTTCTTTTACCCGTCTGGTGTGTTTCAGTAATCACCTGAATTTGTTTATTAAAATGTCGCATTTATCCTCGGAAAGCTGAAATTCCACAACGATAAAGTGCACAGCCCGTTAAAATGCAGAATTAAAATCATTTTTATATATATGAATTATACTTTTGCATTTCGTCACTCCATTCATTTCGATTTATTCAATGACACACATTTTTCCAATGCCGGGAGAGGCAGCTTCGCTTAATTAATATCGAGAGAGCACTCTGCGAATAAACTGCGCGCGTATGACAGTTGCATGCTATACGACTCGCAAACATTTTCAAAATCGCCATAACTCAATTTTTCATAAATATAACAACCAACACGAATCTCGCACACACACACGCACATACAAACAGGTATGTACACAGGCATAAAGAAAAGAACCTTTTTCAATACCATCATAAACTCACTCGCACCTTAACGACGTGCGCGCCGCTTGCAATTATAATTACGACCAATAAATCACTTCGGAAACTTTCGCGCTCTATATAGTCATATATCTATATATATACGACGACGTCACCCTCTACTGCGCTCGCTCGATTATTAGCCGCAAACAGGTATAACGTACGTACGTACGTATACTGTGCCACACTGCCGGCCCGGCCGCAATGAAGATGCAAATTCGCCCATCAGGGACACACAGGAGTAGTAGCAGCAGCAGCAGCAGCAGCAGCCGGCGTTCAATAATCGGGACACGCGCTCGTGCAGTATACGCCCTCGTGCTGTCCGAGCGGGCGCAGCAAGCGTGTAATCGTCCGCCCCCGCGTGTAATAAGGTCCGAGACGAGGAAGTGGAGAAAAGAATATAGAAGATCTCTTTCGGGCGTTTATCTCTCTCTCTCTCTCTCTCTCTCTCTCTCTCTCTCTCTCTCTCTCTTTCTCTTTCTCTCTCTTTCTCTCTCTCTCTCTCTTTCTCTCTCTCTCTCTCTCTCTCTTTCTCTCTCTCTCTCTCTTTCTCTCTCTCTCTCTCTCTCTCTCTCTCTCTCTCGGCGCGGGGATGAATCATTCGAGGAGGGGATAAGCGGATGAGAGGCTTATACGCGTCCCTTTGACGACGGTTAGTAGAGAAAGAGAAAGAGGGAGACGGGGAAATCGTCGTCGATGTTTAGTATATATAGGAGAGATTTCTTCGCTGGACTGTGTATACATATGTATGTGTGTGTATGCGTGTGTGTGTGTATATATAGGCCACATGGCGTTTTTATCGAGAGACGCTCGTTTTCTTTTTCCTAATTTGCTTGCAGGATGATGAGTTTTCATTTCGCGTGAACTGCACACTCACGCAAGAAAGAGAGAGCTATATATCTTTGGTATATACGAGCGCGGAGATTAATGGCGATTTGGCAGGCGGAGATATATAATGTTCGAGAGAGACAGAGAGATGTCGATATTTAAACATGACAAAGTTGTCGTGATTGAGACACACGTGGCGTGTAGAAGGCTGCACACGTGCGCGAGCGTGTTTGTGACGAGGAATAATCAAATCTTGAAGCGACATGAGAGGTGTAGTCGCTCGGGTGTGCTAAACTGCTAAATCTGGGCTTTCGACGGTGTCTATACATAGCTGGTAATGGAAATATGCGACTTTGCATTTGATCGATTTCGCGTTGGCTGCGAGTATTAGTATAGTGATTAATGGTGCATAATATATTAATATAATTGAAGCCCACCATATGTACTGCAGTATAACTACGAGGTCCAGCTGTTCGTTCCTATTATCAATCGCCCATAATTACCCTTGAAAAGGAACCCCAACCCACCATCATCAACCTTACTCTTAAAAACGCTCGACTTCAACTCCCCCACGCACCCTGTAATTACCACACTCCCGAACCCTCGCCCACGAATCTCTCCCCCGATATCTTCGCAAGCATCGTAATCGATCGATCGCGCGCGCGTAGCTTTCCAATTTATGATTCGGGCATCTGTTTAATTCACGAGAGATGAGGAGCTGGGTTCTCGCGCGTAGGCGGCGGCAGTACGCGCACGCGCACAAAGCTCTACGGTCTGCCGAGATTAAACGAGATTTCATATATGCGGAAAGAGCTGCGAGTGTGCGATGGTCGTCGTCCAGTTAAGGAGGAGTGGTAATCGTGGTTGACGATTGTGGACGCGAGATAAGGATTTTGTGTATGATGCAGCTGGAAAATTTCAGTTTACATTCGAGGATAACGTGTATATAGATATACATTATACGCGATTATACCGTAAATGCCTTTTCGATGTTTTGAATTCCCCCGTGACATTAAAAAGATATTATAGCTCATCATACTTCATTGGAGGTACACGATTTTTCAATCTACATACGCGCATTGTGTGTGTATAACAACGACTCGACAAACAATAATAAGCCATGTGCGGACGTTTAAACAAAGATGAGTGAAAAATTCTCGCGCGCGCATTCCTTCCTCGCGGCGCAAATATTTTGAAAAAACATCGCTCTCAACCACCACACACTCACGTGTGTGTTTACCTGCGCCTTCACGGCTATATATATATAAGTTTTCAAGAACCAAATATTGACTCTGTGATAAAGCAATCGATATATATATGTATATCGCGGCTGCAATGTGTTTTGCATGTACCGCGTACACTATATATAAATATATCACCTATACACCCACGGAGCATCTAAACGAATTCTCTGTGTCTATTTCGACTCTCGGGTGCGATCGCGCGCGCGATTTCTCGTGTATATATAGGTATATATGTATAGCCTCGGGGCTCGCGACACACCGGCGACGAGCTTATTGACATTTTCCGAGGATTCAATTTTCCTCGCTTTTTTCAGTCTTCCTCTCTCTCTCTCTCTCTCTCTCTCTCTCTCTCTCTCTCTCTCTCTCTCTCTCTCTCTCTCTCTCTCTCTCTCTCTCTCTCTCTCTCTCTCTCTCTCTCTCTCTCTCTCGCTCGCTCTATCCTCGTACCCCCGCGCGCCAGTATAAAAATCATTTCAACCCTCTCGAGAGCTATAGTCGAGAACAGTAATTAAATAAAATACGTCTGCTCTCTTCTTAGAGTGCGCTGTCAACGCGAAGTGTCAGTAATTTTTTTTTCAATTTATTTATAATATAAAATGTAGGACGGGACGGAACATAGGTGTATATTATACACACATACCTCTAGCTCGGATCATTCAATATAAATCGCCGTAACGGAAATATATCACCACCGCAGGTCTATATATGGTATAGGCGAACTCTGAATTAAACATAATTTCCGAGCAATATATATGTGTATAACACCCCTATGCTTTTAGCCCGCCCAGCGGTGGCGGTGGCGGCCTTGACGCGCCGCACGCGCCGCGGAAGTATTAATCCGTTCAGCGCGCATTAAACACGCGTCAGTCATTCCCTTGTCTCTTAATTTAATTGTCCCTATACTGCGCACATACATATAATACGCACATTCGCGATAACCCGCGCAAAAAAATGAAAACTGGCCAATATATTGCTCGGAATGTGGGCAATATATAAGATATGTCACTTCCCATACATGGCCAAAATTTCTCCATGTTGCGCTCCGTACCTTTTTTCCATAGTTGTGATGACCTATGGCCCATGTATTGGACAAGTATTGCTTTCAGTTCCTCGTTAACAAAACATTTTGTAAATATATATATACACAAGCGAAGCACCGGTCCCACCCGCCTAACCCAAAAGAAAGAAAGAAGGGATGGTGGGGGCCCCCTCCGTCGCCCCCTACCAGTGAGGTACAGCCTGCCCGGATCACCGTTCAGGAACCCCTTACGTAGAAATGAATCCACGTAGGAGGAGCCTGGGTGATTCCAGTTACCTCTCCTTAAAGAAGGAAATCAAAAAGAGGAAGTTGTGCGTTACCCTGTGAGGGCATTTCCACACTATCAGAAGTTATAGAGCAAAAATGGTTGTATGGCTGGACTACTATGTGGAGTGTAGAATGGGGAAAAACCTCGCTAGGAGTAAAAACCCATTTATCTTAAGTTAGTTGTTGAGACGCGTAGAATGACTTTATTCGACAGAAAAAATAGATGAGTAATTTATATAGGTAGGTAAAGGTGATATGCGGCAGAAAGTTTTAGAGGAAAAAGATTCACCCAGAGGGAGACGCCCGCCTAACCCACTGTCTCATACTTCCTTATATACCCGCACTGTTCCTATTTATTCATGTGTTACGCCATCAGTGCGCCGCCTAGTGGCGGCTTCGGAACTACGTTATACATACAGAACTATTTTAGTCCCCAAAAGTTCCCCTATATATGGGAAAAGAGTACGAAAAATAATCTGGAGAAATTTCGGCCATGTATGGGAAGTGACATATCCCATATATTGCCCACATTCCGAGAAATATATTGGCTAGTCTTCATTTTTTTGCGCGGGAACCGACAATCATTTCTTTCTGGTTCAAGCCTGTCTCTGTCAGGCCCCTCTACAGGTATAATATGTATATCGATGACAAACGGCGTAAACGACGCGACGGGTGTGACGTGTAACGAAAAAAAGCCGACGGCTCTGGGTATATCTGGGTTGAAAAGATTCACGACCGGCTTCCTTTGTGTCCCTCTCTCGCTTTTATATATACCTTGGCCACCGCTCACACACAGACATATCATGCGCACAGGCGCGCAGCACACTGCACATGCCGTGGAAATATCGATCGCGCGAGCGCGGGCATGAGGAAGACACGACGTCGACGACGACGAGGAGGAGGAGAGGCTGCTGCTGCCGTGCTGCTCTGCACTAATTTGCCAAGAGCGAGCGAGAGAGGGAAATATATATATATATATAAAGTATATAATAGAAAGACAGTTGGAGCAACTGTTATCGTGGTTTGACTTCCTTTTCGATGCGATCAAGGAAAGTTAGACTTGGTACGCGTGTGTGTGTGTGTGTGTGTGTGTGTGTGTGTGTGTGTGTGTGTGTGTGTGTGTGTGTGTGTGTGTGTGTGTGTGTGTGTGTGTGTGTGTGTGTGTGTGTGTGTGTGTGTATAGGTATATACGTACAGATGTGTTTTTCGCGAGGGAAAAAGAGAACGAAATTTGGGTTGAGTGCGCAGAGACTATTGACTCCGAAAGACACACCGGCAGATAAGATATTTACACGTATACACACTCTCACACACACACATTCACACACACACACACACACACACGCGCGCGCGCGCACGCACGTGTACGCTGTTTGCGGAACGTGCATTACGTAACGATACGTGTATTACAGTATGTGTGCGCAAGCGCGCATGGGCACACACACACTCACATATATATTGCTGTAAACAGTTTTTGCTCGAACAAAGCGGTAACGTACATAAAAATCCATAGACAGACGCAGACGCGCGGGACGGAGGAGGCGAATAGGACGGATAGGTGTATATACGTGCCTCGCTTCACTTCACGTGTGTTGAAAGACTGCATGTTTGTGTGTGTGCGCGTGTGTGTGTGTGTGTGTGTGTGTTTTTATAAGAGCAGCAAGGTATCTGTATTTATTCAATGTTTTTGCTGTTTGCGATTCATTTATATCTATATATTGATTAAACACAGCGCGCTGTGTCGCTGTTTTTGAATATTTTTATCATCGCTATATAAGGGAGTGAAACGAGCGTCCCAAGATAAGAACGAAACGTATTCAAACATTCGTTTAATCACCTCGGTTGGGATTCGTTTTCACGCATCACGCAGAAGCTCATGAATTAATCGCGAATTTTAGCATAAGAAGTTCTAATATTAGATACCGCGTTGTAATTCGACTCGATAAATTTGCAAAACAGAGATAGAGAGAGAGAGAGAGAAAAAGAGAGAGAGAGAGAGAGAGAGAGAGAGAGAGAGAGAGAGAGAGAGAGAGACAAAACCAGAGGCTAACGGCTGTATGGTAATATCGTACAGGAGCACTCCTCTCGATGTATGAATAGAGAATGCGCGCGCGTGTTCAACATTGCTAGAGTATTTTCTTTATGGATAGATAAAGTCTCCGTGGGCTATTACCGCGCGGCCATTTTTTATCGCTATATGGTACACATTCACAGGGGTGCACAGGGGTAATATTGCATACAGCAGCGGCTCAATTATTGAAATCTGACGAAGCGCAGCGGTGCATATGCTAACGTAATTTCGATCAACGACGCGGTCTTTAATTAAGCTGCAGTTTTGTTATATATATTGCAGAGGGGGAGTGATGAAACGTTGATGAGCGGTAAAAATTTAATTTGGATTGAAGCGATACGAATCTTTTACTGCTTCTGTTTATACGGCCGCGTTAATAATGAAGCTGTCGATTCTCGTGCTGTATTTCATTATACAAAAGTAATAAGTCGATCAATTTTTCACGTCGATCCATTTTAGAGCTTCGTCGTTGTTCTTCTGTATAATGAATTCAATATATCTGCATGAAATATATATATCCCTCGAAACAGCTTTATATCAGGTAAAACGAAACTTATTTAACAATGTAAGTATAACCGCAGCAAACGGAAATAATGCCTCCAATCAAACTTTGTTCCTATACTCTATAATCTCTAATCAGCACTTTCGCGCATATTCGCACTAGTAGCAGTACGACATCGGCTGCAGGTGTCACGTTCAAACTGCTTACCTTACTAATCAAGCTTACACATCGCGAAAAATTCCGCCTGAAGTCTCTCGGCGCAAACTAGCGCATAGCAGTATAGTATAGTATATAACTATACTCGCTTTATCGCCCGCTCGGCAAAACTTTACGGCTTCTTGCGAATTCTCGGCGCTAAAGGCGAATCGTCAAATCTCTGACTTTGCTCGCAGCCGTGATATATAGGTACTTTTCCTAGCTTTTGATCCTTTCTCACGGGTGATGGGGGGTACATATATTACACGCGATCGTGCAAAGTATAAGTTTTATATACGGAGTTTCCGCGAATTTCGTATCGATTTGGAGAGAGAGAGAGAGAGAGAGTACGAGACGAGGAACAAAGGGAATGCCGTGGTGGATGCGTCGAGGCTGTTACGTACGGGGAGAGCCTTTGTTGAGTGTTATATACCGTAACTGTGTAAATCAAGTGATTCTTCGCTTAGGAATTTCACGGTCCGCGTATAGATATTGGGAGATCGATCTAAGTTGTGAACATTCGATAGGCTAATTTTACGAGCGTTTCGCTAGATTAGGATCTCGCGGCCTCGGTGTGACTTTGCCTACATATCTATAATTGTAACCAGGGTGATAACACAGTACAGACGCGAGAGTGACAACAAAGACGATCCCAACATACATCGCACATTGTACGCAGTCAAACCCTAAAATAACCAAAACAAGAGCGGATTTTTCTCGACGCTCCTCACTTTAATCTCCTGACCCAGATATATAAACATCGAAACGAACTCGTCATCGCTTTACACTCTCGCGCAATAATCTCTCTCTCTCAGAAATTCTGTTTATTATACCACCTCTGCTTCCTCCACTTGCTCCGAAATAGCTATTTCGTAACGTACACGTCGCGCTAGCCGTTGTTCCTCATTCATTATTCTCCTTCTTCTCCTCCTTCTTCCCCTTGTCCCAAAGCCTCTCTTTCTTCTCTTTCTTCGCGCTCGCGTCGGCAATTTCTGTCACCTTATTTAACATCAGCGCCTTCTTTCTCCCCCCGTTCTGCTACCACCACCACGACCACCACCCCGTATATACCCTACCGTTCTCTCTTTTTCTTTAGTTCTCCTTCCACACCACCCTCTCGCCCCGTCTCGCTTCCTTCTCTCCACACCACACTCCGGTTTTCTTTGTCGGAGGGTTCTCTCGTGCCATTCAGAGCAGCAGCAACGGCACGGCGCCGCCGCCTGCCCCCGGTTTTCATCTACCTTGCTCTCTCTCTCTCTCTCTCTCTCTCTCTCTCTCTCTCTCTCTCTCTCTCTCTCTCTCTCTCTCTCTCTCTCTCTCTCTCTCGCTCCCTTGGGTTGTTGTTTTCCGTCTTGCTCGCCTCTATACGCCTCGGTCAGCTGTCGCTCTTTCCGCGTGTAAATGTGCGTGTGTATATGTGTGTGCGTGTGCAAGTTTGTACGTGTACAGGCTATATGAATGTATGTATTTTACGGTGTATTGAGCAACGCCAGAAGAGAGCGAGAGAGAGAGAGAGAGAGAGAGAGAGAGAGAGAGAGAGAGAGATCGCTGTGCAGAAGCCACACGCGTTCGAAATTGATTTCAATACGTGTGTGTCCGCTGCAGATGTGTACGTGTATGCATATGTGTGTGTGTCTGTTTGCTGGTATAGTTTTGCGAGCATACGCCACGGGTTGTTGCACTCGTATGGCGTTTGACCCTGTATGTATGTATGAGTCCGCGCGCTTAGTTTGGCATTTCCAACAGGTTTTGCCCATTGGAGGAGAGATTGAAAGCAAAACGGGGAGTTTGTTTTTTTTTGCCAGACTACTGTGTTGTTTTTTCCGAACGTTGTTGCGAATGTGTACACGTTTTCGGTCGTTAGAGAATGTTGTTTCAAAATTGTTAAATAATTTGACGATTAAGCAACGCGTGCGTTCAAATATGCTCATTAATTTATCGAATGTTGATCGAGGAGAGTTTATGTACCTCTCCGTAACTATTTTCAAGCGCAGAGCTTATTATCCAGGTACAAAGGCGGA
The DNA here is from genome assembly GCA_036365515.1 of Torymus aiolomorphi. NCBI lineage: Eukaryota > Metazoa > Arthropoda > Insecta > Hymenoptera > Torymidae > Torymus > Torymus aiolomorphi. Next base: position 132,989,107 of record CM070877.1, read on the forward strand.
AAATAAACGTATCAACAGAAACGGTAAAAATAAATACTGTGACGTGTACATTCGGATTCCACTTTAATGGAGAAAAATAAAATTCGAACGACACTGATGTTTTTATACCCGGCGACCCGTATACTAATTTCATAAATCAATATCGGAGACATAAAATTTTACGATAGCACGACGCCTCTGCGTTCTACACTACGTGCGCAGGGCTGTAAACGCATCTTCGAAATTGACAAAGTCCAATGGACACGTTTTATATCGATTTATATTCGCGCGACACAATGCGCGCCTCTCATCTCTCAATTCCAGAACAACTGATCGTCAAACCGTTTTATCCATAGTAATAAGATTAAAACAATCGCGCATTGTAACGCTCCATCAAAGACATCAGTTATTAATCTCTCGCACACGTACAGATCGAAATTTTATCATTTCACAATAATCCTTCGTATACACTGTTTCTCCATACATCACACGCGCTCGACATCGTCATTTCGCATTCACCGCGCGATATATAATTACACCGCCGGTATACGGGAAAATCGTGGCCGCACGATCGCGGACTAGAAAAACGGGAATAGAAATTCGATCGCAGCCGCGCACAGAAAAAAAAACGTCGTTCGTTTATTCAAAATGCTCTCTCTCTCTCTCTCTCTCTCTCTCTCTCTCTCTCTCTCTCTCTCTCTCTCTCTCTCTCTCTCTCTCTCTCTCTCTCTCTCTCTCTCTCTCTCTCTCTCTCTCTCTCTCTCTCTCTCTCTCTCTCTCTCTCTCTCTCTCTCTCTCTCTCTCTCTCTCTCTCTCTCTCTCTCTCTCTCTCTCTCTCTCTCTCTCTCTCTCTCTCTCTAAAACCGCCGAAGCTTATATACACACACGCGCGAATGGTATATAGCTCGCAAAGTGCAGTAAACTTGGTTGGGGCTCTCACGGATCTATATATACTTATATACATGCTGCCGTGTTTGGAGGGTCTTAGAAAGCGAGTAGCTATAGCGGATTGTGTTTGTGTGTGTGTGTGTGTAGCCGTCTCGTGACGCTGTCGCGCGCGATGAGTAATTAAAAGTTAATGCTCGCGAAGGCTAATATTAGTGCCGCTAAAGGCCCTGCTAACTGCTACTACGGGCAATTATAATACAGGCTTTATCCCAAACAGTGCGTATTAACTCGATTTCATTATATACATACGTGATTTTCAATGATTTACGGGAAATTCAAGGTCAACTGTCGCACAGATCTCTATACGCGAAGAACAATCTACGTCTAAAATTGAATAACATACCGCGTGCGGACACTTCGTTAACGGCCGTGCCGATAATAATCAGGTCACACACGCTCTTATACACACGCGCGCGCACACAGACGCACATACACACACAGACGCACAACGAACAATCTCGGTCGGGTCTTGTCTGCGAGTCTTTTTTCTTTTACCTTCCCCGCGACGAGCAGCAGCGCGCTTGATCGGCTTACAGCGACGCTGCGCGCAGTTGTGTAATGGGCTTAGGGACCGGCGAGTAAGAGGAGAGCGCGAGCGAGTGAGTTCCTTCATTTCGCGAACCGCAGATATGTACGGATAGCCAACTGCGGGCAGGAAATATGTGTGTGTGTGTGTGAAGAGAAGAGGATAAGAGACGGTTGAATGATGGAAAAATTCGCCGGTTCAGTGTACGATGGATCGTATGAGATTCTCTTCTATAAGAAGATTAGACGATACGTAATTGTATATAGGCACTCGGATGAGTTAACGAAACTCGTTTGAACGATATTAAATGCCATAAACAACGAGTTGACACAGATATGAATAGTTTAATGACTTTGGTCTTTACTAGTAACTTTACATATAGTATAAACTCGCGCGGGCTATAGAATGTTTTATCGCGTCGCGGAATCTCGGCGGCAGCGGCGACGTCATCGCTCGCTCTCATCTAAATTTCACTATGCGTGCATTAGCGCAGAGCGCGGGGGGTATATGTATATATATGTATGTATGCGTACACAATAAGTGATGCACATGTGCCGTAGCGTTTCTCTCCCGGCAAATATTGCGAAATATAAAAGCAATCGTCGTAATCGCTTTATTGCGAGGCTCTTTGAATCATCTCCGTTCCCATGCAAGAGGCACAGAGAGCTAGCAAGACTCAACTACTGCATTTAAATTTTATGAATCTGGTACAACGCCATTCATTTTTGATTATATTTTCATTGCTCCTCTCGCGGAATACATCCTATTTGAGTGAGAGAGAGAGAGAGAGTGAGAGAGAGGATGATGATGAATTGATGAATTATTTTACACTTTGATAAATACACTCTACACACGCGAATATTTTCGATGCTTTTTACTTTTTTTTTTAATAAAAACGCGGTTACCCATGACGGGAAAATGTGACACAATCATTCGCGTTTACCAATACTTTTGATACATACGCGCACGTGTGCGGTGCACTCGATGTTTGATTTTTTCGCGCAGCTATAATTTCGCCGTGTTGCTCGTATATGCGCGGGAAAGATTTCATCCCGGTGGTTATACAGGAGTGAAAAGATAGCGCGAATGAAAGGGCATTTTTCGCGCGCACAATGAATTCTATTTACGCGCGCGCGCTCGCGGAGGACACTGAATTTTAAAATGCATGAAGCGTTGTTGAAAAATTTGTTCGCGGAAATCGAAAAATAGATGTATTCCGCCCTTTTTTTCAGAGCAATCTAATATTAGTTTTATTTAAAAGAGGGAGGCGGACCAACGTATGTTCCAGAGCTGAAAAGCACTCGTGAACAAAATAAATAAATACTGCAATTCAATTCGAAACTCGATATAACAATGTTTTCGCGAAATCAAATTAAAGTGTTATTGTACGCGTATAATAGAAATCTAGGTTATACACGGAAAAATCCATTTCCGCGGCATATTTCTCATGAAAATTTATTGCTTATTTCAAATATACATATAAAACTCTTCTGCTGTGTAAAATTTAACTTTATTTATCCGGAAAAATCGTTACCCGCCGCGTCCCTTATTCACTGAATAATCCGAGCCTTATAGCGCTGCGGACGCGTAGTCATGCTTTATAGGTACTCCGAAGCGGATCCTAAATATTGGCGTCGAATTTCGCGTCCCTCGCCTGCGTGTCGCGTGCACGCAACATCGCCGCACGTTTTCTGCGATCTTCGCGGCGCCTGTGCGACTGGCTTTTGGAACGCTTCTCATATCTCCGAAAATCCGGTATACCATCTAAATTGCAAGATACAAAAGATATTTTTCGCACTCTGAAAGTGTATTATGAGGGACTTAGAATCGGGGCGTAACCGTCAATTAGCGCCTGAAAAACGTTCTTTTTCACGGCTAAAAATCCCGACAGGCCTTTGTGATAAATCACGATCGAACCGGGACTGTGGCCGATCTGACCCAGTGAAAAACGCTTCTATACA